>JAGDYQ010000001.1:9846413-9888355 GCA_021962125.1 Bulinus truncatus | reverse complement strand
TCAAATGCATTGACAAAATCCACTACATTAAAAAATGTGCAGAAAAATAAATTATTGAACTTTTTAAAATCTGTAAACACCCAAAAATAGATCGTTGTCTGCTCTTTAAAAAAAGTTAAACTTTGATAGCTAAATATAGTTTATAGAAAACACGGAATTTAATTGTATAGTGCTAAATATTTCAAAATTATGTTGCACTAAAAAAATGTCTTACAAATTTCAAACAACAAAGAAATCCCACTTAAATCCGGCACATTTTAACCGGAATCAGAACCGGATTTGTTAGAACTGCCGGAATCCGGCTTAACAGGAACCGGAATTGGATTCCGGTACAGCCCTAGTTATTATAGATCATGATTTGTGCACTCACTGTGTTATTATAGATCTTGATTTGTGCACTCACTGTGTTATTATAGATCATGATTTGTGCACTCACTGTGTTATTATAGATCTTGATTTGTGCACTCACTGTGTTATTATAGATCATGATTTGTTCACTCACTGTGTTATTATAGATCTTGATTTGTGCACTCACTGTGTTATTATAGATCATGATTTGTGCACTCACTATATTATTATAGATCATGATTTTTGCACTCACTGTGTTATTATATATCTTGATTTGTGCACTCACTGTGTTATTATAGATCATGATTTGTGCACTCACTGTGTTATTATAGATCATGATTTGTGCACTCACTGTGTTATTATAGATCTTGATTTGTGCACTCAGTTATTACAGATCATAATTTGTGTACTCACTATGTTATTACAGATCATCAATTTAAACAGGTGTGTGTCTAGATACTCTGCGACATTTTTTTCATTATCATACGGTCTATATTCAGATCTTTTTTTTTTTATATCCAAATAACATTAACAGTTGATATAGTAACAGTTTATACATTAACAGTTGATACAGTAACAGTTGATACATTAACAGTTGATACATTAACAGTTGATACAATAACAGTTGATACAGTTACAGTTGATACAGTAACAGTTGATACAGTACGAGCGTTCGATTTGTTTCCACTGAATGCTTTACATCTCTTTTTATTAACAACAGATCAATAATCAAAACAATACCAATAAATGTTTATGTTAACTGTGTAATTTAATATTTATTTATAGCAACTGTAAGGTTTGCTCCCTAAAAAAAAAGTTTTTTTTTTATATTGTGACTGATTCAAGTGAAACTCAAAAGAACGCGAACATGAATCAACGGGAGATGTTGAAATGTGATTAATGAGGGCTAACTCTTGCAGTAAACTGAATTCATTGTTGTCTTTCTTTGTTGTAAAAAATGGATTAAATACAAAATATCATAATTATGTTATTTCTTTACACTTTATAGGTCAGATTTGTTTTTTTTTTTGTCTAGAAATCACTTTCAAGGGATGTCATTCTACTTTTCAAATACTATTTTTGTTTCTATCCCTTTTGTCAACTGTGATGTAATTATACCTCTTTCAATGATGTAATTATATCTGTATCAATGATTTTTTTTTGCCTGTTATAATTCTAATTGCTTATTGAAGTCTTGAGGGTAAACTTAATAATTGTTGTGATTGAACTACAGTGATGTCCATTAAATGACACAATTTTAAAATCTATTATAAATGGTTCATTATATTTTATGTGATAGTTTGCTTCTTTTCTCTCTCTTAACATACATACCTATTGTTCTCTAACGACACATATTTTACTGTACTGCAGTATTATATAACTACATTAAAAAGAATAATTTGAGTAATCAGTTATTAAAAAATATTAGTGGGGTTAAGTACTACTATAGGATAGAGTAAAGTGATGCTGTGGGATGAAGTAATGCCATGGAAATAGAAAAATGATGTGCATAAAGTGATACGGTGGGAGATAATACTGATGTGATATGAGGTACTTACTGATGTGAAATGAGGTACTTACTGATGTGAAATGAGGTACTTACTGATGTGAAATGAGGTACTTACTGATGTGATATGAGGTACATACTGATATGAAATGAGTTACTTACTGATGTGATATGATGTACTTACTGATGTGATATGAGGTACTTACTGATGTGAAATGAGGTACTTACTGATATGAAATGAGGTACTTACTGATGTGATATGAGGTACTTGTAAAGGTGTTATTTGGTATTATTTCGTGCATGTTTGATCACAGTTTTTAACTAACTGGAGATCTGAGTTTTTTATGTTGACGTAAGAAGAAGTCACTTGGATACTTACTTGTTCTTGAGCTTGGAGGACGTGCTCTGTCTAGTGATTAGCTTTTTTTATGAAAGGCAATTAATAATATTTTGAAGTAAAGTGAAAGCACATTTTGTATCTTTAAAGTCTTTGTCTATGGATTAAATATTGAATCAGCTGCACAGTCTTGTTTATTCATTTGAGAGTTGAGATTTATTTGAGATGAATGAAAGTTCAACACCACGCCATCGCAGTGCCTCCACATTTAAACATCAATAACAGTCGGACCCAAAACACACACCCCGACAGTACTTACGGATGTGAATTGAGGAACTTACCGATGTGGATATGAGGTACTTACTGATGTGAAATGAGGTACTTACTGATGTGATATGAGGTACTTACTGATGTGAAATGAAGTACTTACTGATGTGAAATGAGGTACTTACTGATGTGAAATGAAGTACTTACTGATGTGAAATGAGGTACTTACTGATGTGATATGAGGTACTTACTGATGTGATATGAGGTACTTACTGATGTGAAATGAGGTACTTACTGATGTGAAATGAGGTACTTCTTTTGTGACTTCTGGGCAGGGGGTGTGGACATGTGCCTGCAATACATTGTCAAATGGTGATAATTGGTGAGCACCATGAAAGCCGTTGTCAATTTGACATCACCGGTGGTCGAACCTATACCAGTTGAAGTACTGGACAAATCCACTTCGCCTAGTCACTATGGTCAGCCATAAGCAATAACCAGTGTGGAATAATAATTGATATTAAAAATGACTATTAAACTTTTGGTTATAGCACACACAATTTTTTATTTTGTTAGCCCATTATCAGTTATACAAACGAAAGCACCAAACTAGCCTGGGGCCCATAAGTATAGAGGCTGTATGTTCAAGTACCCAGTAGGGAGACCAGGCAGTACTAAGCGCACTGTGTGGACATGACGCCCCATCACCACGCCAAAAAGATTGGTAAATGGTGCCCCCCCCCTACTTGCGGTAAAGTAGACAAAGTGCCGACGGGAGTGGACCTCCCTGTCTGCCCCCATATTTACGCCACTGAGTGCACATTTTACATTTCATTCTTGTAACATGTTGTCATGTGGGTCTCAGCATATTGTCTGTTTATGTTTTATTATTATATTGTTATCTTCTTGTTTACAACGACTTAAGTTCTAAACTAATAATCCTTTGAATTATCTTGTTTACTTTATCTTTGTAATTGGTATTAATGGCATATTCCTAGTTTTTAAACTAACCATTTGTTATTTTTAGTTACCGGATGTTATTGTTTCACAACACCCAATATCATTAGTTATGAAATAAAGGGGGAAAAAACAGTTACTAAAACAGAATACAAAACATTCCTACTTTAAAATGATAAATTAAGCATTGGTCACAAAAGGGAAACAACTTCCTTTTCTAATCGGTATGATGCAGCTCACGTCATATAAGCAATGTATCGTGTCCCCTGATCTTTCGAATTAGTCATTTAATGAACAAACATTTCAATAAATATGTTATTTTGATGTGCCCACGATTCATACTTAAATGTTGACGTCACAAGAGGTATTGGAGTACAATGGTTGACAGTCGTGTGGGTGCATGAAGCAGTCCGCCTCTGGTAGCAATTTACACATGGTTGCCATTACGATCAACTAAAATACAATTGTAGAATTATTTAAGACAGATACATTACATTTAGGTTTGTAAGTTTCTGTAACACAATGAAGCACAGGACAACAAACATCACAAAAGGACAACAAACATCACATCTCCATTGATTCCTGCTCGTCAGTCCCTTTGTTTTTCACTTTCTTCAAGTTTCTCGCTGGTGCCATTCCTTTGGTAATGATTCCTTGAACTGAACATTAGTTTGTAGAACCAAAGACACATGAATTGTTTTCAAATAAACAAGGTTTAAAAGATAATGAAACATTTTACTTGTTGTGTTTCCTCAAGGGATTAGAGACTAGAAAATCTCTCCTTCTTGCTAATTTTTTTAAACAGGGATTAACTAACAGGATAAGATTAAAGTGCCAAAATTAAACCAAATTGTAATGAAATTATATTTGTGTAATTAGTATTTAAAATATATATTTTTTTGCTTTTAAATTTCTTTTGGCGTGCCAGTGTCAAGATAGTTTGCTGGCGTTTCAATTTGTTATTGCCATCCCTAGCCTTGACTTAAATTTCATTGACTTATAATTTTGGTAGCAACATCACCTGCACCTTATTAGGGTCTAAAATTAACTTTAACCACCCACACAACAACTCTTTTTCTTCACTAGATTTCAACTCCAGTTTATTTTCCACCATCCATTGCTGTGTTTAGTACATTGGTGGTCACTGACAGCTGCACTCCAGTTCATATTCCATCATCCATCGCTGTGTTTAGTACATTGGTGGTCACTGACAGCTGCACTCCAGTTCATATTCCACCATCCATTGCTGTGTTTAGTACATTGGTGGTCACTGACAGCTGCACTCCAGTTCATATTCCACCATCCATCGCTGTGTTTAGTACATTGGTGGTCATTGACAGCTGCACTCCAGTTCATTTTCCACCATCCATCGCTGTGTTTAGTACATTGGTGGTCACTGACAGCTGCACTCCAGTTCATATTCCACCGTCCATCGCTGTGTTTAGTACATTGGTGGTCACTGACAGCTGCACTCCAGTTCATATTCCACCATCCATTGCTGTGTTTAGTACATTGTTGGTCACTGACAGCTGCACTCCAGTTCATATTCCATCATCCATCGCTGTGTTTAGTACATTGGTGGTCACTGACAGCTGCACTCCAGTTCATATTCCACCATCCATTGCTGTGTTTAGTACATTGGTGGTCACTGACAGCTGCACTCCAGTTCATATTCCACCATCCATCGCTGTGTTTAGTACATTGGTGGTCATTGACAGCTGCACTCCAGTTCATTTTCCACCATCCATCGCTGTGTTTAGTACATTGGTGGTCACTGACAGCTGCACTCCAGTTCATATTCCACCGTCCATCGCTGTGTTTAGTACATTGGTGGTCACTGACAGCTGCACTCCAGTTCATATTCCACCATCCATTGCTGTTTATAGTAGATTGGGAATGACAGCTGCACTTTAGTTCAATTTCTATAGAAATAAATTTCGAACTATTAAAGTAGAAATAATATAAAAAAAAAATCGTACTAAGGTTAATCCTCCATTGATAACAGCAAAATACTTACAAATCTATGAGGTATTCTCACAAATCTATGAAGTATTCTCAAATCTTCTTAACAAAAATAATAGCATGTAGGCAATAAATAAGAATAAATAAGAAGAAAACGTGAATTGATTAACAATCAAATTTAAATCCAATAGAATAAAAAACTGAACTGAAAATTCAATTATTCTATTTTTATTAAATTTTCAGAGAAGATGCAACTGTAAAGCGGACCTGGAAATAAACATGAATGCTAAATTGTATGCTGTTGATTTAGGTGACATTATAATAATAGCAAACTAATTTTAAACTTAAGAATACAATTGTCCTGTAGCTCTTATAACTCTTTATATACCATGGTTTATTTTAAATGACTTTCTTTTCCTGATTGATTCCTGTTGATTTTAACATCTCCATTGATTCCTGCTCGGAGTTTTTTGGACTTACACTTGAATCAGTCCAGTCACAATATGTTAACTTAGACAAACCCCTCCCCCCTCTATATATCACTCTTCCCCCTCCCCCGTTCAATAATTAGGAGTCAGAGTAGTGAGTAGTCTTTACAATTTAGCTGGTGTTCCCCATAGAGTCTTCAAAGAACAGTCTTCAAATCACTTTCCTGTTTCTCTCCCTTGGTGATTTAGTTCCCTCGATACTAAGTGTCAGACTTGAGGAAATTGAACGAAAAGTACACATGCCATTTTCATACTACGGCTTGATGACAGAACAGTGACACTGCCATTCACATATGATGTTGAAAGTAATACACATGACAGTTACTTACTATGGCCAATGATTGAAGTGCGTGGCATTCACATACTGTGACACATGACATGTATGAAGACATAACTGTGACACATGGCATGTATGAAGACATATAACTGTGACACATGACATGTATGAAGACATATAACTGTGACACATAACATGTATGAAGACATATATCTGTGACACATGACATGTATGAAGACATATAACTGTGACACATGACATGTATGAAGACATATATCTGTGACACATGACATGTATGAAGACATATAACCGTGACACATGACATGTATGAAGACATATAACTGACACATGACATGTATGAAGACATATCACTGTGACACATGACATGTATGAAGACATATAACTGTGACACATGACATGTATGAAGACATATATCTGTGACACATGACATGTATGAAGACATATATCTGTGACACATGACATGTATGAAGACATATATCTGTGACACATGACATGCATGAAGACATATAAGTATAAATTGAAGGGTGGCCGCCGTTATTGTTTTGAAAATAATTCTACGCCTCAGATGCGGCTTTAGCAATTAGGTCAAATGGGCGTGGTCTGATGTTAGTGTCAACAGGAGGTCTAGAGGCGTGACTGTAGGCTGTATATTGAATGTTTCTTTTGCTGCCCCCAGCCCTCTTAGGTTGCAGGGTATGTAATAGTCGCACCAGTGTCTTGAGCATATGGTGTAGATGGACAGCTGGCCATATAAAAACTGTCTGAGTCAAGTGATTTTTTTTTACCCAGGCACTGCAACCTTTGACCTCAGTTGGTCTTCGGAACACTGCTACTCAGTGGTTCTTTGGAACACTGCTACTCAATGGGTCTTTGGAACACTGCTACTCAATGGGTCTTTGAAACACTGCTACTCAATGGGTCTTTGGAACACAGCTACTCAATGGGTCTTTGGAACACTGCTACTCAGTGGGGATTAGTCAAATCGCTAACGATGTAGGGGAACGTCTGCTATAAGTAACATTAAACTCCCGCCCACCGTGGGCCCCCAAGACCATCTAATGACGCCGCTGTTGCCAAGGTAATATACAGAAAGCACTGGTAATAGAAACTTTCGAATCAGGTGGACAGTTATCCCAAAAAGTACGTGACGCCCATGGTGCATTTAAAGGTGCCCCATCGCGGCTGACCTGGTCAATGTCTGTGGTGTTACACTGGTGTAACAGGTTTGTAAGAGATGAGCGTTCTGGGAACATTGCACTGTACGATAGCAGCTGACATCTCAGTGGTCCAGAAAACTCCAAGGTCCAGACATTCCAGTGGTCCAGACAACACGTAGTTTATTCACTGCGCTTGTTATCTCATCGAAGGTTTTACTTAACGCGAGCTTCTTCTCTATTTTAAATAAAGTGTATCTGTTGGTGGCAGGAGGAAAAATTTCATACAGCCAACCCACGACATGGGTGTGGACCAGGGCCGCAGCCGAGAATTCCGCGGCCCCTGACAAAATATGAACACGGGGGCCCCTTGGCCCCATTTTCACTCAAATTTAGCAGCAAAATCAATAAATAAAAAGAAATTTCTAAGGAGACCTGGCCTCGTAACTATTGTTAGGGCCCCCCCCCCATCACTCCACCCCTCTACGGACTGTAACCCTCCTAATACCTGTATTGCATTTGACTTCTCATCAGTCATCTAACCATTGTTTTATTTTCATTATATGACCGGTTTTCTGTCCACTCATTAAAAAGTGACAGTTAGATAGATAGATAGTTAGATAGATAGATATGTAGATAATTAAAGTCGAAATGTAAAAAAAAGTTTTTTGTTGCTTAATATTCATAAATAATATTCCGCCCATTATAATCTTAGTTGTATTTTTTTAAAAGCCATTTATAACTTGAAAAGCAGCGATTATTTACAAGAGACTGTACTGACCCAAATACTAGTTTAACCGAGGTTATAAAAAAAAAATCAATATGCCGAAGAGATGAGGTGAGCCAGGTATTAATTATTTTTGTGATTTATGATATCGTCATCCAAAGATATTTTATAGAGCCTGCTAACATTTTTTTTTATTGATAGGTTTTTGAAATTTTAATAATTGTTGTGAACTAATTTTTAGTTCATTGATTAAATCCGGTATTAGATGACAAAGATCGGGTAACTGAGTACATTTTAGGACTACTTACTCCTTGGGTACTTGTACATACACCTTGGGTTCTTATACTCTTACCTTGGTTAGTCTTACTAGTAATTACTTGTACTCCTACTAGCACCTTGGGTACTTGTACTTACATGATCAGTACTTGAAACATCTCAGTGGAAAATATGAACGTGTTCACAACATACAGTAAACTTGACCAACTAGTGACACACCATACAATATACTTGACCAACTAATGACCCAACATACTAGATACTCGACTAACTAGTGACACAACATACAGTATACTTGACCAACTAGTGACACAACATACAATATACTTGACCAACTAATGACCCAACATACTAGATACTCGACCAACTAGTGACACAACATACAGTATACTTGACCAACTAGTGACACAACATACAATATACTTGACCAACTAATGACCCAACATACTAGATACTCGACCAACTAGTGACACAACAAACAGTATACTTGACCAACTAGTGACACAACATACACTATACTTGACCAACTAATGACACAACATACTAGATACGAAAATAAAAAAACAAACAAAGTTTGATTTACAGCCTCAGGCAATTATGAGACAAGTATAAAAGTGCACAGATGATTGCATAATAAATCTTTTTATACAATCTTTTTATACAATGTAGGTTAGACTTTTTGGTCAATCAGTGTATCTGGGATTATTGCTGTAGGGGCAATTTTTTTTATATTAGTCAGATTTTGATTTTTTTTGTTGTAATTCATCTATGCTTCGTAATTAGACGCTGGAATTAAACATCTATCTATCTATCTATCTATCTATCTATCTATCTATCTATCTATCTATCTATCTATCTATCTATCTATCTATCTATCTATCTATCTATCTATCTATCTATCTATCTATCTATCTATCTATCTATCTATCTATCTATCTATCTATCTATCTATCTATCTATCTATCTATCTATCTATCTATCTATCTATCTATCTATCTGTCTGTCTATTTATCTGTCTGACTGTATGTCCGCCAGCCTGTCCGTCTGTCTGTATGCATACGAAATTTAAGATTAATTAAATATGTAGATAATGCCAAATGGATTATCATTAACATAACACTTCTATACCAATTGCTCAATTCTATTGATACTTTTCAAATGTTTGAGTCAGGCACAATTGTGTTTTTTGTTAAAGCGCTTGGCGGACTCAGTAGCCTAGGTCAAATAGAGACATAATGACGCAAATGGTTAGGTCGAGTTATCCAGCCATATTGTGTGTACGGCTTGAGTTCAAGTCCCAGGCGGCTCATACCTAACTAAACATTGTAGGACTAATTGAGGCTGGAACAGTTAAAAAACAGGATAATATCTAATTGGTCCTTTTCTGATCTGTGATTGTCCAGCTGAAGATTTATTAGTAATACTCCTGCCATAATTAGGCATATAGCTCATTGGACTGGCGAGAGACTGCAGTGACAGTAAACCAAATACTGTTTGATTCTAGTCTGACTATACGATGCAGGGAGAATTAGAAGCTCTGTCATCTATCTGTATTCAGGTAACACTGACACACGCAGGGACACACTGAGACATTTAGAGCCACACTGACACTGACACATGAAACTGACACATGACACTGACACATGGCACATGGCACATGACACATGTAGGACCACACTGACACATACAGGGCCACTCTCACACATATAGAGCCACACTGACACATGTAGGACCACACTGACACATGTAGGGCCACACTGATATACATGTAGGGCCACAATGACACATGTAGGGCCACACTTAGACATTTAGAGTCATATTGAGGCATGTAGGGCCACACTGACACAAGTAGGGCCACACTAACACAAGTAGGGCCACACTGACACATTAGGGCCACACTGACACAAGTAGGGCCACACTGACACATTAGGGCCACACTGACACATTAGGGCCACACTGACACATGTAGGGCCACACTGACACATGTAGGGCCCTACTGACACATGTAGGGCCATACTGACACATGTAGGGCCACAATGACACATGTAGTGCCACATTTAGACATTTAGAGTCACATTGAGGCATGTAGGGCCACACTGACACATTAGGGCCACACTGACACATGTAGGGCCACACTGAAACATGTAGGGCCACACTGACACATGACACTGACATATACAGAGCCACTCTGACACATGTAAGGCGAGATTTAAAAGTTCTAAAGCTGCTAAGTCACACACAATTAAACTGAGACATCCAGTCAACAAATTAGGAAAAAAGAAACTTAGAACTTAACACTCTGTTATTTCGTTACATCTCATTTCGTGTTTACCTGGTTTAGTATCCAGGACAGATAGGTCATCAATTAGTCATCACGGTAGAGGGTCAACATCAGTGTCAGTGTGAAGTAGATGGTCAGAGTTCCTGGTTTAGGTCTGTAGATATTGTGTTATAAGTGTTAAGTACTTTGCGTTGACAGTCACGCTAATCTATCGTTTGAGATCAAGTTCAGCGGTTCCCAATATTGTTTGATTTATGTTCGGCCTTTATATTTTAATGAGTTTGTACAACAGAAGCTTACTGTTCAAAGCATTATGGGGTTTAAACAAATATAATGTTCTGTCATTTTGCCAGACAGGCCACGGCGATACTCCTAATTGTACCGTTGGGGAACCACTGTTGTCGTATTCTCATCTCGGAGGGGGGGGGAGCGGGGGAAGGCGGATTAAACAATGTAACGGACCGGACTTTAGCCATGGGTGGCCCAGGCCAAATGTGTGGCACGTACCAAATGTGTGGCCCAGGGCAAATATGTGGCCCAGACAGAAAGTGTGCCAGTTGCCGAACGCGTGGCATAGGCCAAATTTGTTGCCCAGACCAAATGTGTGCCAATTGCCTAATGTGTTGCATAATCAAATAAGTTTCTTACAGACGCATGTGGCTCTTCGTTGAGTTTTTTGTTTATTACAGTATCTAGTTACTTTTCTTAACCAAATGTTTTTTACAAAAATCAATATGGGATAATGCTTTCATCCACATCATGCATGTCCACTTCTGGTATGTCACCTCTGGTATGTCCACCTACACCTCTGGTATTTCCCCCTCACACATGTCCATCTCTGGTATGTCGACCGCTTATATTTCAAGTTCATGCATGTCCACAACTTGTATGTCCATCTCATGCATGTCCACCTATGGTATGTCCACCTCATGCATGTCCACCTCTGGTATGTCCATCTCTAGTATGTCCACCACTTATATGTCAACTTAATGCATGTCCACCTCTAGTATGTCCACCTCATGCATGTCCACCTCTGGTATGTCCATCTTTAGTATGTCCACCTCACGCATGTCCATCTCTAGTATGTCCACCTCATGCTTGTCCACCTCTGGTATGTGCACCTCATGCATGTCCACCTCTGGTATGTCCATCTCTAGTATGCCCACCACTTATATGTCAACTTAATGCATGTCCACTTCTGGTATGTCCATCTCTAGTATGTCCACCTCACGCATGTCCATCTCTAGTATGTCCATCTCTAGTATGTCTACCTCACGCATGTCCATCTCTAGTATGTCCACCTCACGCATGTCCATCTCTAGTATGTCCACCTCTAGTATGTCCACCTCTAGTATGTCCATCTCTAGTATGTCCACCTCTAGTATGTCCATCTCTAGTATGTCCACCTCTAGTATGTCCATCTCTAGTATGTCCATCTCTAGTATGTCCACCTCACGCATGTCCATCTCTAGTATGTCCACCACTTATATGTCAACTTAATGCATGTCCACTTCTGGTATGTCCATCTCTAGTATGTCTACCTCACGCATGTCCATCTCTAGTATGTCCACCTCACGCATGTCCATCTCTAGTATGTCCACCTCTAGTATGTCCACCTCTAGTATGTCCATCTCTAGTATGTCCACCTCTAGTATGTCCATCTCTAGTATGTCCACCTCTAGTATGTCCATCTCTAGTATGTCCATCTCTAGTATGTCCACCTCACGCATGTCCATCTCTAGTATGTCCACCACTTATATGTCAACTTAATGCATGTCCACCTCTAGTATGTCCACCTCTAGTATGTCCATCTCTAGTATGTCCACCTCACGCATGTCCATCTCTAGTATGTCCACCTCACGCATGTCCATCTCTAGTATGTCCACCACTTATATGTCAACTTAATGCATGTCCACCTCTAGTATGTCCACCTCATGCATGTCCACCTCTGGTATGTCCATCTTTAGTATGTCCACCTCACGCATGTCCATCTCTAGTATGTCCACCTCATGCTTGTCCACCTCTGGTATGTGCACCTCATGCATGTCCACCTCTGGTATGTCCATCTCTAGTATGCCCACCACTTATATGTCAACTTAATGCATGTCCACTTCTGGTATGTCCATCTCTAGTATGTCCACCTCACGCATGTCCATCTCTAGTATGTCCATCTCTAGTATGTCTACCTCACGCATGTCCATCTCTAGTATGTCCACCTCACGCATGTCCATCTCTAGTATGTCCACCTCTAGTATGTCCACCTCTAGTATGTCCATCTCTAGTATGTCCACCTCTAGTATGTCCATCTCTAGTATGTCCACCTCTAGTATGTCCATCTCTAGTATGTCCATCTCTAGTATGTCCACCTCACGCATGTCCATCTCTAGTATGTCCACCACTTATATGTCAACTTAATGCATGTCCACTTCTGGTATGTCCATCTCTAGTATGTCTACCTCACGCATGTCCATCTCTAGTATGTCCACCTCACGCATGTCCATCTCTAGTATGTCCACCTCTAGTATGTCCACCTCTAGTATGTCCATCTCTAGTATGTCCACCTCTAGTATGTCCATCTCTAGTATGTCCACCTCTAGTATGTCCATCTCTAGTATGTCCATCTCTAGTATGTCCACCTCACGCAAGTCCATCTCTAGTATGTCCACCACTTATATGTCAACTTAATGCATGTCCACCTCTAGTATGTCCACCTCTAGTATGTCCATCTCTAGTATGTCCACCTCACGCATGTCCATCTCTAGTATGTCCACCTCACGCATGTCCATCTCTAGTATGTCCACCACTTATATGTCAACTTAATGCATGCCCACCTCTAGTATGTCCACCTCATGCATGTCCACCTCTGGTTTGTCCACCACTGGCTTCAATTATGACTTACTATCCATTATATTTTATAAAAAAAATAAACTTTTTCTAAAAATAAATAAATTCACAGTTCAAGTTTTGTTTAAACTTTAAATCGAGAATTTAATTACAATATTAGATGATGGACGGGTAATGAACAATGTGTCTAGGTGACTGCAACATAAACATAACAACACACTAGCGATCCGCGGGCTCAATGTTTGACATTAGTTGGCGTTTCGTCCAGTCTATATTTGACATTAGGTGGCATGCCGTCCAGTCTATATTTAACATTTGGTGGCGTGCCGTCCAGTCTATATTTGACATTTGGTGGCGTGCCGTCCAGTCTATATTTAACATATACTTTTACTGGCTTTTGTAATATTTTTTTTATAAAAAGTTGAAATTTACTTAGTGCATAGAGTTGATTGTCTATAAAAAAATTTAAAGAGCAAATTATAAAACAGAGATATTAAAAAAAATAATTGCAAACTTCTTACACAAAATGATTTTTTAGGGTTTTCGCAAATGTGCAGTAAAAGTTAAATTTTTTTTGTTAGGATAATGAGATTAGAAGAATTTTGTAACGGGTTTATTTTGAGATGGCCGCCTTCACCAAGGAAAAAAGCAAAGAAAAAAACAATACAACATCAACAAAACACGATGCTTTTTGTTATATGGTGCCTATTTTTTGTTATATGGTGCCTATTTTTTGTTATATGGTGCCTATTTTTTGTCATATGGTGCCTTTTTCGAAAAAAAATGCTCTATTGTCCCCGTTTTGTCTGTCTGTCTGTCTGTCTGTCCGTCATCACCCTAGATCTCAACAACCATAAGTCCTAGACCCATGATGTATATATCATTTTGTAGGTCTTGGCCTGCCATGCGTGCAGCAAAAGCTCATTTCGCGATCTGACCTCTGAGGGCCGTAAAAGGGGGCTTAGAAAGTACCGTTTTTTACTATATAAGCTATATTAACAAAGGAGCGCCATATATCTCAGCAACCATAAGTCCTAGACCCATGATGTATATATCATTTTGTAGGTCTTGGCCTGCCAAGTGTACATCAAAAGTTCTTTTTGCGATAGGACCTCTGAGGGCCGGGCTTCAGGGATCCTAAGGGGCTTATATATTATATATATAGCCCCATTCTACACCTTGTACGTTCAATAACTCATTCATTTGGTGCGAAATACTGCAGCACGTAGTTTCACCAAGATTTATTAAGAAACTCATCAAATGAAATAGTAAGTTTGTGTTCTGAGTTTAATCGAAAATATCAGAGCTATGCAACAATTGACTGAGTTTTCGGACGATTAAATGACTACAATTTCGAATGTTTTCAATTACGAGTCCTATTTCAGTAACCACAAACCACTTGTAGTTAGATTTAAGAGAAAATAATTTTTTTTCAAATATAAAGAAACGTCTTTATAATATTTTTTTTACAGATATATGCATTACACAATTGAATTTATAAACATTTCCAAAATTTACAAATATTTACTGAAAGCTAACAAACGTACTGATACATAACATGAAAATGCGCTAACACGTCCTGTGTCCAGAATGGAACAGGCTTAATTGCTTGTTTGTTATATGGCGCCTATTTTTTGTCATATGGTGCCTATTTTTTGTTATATGGCGCCTATTTTTTGTTATATGGCGCCTATTATTGTTATATGGTGCCTATTTTTTGTTATATGGTGCCTATTTTTTGTCATATGGTGCCTATTTTTTGTCATATGGTGCCTATTTTTTGTCATGTGGTGCCTATTTTTTGTTATATGGTGCCTATTTTTTGTTACATGGTGCCTATTTTTTGTTATATGGTGCCTATTTTAAAATTTTTATTTGAAGTTACAATAACATAGTATGGTTGTTTATCCCTCATTTATTATTTTTCTTTAATTGCTCACGAAAAATAATTTTAGCAAACCTATAAACATGACCCACCATCCCGACTCATCGCACGAATAAGACAATAAACACATCGCTACACACACTGCACAAGAACACCCAAGCTTTGCAGTTCTATATATAGCTGTATAAACAAATCGCCACTTTAATTGCACAAAACACTTCCACTGAAATCTATTTATAACAGAATCGCCCTTCTATTTCTATCACTCAACAAGACAAACGTTTATCTACGTGTGGTGGTTACAACTGGTGACCCCCATATGTGTGGTGCCATTGACTGGGGTAATGAAGGCGTTCTTTTTTATAGGATGTTATGTCTTGATCCATCACGTTATAGAGAAGTCCTTGACTTCAAGTTTTGTTGTCTTTAGTGGAAGAACAGTTTATTTATATCTAGTGAGAGTCTACACAACTCTTGACTGCACAAACACAAACACCCAGCACCGGATGCACAATAAAACACTTGATGCGTTTAACACGGGGATATGCGTTCATCCGATATAGATCTCTACAGATTTCTAGCTTGTCAGTTTATCTGATTAAACATGAAGATCACAACACATAGACTGTCTCCGTGACAGAAGTAAATTGTGAAGGCACATTGTGTCACAACACATGGACTGTATCTGTGACAGACGTAAATTGTGAAGGCACAGTGTGTCACAACACATAGACTGTCTCTGTGACAGAAGTAAATTGTGAAGGCACAGTGTGGACAAACTTAAAGGCAACTGAAATAAATACAAGTTATGCCGGGGATTCCATTTATAGAGGTTATAGATTTAGATTTAGATGGAGTGAATTCAGAATCTATCTATCTATCTATCTATCTATCTATCTATCTATCTATCTATCTATCTATCTATCTATCTATCTATCTATCTATCTATCTATCTATCTATCTATCTATCTATCTATCTATCTATCTATCTATCTATCTATCTATCTATCTATCTATCTATCTATCTATCTATCTATCTATCTATCTATCTATCTACCTAACTATCATTTATCTGTCTATCTATACATCTATCTATATATCTATTGTTTATCTATCTATCCATCTATCTATATATCTATTATTTATCTATCATATATATATATCTATATCTATCATTTATCTATCTATCTATCTATCTATCTATCTATCTATCTATCTATCTATCTATCTATCTATCTATCTATCTATCTATCTATCTAATCCTCTATTTTTACCCCCTGCCTTCTATGCCCCTCTATACCTCCCCACCCCAATCCCGCCCAGTAACAAGTAAGTGTTTTATCATTTCAGGGGCTCCACAGAGATCAAATTTGTACAATTTTTCATGTCTCTTCCCTTTTCAAGGTGTCCAGTATTTTCTTCTGCTCCATGTTACCTAACCTTGGTCCGCCTCTGCTTTCAGCCCACATTCATCACTCCACAACAACCCTTTCACTGTTTGTCTATTTGAGTTTTCTAAGCATAAGCAAGAAACTGTGAATAAAAAAAAATAAATCTAATTTTTTTAAAGATGAATGATCTGTATTATTTAGTGTATCTGTTACCATGACAACCATAAATCATAACAAAATACCCACCCCCCCATACCAATGATTAGTGAAACGACTGAACAACCTCAGCTTCCTCGTTTACTTCTATATATTGAGTTTTAAATGAATTAGATATTTAATAAATCATTATATATTGAACTTTACATGAATCAGATGTTTAATAAATCATTATATATTGAACTTTACATGAATCAGATGTTTAATAAATCATTATATATTGAACTTTACATGAATCAGATGTTTAATAAATTATCATATATTGAAATTTACATGAATTAGATGCTGTTTAATAATAAATTATTACATACTGAACTTTACATGAATCAGATGTTTAATAAATTATCATATATTGAAATTTACATGAATTAGATGCTGTTTAATAATAAATTATTACATAATGAACTTTACATGAATCAGATGTTTAATAAATTATCATATATTGAAATTTACATGAATTAGATGCTGTTTAATAATAAATTATTACATAATGAACTTTACATGAATCAGATGTTTAATAAACTATCATATATTAAAATTTACACGAATTAGATGACGCTTAATAAATTATTACATATTGAACTTTAGACGAATATGCTGATGTTTTTAATAAATTATTATTTTTGTTTTGTTTATAAGAAATGTTTTTTTAATAACAGACACAGACACATTATTATAATTAAAACATCTATTGTAATGTTAAGGGTAATTCTTTTCAGTTGAGCAATATTCGTTTTACTTGACCTCAGGCAGTTTGTAGTATTATAACGTCACGCGACTTAAGTCGTTACTTAAAATCTGTCTCTATGTATATCTATAATTTGCTTTTTATTTTTAGCTAGTACTATATGGCTGAACATTTTTATCTTTTTGATCAATTTTATCAGACTGAGAATTTTTTTAATTGAGAAAATTTTGGTTGGATCAAATTTTATGTGACAGTCAATATGATGTCTGGTAATATTTATAGATATTTTATTTAATTCTCACTTTCATTTATGCGTTAAAGTTTTTATATTATGTGACAATTAGCTTTAATTTCATTACTGATTAGATTTGGTTTGTAGACTTTTTTGGCCTCATTAATATAACATTAATGAAAAATTATTTTATAATTATATTAATCACTTTAATTCACTAAATTTTGAAGTTTCTATTTTATAAAAACTTTACCCACTATTTTCCAAGGTCACATTGATCTGATATTCTTCATAAACAAAAATTATTCTCACTGTTTGTCTGAAACCCTTTTTTTTATGACAACTCTAATTACATTGGAGCAGCCCTCCCCCCCCCCCCCCCCCACACCCCATCGAACCACTAAAGGCATAGACCTTCAACAATTGTTTGTATAGCACCCCTCTCTTGGTATTTTGTATAGCACCCCTCTCTTGGTGTTTTGTATAGCACCTCTCTCTTGGTGTTTTGTATAGCACCCCTCTCTTGGTGTTTCGTATAGCGCCCCTCTCGGAGTTTGTATTGCACCCCTCTCTTGGTGTTTTGTATAGCACTCCTCTCTTGGTGTTTGTATAGCACCCATCTCTTGGCGTTTGTATAGCACCCCTCTCTTAGTGTTTTGTATAGCACCCCTCTCTTGGTGTTTTGTATAGCACCCCTCTCTTGGAGTTTGTATAGCACCCCTCTCTTGGAGTATACCCAGAAATTGCTCATTTTGTAAAGCTTCATTCTTCTTAACGTTGTAAAGAAATGTATACCCATCAATAAAATAAAAAAAAAATTGTTCATGTCAAACAATATTGTAATATACGTTTATGTTAAGGGAGCTAACAAAGACGCAGTATTGTAAATTACACAGATAACTATCCATTGGTCTTCCCCGGAGATCGGACCAGGGAACCTCAGGTCAACAGTCGAGCGCTTTACCAAACGACCAGTAACATAATTCATTTTGTAACTTGCAGATTAGTTGAATTCAGAGGCGCAACTAGACCAAACTTTCGGGAGGTGGGGGAGGCGAAAAAAAATCAATTGTATTAATAAATCATTTGTATTAAAAAATCACATTATTTATTTATATATTTGTGTTTTTTTTAAAAATTAATTTTGGTCTAATCTTTTAATATTTTTTTTATTTCGGAGGGGGCAAATGCCCCCAATGCCCCCCCCCCCGTTGCGCCACTGGTTGAATTATCCAGAGCCTAATTGTCACTATTTTTTGAACTATAGACTTTACTTGCTCAACACTTTTGAAATTTGCTTTAATATTGGAATCTGAAATTGCAAACTTTACATTCTAGAATTTTGCTATTGTTGACGTCATAATCTTCCACCTCTCTGCCCCCAATGCATCAGTTGTTAGATGTTCCATCCCCCCCCTCTACATTTGTTGACGTAACTAATGGACGACCCTATAAGACCAACTGTATCAGATGTTATAAATACAATTCTCATTGTTACAAGATGAGTTAATAATATATAATCAAAACTGACCTCTCTGAACTTTGAATTGACTGAAAATTATATAGTCAAATCGAAGCTTACACAATAACATAAGGTTCTGCCGCATATATTCGTTTCAACTGATCAACAGGCCTGGAGGAAGATGACGTAATGTCACGGAATTCTCGAGAGGTCAGTGAATAATTCAATTTATTACGACCAAAACTAAAAAAAAAAACAACATGGAAATAAAATGTGACGTCAACTTTTTAGAGCATTTTCGAAAAAAAATGCTCTATTGTCCTCGTTTTGTCTGTCTGTCTATCTGTCTGTCTGTCCGTCATCACCTTCGATCTCAACAACCATAAGTCCTAGACCCATGATGTATATATATATCATTTTGTAGGTCTTGGCCTGCCAAGAAATGACTTTTTTCCATTTCGCGATCTGACCTCTCAGGGCCGTAAAAAGGGCCTTAGTACCGTTTTTTACTATATAAGCTATATTAATAAAGGAGCGCTATATCTCAGCAACTATAAGTCCTAGACCCATGATGTATATATCATTTTGTAGGTCTTGGCCTGCCATGTGTACATCAAAAGTTCATTTTGCGATAAGACCTCTGAGGGCCGGGCTCCAGGGATCCTAAGGGGCTTATATATTATATATACACTTGTACGTTCAATAACCCGTTCATTTGGTGCGAAATACTGCAGCACGTAGTTTCACCAAGATTTATTAAGAAACTCATCAAATGAAATAGTAAGTTTGTGTTCTGAGTTTAATCGAAAATATCAGAGCTATGCAACAATTGACTGAGTTTTCGGACGATTAAATGACTACAATTTCGAATGTTTTCAATTATGAGTCCTATTTCAGTAACCACAAACCACTTGTAGTTAGATTTAAGAGAAAATAATTTTTTTTCAAATATAAAGAAACGTCTTTATAATATTTTTTTTTACAGATATATGCATTACACAATTGAATTTATAAACATTTCCAAAATGTACAAATATTTACTGAAAGCTAACAAACGTACTGATACATAACATGAAAATGCGCTAACACGTCCTGTGTCCAGAATGGAACAGGCTTAATTGCTTGTTTTTTCAGTCTGTACTTTGTTAAAAAAATATTGATCTATATGTCATATCTAATGATCTCTCAGTTGAACACATTCACTTCATTTTCGTTCGAGCTACTTCTTGCAAGTCACCGGCAATAAATCAAACAAAATGAACTCCAGTTACGCCTTTCGTCGTGTCCCTGTACTGTGAATACCAAACGTCTGCTTTTTGTGACTGTGACATCTTATGTGACATCTTGTTTAAGTTACTTTGTCATCTAGAGTATGTGACTGTAACATCGAGTTTACATGATAGTCTCAAGACACAAAGTTGGTCTTCAATGAAATATTGAATAAGGCGATTAATTCGCGTTTAAGTCAAAATTCACTTGTTACAAAGGGTCAATATTTGACCAATCGCCATCTGAAGAACAGGCTAGCTAGGTTCAGTTCATATCCATCTATCTAAAAAAAAATAGTTCAGGTAACAAATACAAAAAAAAATACTTGGCTCATTTATTTTGAATGTTTTGTACTTTAGGTGAAGCGTTGAAACGCATAAAAATATCTCCCTTACTCACTCCCTTCCTTACTCTCTCCTTCCTTTACTTACCCACTCCCTCACTTACAAAAAACAAAATAAAGAAAAAAAAACATTTTTTGCCTTCACTTTAAAAATGATTTTGTGTGTGTCTCAACTGTAACAAATAAAGAGAATAAGTTGAACGAATGGTTTTGTTCAGGCAGTGGCTCTCAAACTTGAACGAATGGTTTTGTTCAGGCAGTGGCTCTCAAACTTGTACGAATGGTTTTGTTCAGGCAGTGGCTCTCAAACTTGTACGAATGGTTTTGTTCAGGCACAGTGGCTCTCAAACTTGAACGAATGGTTTTGTTCAAGCAGTGGCTCTCAAACTTGTATGAATGGTTTTGTTCAGGCAGTGGCTCTCAAACTTGTACGAATGGTTTTGTTCAGGCAGTGGCTCTCAAACTTGAACGAATGGTTCTGTTCAAGCAGTGGCTTTCAAACTTGTACGAATGATTTTGTTCAGGCACAGTGGCTCTCAAACTTGAACGAATGGTTCTGTTCAAGCAGTGGCTTTCAAACTTGTACGAATGGTTTTGTTCAGGCACAGTGGCTCTCAAACTTGTACGAATGGTTCTGTTCAGGCAGTGGCTCTCAAACTTGTGCACATTGCGACACATGCTAATAACTGCCTCTTTTGTCACGACTCACCTGTAAAGAACAAACTACTATAAATCAGTGGCGTACCGAGGGGTGGGCAAGGGGGTGGGGCATCATGCCCCCGGCGCTACTCACAAAGGGGCGCCAAATGGTATATTTTACATATTTTACATGGTTTTCATATGGGGGGGGGGCGCTAAAAAGGTATTGTGCCCCTATCGCGAGTTAAAATTAATAATTAAATTATGGAGATTGTGTACGGCAAAACTCTATTTCTCTTTATGTCAGAAAACTGAAAGTTTGTAAATCTGTAGAACACGTGGGGGGGGGGGGGGAATCTAAAATTAAAATTAAAGACGATTTTATATTCTTTACATTTATATCAGTGGCGTAGCGAGCTTAGCACTTTTCTTTGATTTTTCAAGGTTATTTAATCACGATCCACTTAAAATTCTCCCGCGAGCCACCGGTGGGTCGTGACCCAGACTTTGAGAGCTAGTGTGCTTGCTGCAGCATCAGCCTTCGATTTAACTTCTAGAACTTGAAATAAAGTATTGGACAATTTCATCTATATTTTAAAAAATCAATTTGTTGAGTCAAATTATGATTTAAAAAAGACTTTTGGCTACAATCTGTTTACGTCTAGACATTTTTTTCCCTAAGATGATTCAGTGAATATAAAGAGTAAAAAAAAATAGAAACATGATAAACCACTATAAAGGAAATGAAAATAATTGACCGAGTTCAGTAAGCCTTTGAGCAGGAAATGTCTGGAATTCTTAATTGGATGAGAGTTAAATTGACCTAAACTGACCTGAACAAACCAACAAAGGACGGACAGTACGCCCAGACACTTTGACTATTTTCAAAGTGACGTTAGAGTTTTCAAATCATAGAAAGTTGGCAGTTTTGTTAAACAGCTGTTGGTGTAGATCAATAGGTTATATGGAAAAAGTAATTCATTTTTACTTAAAAAAAAAAACATAGAAAAACTTTTTTCACTGATTAAATGTTTGTAGTAAAAAGTTAAGTAAAAAGGTGATAAAGTTTATGTATTTTGATGTAAAATATTTTCATGCTAGAAAAATGAAATTTCACGTCTTCGCTTCTTGCAGAGTTTTTTTTCGCGTTTCGCGAGTGTAAACAATCCAAAATGGCTGCCTAGAAACATCGACTCAAATGAAAATCAAGGTTAAAATTGATATAAATGTCTTAAAATTAACAAATAAGACTTACATTTATATATAGAAACATGAATTATATCAGATTATACCAAAAAGTAAGTTTTTTTTCACTTTTTACTTGTAAAATACAATAACTGTAGAAAATGTATAATAACAAGAAAATGTCTGCCGACGTCTTCAAACAAAAAAAAAAAGAAAATTAAAAAAATCATTATATCCGGTCGGCTGACGTCCACTTTCACTTCGCCTAGGTGTAGCGAGGATTTTTCGCGCTTAGAAAAATCTCACGTGAGAAATAGCGCAGCGGAAAGTTTCGCTTTGGTTTGAGGATACATTAACGTTTCCCGCAAATACATTTAGCACAAAAAATTTATTAAGCAGAAAAAAAAAGTAAATTGAATTTTTTTTTGAAAGTGTAATTCCTTGTAAGAACGGAAAAGCCCGGACGTAAAAGTGAACCATTGAACATTGTCTGGATTGTCGAAATATGAAAGTTTACCTGATAATAATGCAGTCAAACATCTATCGCAGTTTTTTCCATTATGTTTAAGTTAAGCGAGACAGTTGACAGTACAAAACAAATTATATAAATAATATAATACACCACTTTCCAATACCAATCAACTTCATCATCAATACATTCATATGTGCATGCAACTTGACAATATAGGGCAGGTATTAACTATTGAACATGCAGTACGAGTGTATAATTTTGAATGAAAAAACATGTTTCGGGACAACACCACCCATGCATTACATAATAAATTAAAATTCAGTAGCGCTACATGGGCAGTAACTCGGGGCTGACTCTAAAAATGCCGCCCATCTCTTTATCAAATTATGAATGCATTTTAAACAGTGCATTTGATCAATATACTTCAATGTAGTATAACTTTATCAAATTATGAATGCATTTTAAACAATGCATTTGATCAATATACTTCAATGTAGTATCACTTTATCAAATTATGAATGCATTTTAAACAATGCATTTGATCAGTATACTTCAATGTAGTATCACTTAAGAAACCACGCATCAAACAATAAACTTAAAGAGTGTTAGATTACTTGAGCTATGCCTTACATCTTACTTACATGAAGTATGATTATATATGCACCATAAATTACACTTACATGTAGTAAAACAATATTAGAAATGCATTACTGAACAAAGTTCCTATAAAAATTCCGCATTCCACATTAGCAGTAAGGAGTTAATTAAAATTGTAATGAAACTATGAATGAAGCTTGTGTTCAGACAGAACTTTTTAAAATTGTTCTCAGGTGTGGGTGAATAAGTGTTCCCATCTGTTGGTAGAATTACAGAATCCATTTATTAGTACGGAGTAAACTACACCTGAGGTGCAGAATAGAGCGTTCAGCACAGATCTGGTGGTGACAAGACGGTAGAACATTAAAAGACAATAGAGTGAATAAAAAGCTACATTTGCAAAACATCATATATCAATGTTACATTTTGCATCCTTTTTGTTTTGCTTCATGTCAGCGAGTATCTTAATAGGATAAATTATTGGTACATGTATACTATACCAAAGATATATTTTTTCTCTTAATCCTATTTCTACAGAAACGTAACATTTTTAGGCTGTGGAGTCGCTAGACTCATGGGGGGCCCTCCGGAAATGTTTGAAAGGGGCCCTTCAATAACTCCAATTACACTCTGGAAAGAACCCCTAAAGTCACATTGCACCCCTCCCCCGTGCCCTCTACAAAGACGCCACCGATTATTGGAAGCTATGAAGTTTTCTTTCTACAGTTCACCATGACTTTTCCTTTAACGGTTCTGTAGATAGGCCTACTACCGGGTGTTGAGGGGGGGGGAGGAGGTGGGCTGAGTGATGAGAAGCATACACAACACCACGTCAGTCGTGGCTCACAACATCACGTCAGTCGGGGCTCACAACATCCATGTCAGTCGTGGCTTACAACATCCATGTCAGTCGTGGCTCACAACATCCATGTCAGTCGTGGCTCACAACATCAACGCCAGTTGGGGCTCACAACATCCATGTCAGTCGGGGCTCACAACATCCATGTCAGTCGGGGCTCACAACTTCCATGTCAGTCGGGGCTCACAACATCAACGTCAATCGGGGCTCACAACATCACGTCTGTCGGGGCTCACAACATCCATGTCAGTCGTGGCTCACAACATCACGTCAGTCGTGTCTCACAACATCCATGTCAGTCGGGGCTCACAACATCCATGTCAGTCGTGGCTCACAACATCCATGTCAGTCGTGGCTCACAACATCAACGCCAGTCGGGGCTCACAACATCACGTCAGTCGGGGCTCACAACATCCATGTCAGTCGGGGCTCACAACATCACGTCAGTCGGGGCTCACAACATCACGTCTGTCGGGGCTCACAATATCCATGTCAGTCGTGGCTCACAACATCACGTCAGTCGTGTCTCACAACATCCATGTCAGTCGGGGCTCACAACATCCATGTCAGTCGTGGCTCACAACATCCATGTCAGTCGTGGCTCACAACATCAACACCAGTCTGGGCTCACAACATCACGTCAGTCGGGGCTCACAACATCCATGTCAGTCGGGGCTCACAACATCCATGTCAATCGTGGCTCACAACATCCATGTCAGTCGTTGCTCACAACATCCATGTCAGTCGTGGCTCACAACATCCATGTCAGTCGTGGCTCACAGCATCAACGCCAGTCGGGGCTCACAACATCACGTCAGTCGGGGCTCACAACATCACGTCTGTCGGGGCTCACAATATCCATGTCAGTCGTGGCTCACAACATCACGTCAGTCGTGTCTCACAACATCCATGTCAGTCGGGGCTCACAACATCCATGTCAGTCGTGGCTCACAACATCCATGTCAGTCGTGGCTCACAACATCAACACCAGTCTGGGCTCACAACATCACGTCAGTCGGGGCTCACAACATCCATGTCAGTCGGGGCTCACAACATCCATGTCAATCGTGGCTCACAACATCCATGTCAGTCGTTGCTCACAACATCCATGTCAGTCGTGGCTCACAACATCCATGTCAGTCGTGGCTCACAGCATCAACGCCAGTCGGGGCTCACAACATCACGTCAGTCGGGGCTCACAACATCCATGTCAGTCGGGGCTCACAACATCAACGCCAGTCGGGGCTCACAACATCCATGTCGTCGGGGCTCACAACATCAACGCCAGTCGGGGCTCACAACATCAACGCCAGTGATTAAACTTCAGACTACACCTACGCAAACTAGCAAAAAAAAACACACACACACACAATCAGTCTAATTCTTGTTGGCATTCAGTTTGAAAAAAGCTATACAACAGTATGTCAACAATACAACAGTATGTCAACAATACAACAGTATGTCAACAATACAACAGTATGTCAACAATACAACAGTATGTGAACAATACAACAGTATGTCAACAATACAACAGTATGTCAACAATACAACAGTATGTCAACAATACAACAGTATGTCAACAGTATTTTGTTGATCATATCAAAAAAAAATTGTGCACGTCAACTACCAGCAACTTTGTGTATGTTGATTTAAGATCAAGTTACAGCTTTACGACCATTTTACACACTCTAAATACACACGTTTTACTGTATGTTGATATAATATATTCAATCCTCAATCAACTTAAATCACTAAACATATCAGGAGCACTTGAAATTGTCAAAGTATTTTTTTACTGTTAGATCGAGTGATACATTAATTCAACTATACGGAGATAAAATTGCGACATGATTTCAGACAGAACTCCCCCCCCCCCCTTACCAAAAAAAAGTTCTATATAACATGATAAATGTAAAAAAAAAATGTGTGTAAGCATCCATTGATGTTGTACTTAATAAATGATAGTTACTTTAATCAGCCTTAAGTTAATATCACAATTTGTTTATCTTACACTCCCATCTCCAATACTTCTGTCTACTGTGTAAATATAAATACAATTTAAAAAGACCCCAGCCCCCACCCAAATAAATAAATAAAAGAACAAAATACATGAAGTAAATATTAGGTGAAAAAACAAAACAAGCTCTCAGGTTATTGTAACACTAACTTACAAGAGATATTACAAAAAACTCTCATGTTATTGTAACACTAACTTACAAGAGATATTACAACAAACTCTCAGGTTATTGTAACACTAACTTACAAGAAATATTTCTCGAAGTTATTATCAAGGTTTTTAATAAGTAAAACCAAAGCCTTCCATCTCAAATGGGTCTGTGAGTGACTGGAAGTATTTTCTCACCCCTCCCCCACCCTAAACATGTCAGGTCACAATGTTTGTATTTGTGGTTAGCTCGACCGTCTTCAGGTAAACCTTTCTTTATATGTCCTATAGGGGATGGTCGTAGTTAGAGGGGGGATGTATGGGGCGGTCCTCTCCAAATTTATACAATTTACAATCAATATGTATACCAAATACAGTCAACATAATACCATATACAGTCAACATACCCATAGACAATTAACATACATACCATATACAGTCAACATAATACCTTATACAGTCAACATACCAATAGACAACTAACATACATACCATATACAGTCAACATAATACCTTATACAGTCAACATACCAATAGACAACTAACATACATACCATATACAGCCAACATACATGTCATATACAGCCAACATACCCATAGACAGCTAACAGTGAAAACAGTTGGCTCACAAAAAAGTTAATATTCTATTAAAACCTGGCCAACTCTTTCAAATTTGGAGTGAAATTTGTTGCACTTTTTTACAGTAATTCTATGAAATAATGAATGGTCAACTTGGGATGACATTTTGACTTCACACTTTTCAATTTTGAGTTCAAAGATTTAAAGAAATATGGTCGACCAAACAATACACGACAAACAATTTTCTTCAAGTGTAGGCTAGATATTTCGATTCTGGCACTAGTTTCTCAAAATGTATATAAGAGGATTTGTGGTTCATTTGTAATGCTTGATCTATTTTCTCTAAAAACTTAAAGTCTTTTTTAAAAAGTATTATTTTAGACAGTTCAAAACAATTTTAAACATAATCGTAAATAAACGGATTCACTAATTATCCAAATGAAGGTTTAAAAATCTTTAAACCTGTAATTGAGAGTTGCTAGTAATCATTCCTTTTTTTTCAACCTGAAACTTTTCTTCTTTGATGATTACATTTGCTTTTAGTCATGTAAACACAAATAATTCTTTCTGAAACAAGTGAAAGCTTACGCAAAACAGAACGTGAGAATTTAATAATACATTTTCGGTTTCATTTCTGGAATGTCTATTGGAGACATTGAGTCAGAAATAAAGCCTTTGGTCTGAACTTTGTAATTGTTTCCCATTTCTTGTGTGCAATGTATTATTTGGATATATGAGTTCCACACAGAGGCTGAAAGTCTTACAACAAATGAAACGGATGATTCACTGGACTATTACCAGTTTCCTCGCGGATCTTCTGAAAAATTCTGACGATGTCGATAAGTTTATTTATTTGAAGTTCGCGATCTGCAAAACAATCTTCCACACATTTTCATATTATACGTATAATATAATGGCGGTGAATTCATTGGTGAACATTAAGAAAGGTGGAATGGTCGGCTGTTTTTTTTAATGAATTCTATTTCCCTATCACTGAAATTGCTCCGTCAGTAGCAATAGTAAGACTACAAGCGCAGTCAGTCACAACACTTAGACTACAAGCGCAGTCAGTCACAACATTTAGACTACAAGCGCAGTCAGTCACAACACTTAGACTACAAGCGCAGTCAGTCACAACACTTAGACTACAAGCGCAGTCAGTCACAACATTTAGACTACAAGCGCAGTCAGTCACAACATTTAGACTAAAAGCGCAGTCAGTCACAACATTTAGTCTACAAGCGCAGTCAGTCACAACACTTAGACTACAAGCGCAGTCAGTCACAATACTTAGACTACAAGCGCAGTCAGTCACAACACTTTAGACCACAAGCGCAATCAATCGCAACACTTAGATCACAAACGCAGTTAATCACAACACTTAGACCACAAGCGCAGTCAATCGCAACACTTAGACCACAAGCGCAGTCACTCACAACACTTAGACCACAAACGCAGTCAATCGCAACACTTAGACCACAAACGCATACCTAACATTGATACCGTGAGTAATTACATTTTATGGTCAACATTTCTACCACTGTTAACCTAACGGGCCCCTGGTTCAATCTCCGGTAAGAACCAACGGATAGTTCAGGTCATGGCTAAAGTTCCCGCTATATCTCCCGTGGTACCTCCATGGCCATTGCACTATGGGCTAGGTTGGGGATGAAAGAAAAGCAACATAAAACCGCCCCATTAGTATTAAATGGGATCTAAGAGATTTCATCTCATTCTTACAAGGACTTCACACACCTTCACACACACACCCTGCACTCACACACTCTAACGTCTACATAAACATGGCGGAAAAAATATTAATTATGGAACATCCTGAATGTCTAGAACTTATCTATAACTAAATACTGTACATTTGCACAAATCACACATGCATCCCCCCCTCTTTTCCCCATGATTCTTCTTTTTGAACTAATACCTCTCTGACTTGTACTGGGTGATATAGAAACATGATGTGGCCAGTTTATAAAATTTTGTATTTTGTGGTTCTTCACCCTTGTCTAGTCTGATCTGATTGACGACAATATCGGTATATTATGTATTGATTAATAACAATAGCGGTATATTATGTATTGATTAATAACAATAGCGGTATATTATGTATTGATTAATAACAATAGCGGTATATTATGTACGGATTTATGACAATAGCGGTGTATTATGTACGGAGTAATTTTTAATAAATATAGACTGTGAAAAAACTTGCAGCTAAATATTACAGAGTTAATCAGTTCAACAAGATTTAATGAAGTCTCAAAATTATATTTGAAAAAAAAGTTCAAAACGCCGCACAAAACCGCCAAACGATGAGCCACACAAAACCGCAAAACGATGAGCCACACAAAACCACCAAACGATGAGCCACACAAAACCGCCAAACGATGAGCCACACAAAACCGCCAAACGATGAGCCACACAAAACCCCCAAACGATGAGCCATACTGGGCTCAAAGAGCCGTATCCTGCCACCCTCCGCGCTATATCTTTCCTGCGAGATTGTACGAGATAAACAAATATCTAATGTAAAAAAACAGATAAGAAAAATACTTTAATACATAATTATGATTAATCTGGTCTTTGATGATTAGACAAAGGACATGTAGGGCACAATTCTGAATGGTTTTAGAGAACAACCAGGGACAATGTGGTGGAAGGTTATTATTATACTTCTAGATGAAACAATAGCTGTGCAGGCACAGGGGTTATGGGACAAAGCTTCGTCTTTGAACATATCAGTGGGATAATAAAGGCAACGTACATAGGAATAATAGACTGAAATAGACGCACACACAGGCATACACTGATATCTTCATTAGAGAGAGAGAGAGACAGAGAGAGATAGACAGAGAGAGACAGAGAGAGAGAGAGAGAGATGGAGAAAGACAGAGAGAGAAAGACAGAGAGAGACAGAGAGAGATACAGAGAGAGACAGAGAGCCAATAGTGCAATGGCCATGGAGGTACCACGGAAGATATAGCGGGAACTTTAGCCATGACCTGAACTATCCATTGGCTCTTACCGGAGATTGAACCAGGGGCCCGTTAGGTTAACAGTGGTAGAAATGTTGACCATAAAATGTAATAACTCACGGTATCAATGTTAGGTATGCGTTTGTGGTCTAAGTGTTGTGATTGACTGCGTTTGTGATCAAAGTGTTGCGATTGACTGCGCTTGTGGTCTAAGTGTTGCGATTGACTGCATTTGTGATCTAAGTGTTGCGATTGATTGCGCTTGTGGTCTAAAGTGTTGTGACTGACTGCGCATGTAGAGAGAGAGAGAGAGAGAGAGAGAGAGAGAGAGAGAGAGAGACAGAGAGAGAGAGAGATATATAAATGAAATCAAACATAAAAAAGCAACAACAAAACAACAATAACACACATTTCATTTGACCACATAAAATACATGATGTATTTGACAGCCATCATGCCCTACATTCTAATCTCTCACAGTATGGGATGCTTAGATCTAGAGATTACATGGAACTACAGTCACTTCCTCAAGTCCGGAAATGAATCCCACACCTTCCCTCATCTTTTCCTTTTGAAAAACGAGCTGCCTGCAAAAGACAACGGCCAGGGGGAGGGAGGGATGGTAATGGAGGGGACAAGGGTGGGGATGGACCGAGGGGGGTGAGCTCCTAACGGACTGACAGTCCTGCTGCACATATAATACACCATGTCACACTCTCGGATTTATTCAGCTGAGAGAGAACAACTGGCTATATTTAGAACACATGATTTCTTTACCGTACCACCCCCCATTATATGGCAATCAATATTACTGTTTCTTTATGGTTAACATCTTATTCATTAATTCTTCCACTTTAGGTCCAATATCTTACTGTATGAATTGTATGATAAAGTGTACATAAAGATCTGACATGTAAGATACACGGTGTATTTTAGATCTGACTTTAACCTTTTAACAGTTAATATCATCAACGTCTACTGGCCGAATTCTTTGTGAATGTTTTTGCTAACCAGCATCCCGTAAAATAAAATTTCCCTTAACCCTAACGAGCCGTCGAGGCAGATGAAGTGCAGAATTCGTTTATTCTGTCCCTTCGGCATATGAAGGGATTGTGTGCTTAGCACAACGCCCAGCCGCCTTTGCTTCCCCACCTTGAGTCGCCATTGGATTGTGTGGTTAGCACAACGCCCAGCCGCCTTTGCTTCTCCACCTTGAGTCACCATTGGATTGCGTAGTTAGCACAACGCCCAGCCGCCTTTGCTTCCCCAACTTGAGTCACCATTGGATTGTGTGGTTAGCACAACGCACAGCCGCCTTTGCATCCCCACCTTGAGTCACCATTGGATTGTGTGGTTAGCACAACGCCCAGCCGCCTTTGCTTCCTCACCTTGAGTCACCATTGGATTGTGTTGTTAGCACAACGCCCAGCCGCCTTTGCTTCCCCACCTTGAGTCACCATTGGATTGTGTGGTTAGCACAACGCCCAGCCGCCTTTGCTTCCCCACCTTGAGTCACCATTGGATTGTGTGGTTAGCACAACGCCCAGCCGCCTTTGCTTCCCCACCTTAAGTCACCATTGGATTGTGTGGTAAGCACAACGCCCAGCCGCCTTTGCTTCCCCACCTTGAGTCACCATCTGATTGTGTGGTTAGCACAACGCCCAGCCGCCTTTGCTTCCCCACCTTGAGTCACCATTGGATTGTGTGGTTAGCACAACGCCCAGCCGCCTTTGCTTCCCCACCTTGAGTCACCATTGGATTGTGTGGTTAGCACAACGCCCAGCCGCCTTTGCTTCCCCACCTTTAGTCACCATCTGATTGTGTGGTTAGCACAACGCCCAGCCGCCTTTGCTTCCCCACCTCGAGTCACCATTGGATTGTGTGGTTAGCAAAACGCCCAGCCGCCTTTGCTTCCCCACCTTGAGTCACCATCTGATTGTGTGGTTAGCACAACGCCCAGCCGCCTTTGCTTCCCCACCTTGAGTCACCATTGGATTGTGTGGTTAGCACAACGCCCAGCCGCCTTTGCTTCCCCAACTTGAGTCACCATTGGATTGTGTGGTTAGCACAACGCCCATCCGCCTTTGCTTCCCCACCTTGAGTCACCATTGGATTGTGTGGTTAGCACAACGCCCAGCCGCCTTTGCTTCCCCACCTTGAGTCACCATTGGATTGTGTGGTTAGCACAACGCCCAGCCGCCTTTGCTTCCCCACCTTGAGTCACCATCTGATTGTGTGGTTAGCACAACGCCCAGCCGCCTTTGCTTCCCCACCTCGAGTCACCATTGGATTGTGTGGTTAGCACAACGCCCAGCCGCCTTTGCTTCCCCACCTTGAGTCACCATCTGATTGTGTGGTTAGCACAACGCCCAGCCGCCTTTGCTTCCCCACCTTGAGTCACCATTGGATTGTGTGGTTAGCACAACGCCCAGCCGCCTTTGCTTCCCCAACTTGAGTCACCATTGGATTGTGTGGTTAGCACAACGCCCAGCCGCCTTTGCTTCCCCACCTTGAGTCACCATTGGATTGTGTTGTTAGCACAACGCCCAGCCGCCTTTGCTTCCCCACCTTGAGTCACCATTGGATTGTGTGGTTAGCACAACGCCCAGCCGCCTTTGCTTCCCCACCTTGAGTCACCATCTGATTGTGTGGTTAGCACAACGCCCAGCCGCCTTTGCTTCCCCACCTTGAGTCACCATTGGATTGTGTGGTTAGCACAACGCCCAGCCGCCTTTGCTTCCCCACCTTGAGTCACCATTGGATTGTGTGGTTAGCACAACGCCCAGCCGCCTTTGCTTCCCCACCTTGAGTCCACATCTGATTGTGTGGTTAGCACAACGCCCAGCCGCCTTTGCTTCCCCACCTTGAGTCACCATTGGATTGTGTGGTTAGCACAACGCCCAGCCGCCTTTGCTTCCCCACCTTGAGTCACCATTGGATTGTGTGGTTAGCACAACGCCCAGCCGACTTTTCTTCCCCAACTTGAGTCACCATTTAAATGAACTTGTGGGACGTCAACCAACTTTCACCATGATCTGTAGACGTTCTCTTGGTTCTCATCGAGGTTCAACCCCAGGACTTTAAGGTAGACAGTCCATTATCTACACCACTCGGCCACCCGTCTCACCTAGTATTCTGGGGTGCAAGTTAAATTCACCTGAAACAAAAATTATAATTAGGCCTGTCACTGAGAAGACGGCCATTTAATGTTTCTTCTATCAACACACTATCAATGACGTATTAAAAAAAATTAGCTCAAGTCAATCTGTTTACAAGAATTCTAACTTATCAAACGACAGGCATTGCAGGTATTCGCAAACATCAAAGTCTAAAAAAAATTCTCATTGTATTAGTTTACAACTCCTAATGTATTAAACTAGTACATTACAATTTATTATACTAGTTCATAACAATATAATATACTGGTTTATGTATCTTAACGTGTTATACTAGTTTATAACTCTTAATGTATTATACTAGTGTATAACTCTTAATGTATTATACTAGTGTATAACTCTTAATGTATTATGCTAGTGTATAACTCTTAATGTATTATACTAGTGTATAACTCTTAATTTATTATACTAGTGTATAACTCTTAATGTATTATACTAGTGTATAACTCTTAATGTATTATACTAGTGTATAACTCTTAATGTATTATACTAGTGTATAACTCTTAATGTATTATACTAGTGTATAACTCTTAATGTATTATACTAGTTTATAACTCTTAATGTATTATACTAGTGTATAACTCTTAATGTATTATACTAGTGTATAACTGTTAATGTATTATACTAGTGTATAACTCTTAATGTATTATACTAGTGTATAACGAACCGGAGAATATAACCTGCGAAATAATGGCACCTGAATCAAACTTCAATATTTGTAATCGGGAATGTGAATCAGTTTTTATGGATACCAAGACACCTGAATCTGTGTAAAACTTTTAAAGTTATAAATAATTAATTAAAAGCCTGTATCTTTGATACTTTAAAAGAGCTCAATCATTAAGATATTCAATCAGGTCAAGTCAGAAATATTACAAACAAAAACAATATTGTGTGCTTTTAATTAACTTCACCTTCTGTGGGTGTGTCGCTGGCTCAATCTTTAAGTACCATTTCGGACCTGTTCTCATTTATTGAGACAGCTTAAATTTGTCACAGGTGTAAGTTCTACAAGTCAATTCATGATTAATAATTTCGAGTCCATAAATTAACATCTTTTTTATAATTACGAAGTTAATTACCGGTATATTCTTAATGAAGTTTATAAAGGGGGATAACAAGGCTTGAGATTTCTAATTACATACTAATCAATGCGCCGGTGCATAAGTTGCAAAATAATAGGTCACTTCCTAGTTTTGTATTATTTTGACTAGCCAAACAAACTGAAGTGTGCAGAAAAGAATAGAATGATTAATTCTTTAAAACTAAAATGTTGTAAATAAATAACACGAAACTCATTGTATCACTTTATCGCTTGTTTAAATTATCATGACTAAAATAAAAAGAGTGAACTACACATATCTTCAAATCTCTATACTTATAATAGGCATTTGTTGTCTGTCTGTCTGTTTGTTCCCTTATAACTCAAGATCCAGATAACCAAATAATGTGATATTTGTTACACATACACATAATTACATGGGGAAGGTTATAGGACAGGTTTCGTTTCATATCGATGGGTAGTTTAATTGTAATTAATTTTTTTTTTATTTTAGTATTTTACTATATTAAAGTAATCTCGACGGCGCCATAAATAAAATTCCTCTGTGACGTCATTTCCCGATGTTCGAATAGAACTTGCGCGCTGGTGCTGTATTGTGCCTTTGTGATGCAAAGAATTGTTGATGTTTTTTCATGCTCTCTGATTTGTACAGTTTGAGGAAGATAAAGGAATGAAGAAGGATTTTAGAAGCAATAATAATAAGTATATATATATATATATATATATATATATATATATATATATAGAGAGAGAGAGAGAGAGAGAGAGAAAGAGAGAGAGAGGGGGAGGGAGAGAGAGATAAAGAAAGAGAGAGAGGGGGCAGGAGGAGAGAGAGGAAAGGAGGGTAGGATGGAGGGAGGGAGGGGGAGAGAGGAGGGAGGGGGATGGACAGGGGGGAGAAAAGGATGGAGATGGGAGAGGGAGCAGGGGGGAGAGGGAGATGGGAGAGGGAGCAGGGGGAGAGGGAGGGGGCAGGGAGGGAGAGAGAGGAAATGAGGGAGGGAGGAAGGGGGAGAGAGGGGGAGGGAGAGAGATGGAAAGGGGAGGGAGGGAGAAAGGAGGGAGAGAGGGGTTAGGGAGGGAGGGAGAGAGGGGAGGGAAGGAGAGAGGGAGAGGATGGAAGAAATGGGAGGAAGAGATAAAGAGAAAGAGGGGGCAGGGAGGGAGAGAGAGGGAAGGAGGAGGGAGGGAGGATGGACGGTGGGAGAGAAGGAGCAGGAGAGGGGAGAGAGGGAGATGGGAGAGAGGGAGGGAGAGGGAGGGAGAGGGAGGGAGGGAAAGGGAGAGAGGGGGAGGGAGGGAGAGAGAGAGATGAAGCGAGAGAGGGGGTAGGGAGAAAACAGAAGGTAAACAGAAAACCTTATTTTAAACCCGGGCAAAGCCGGGTACTTGCAACTAGTATGTAGATAAGTAATACATAGATATTCTATATATTTAGATGGAACCAGCTCTTATAGTTTAAGAAATTATAATATATAGAAATATATAATTACAAATATCAGCCAAATCAGTTCATATAAAATTAAGGTAACCGACCAAGCCCAGTAGTTAAACTGTTTACCATAAATTTATGTCCCTTTAATGTTTACCTAATCTCAACACATTCGTAATTAATGTTATCTCCTTCATACGATACTGTTCATATCGTCACTTTGAGCTTTGGCCGGTCTCACACAATCAGTGGTGTAGGTAGAGTACTACGGGTTGTGCGGTCGCACAGTGTGCCGAACTTGGAAGGGGCGCAGATTGAGCGCTGTTTAATGTATTAACATATTTTCAGTTTGGGAGGAGGACGCTAAAAACTGAAACTCGCATTGGCGGCCAATGTCTGACGTTGGCTGAAACATATACAATCACCAGTTGAACCCTTTAACGCCATTTAACCATGATTTCATTACAATGTGAATAATTGTCTTATTTAGACTACTTTAATTAAAAAAAAAACTTTTTTGTTTATTAATAAATTTTGTTTACAGTAAACATTGTGTACTAATGAAAGTTGTTTACAGTAAACATTGTGTACTAATGAAAGTTGTTTACAGTAAACATTGTGTACTAATGAAAGTTGTTTACAGTAAACATTGTGTACTAATGAAAGTTGTTTACAGTAAACATTGTGTACTAATGAAAGTTGTTTACAGTAAACATTGTGTACTAATGAAAGTTGTTTACAGTAAACATTGTGTACTAATGAAAGTTGTTTACGGTAAACATTGTGTACTAATGAAAGTTGTTTACAGTAACATTGTGTACTAATGAAAGTTGTTTACAGTAACATTGTGTACTAATGAAAGTTGTTTACATTAACATTGTGTACTAATGGACGTTGTTTACAAAGGATGTTTTCCGTTCTGTTTATCAACAAGCAGGAATCAATATCGCAATTATGTTGTCAAAGACTTTCAAAGTAGACGAAATGTTAATGGAAGATTGAATTCAATCGATGATCTTAAAAGTCTTCGCAAGAATTGATTTAATTACATTCCTTTTGATTTTCTATTTGTGTGCATGTTCTGACATCCTAGATGCAGTTTGGTGAATTTAATGAACAGATTTATTACGTTTGCCATTTTGTTTACATTTTGTCTTGTCTCATGGCTGTTGAGTACAATGGGGAGGGACCAGCCCCGTAGCCAAGGGGGGGGGGGCTCTGGGGCCATGTTCCCGCTAGGTGTGGAGTGCCCCCCCCGCTTAAAAAGAAGAAAAAGAGGAAAAAATAAAGAAAAAATAACTAAAATGAGAAGGCGCCCCCTTACTGGGTATTGGTGCCCCCCTGCTGACTTTGACCTGGCTACGGTCCTGGGAGGGACTCTCTCAGTTATTCCAACTTGACTATTGATATTACAAGGGGAGATAAAGATGATATGACAGGAAGTCACGATTGAAGCCTGGCCAATAAACAGTAATAAATATGGAGATTGTCTCTCTTCTCCCCCCCCCCCCTTTCCCGGTCTCACGGTTCTCTGCCACCTCGCGCGTTGAATTGTGTGTACCTTTAGATAAGTGATCTGCACAGAATGGTGTGGTCAATATGAGGTTGTTGTTGTTGTTATTGTTGTTGTCAGGTCAGACATTGTTGACATTTACGTCACGATGTGTGGTGTGCGTGTGGTGTGTGTGTGGGGGGGGGAGAGGTGGTAAAGAAATCAACAAATAAATCAACAAATAAATCAACAAATAAATCAACAAATAAATCAACAAATAAATCAACACATAAATCAACCAATAAATCAAGAGACATGAAGACACAATTTGAGACTGGAAAAAAGAAAACCGTAATAAAAACAGACAGCAAAGGTACGTACAACCGTAGGGAAGGAAACAAACAGGAAACATTGATCCTAGTAGCTTTGAACAATAGTCAATGACCTAAACTTCAGATACACTGTATGCTGGCACCCTGTGCTACTGCTCTTCATGGTGGCACACGGTGCTACTGCTCTATATGGTTACACCTTATGCTGCTATTTTGCATGGTGCCACCCTGTGCTACTGCTCTGCATGGTGCCACCCTGTGCTACTGCTCTGCATGGTGGCACACGGTGCTACTGCTCTATATAGTTACACCCTATGCTGCTATTTTGCATGGTGCCACCCTGTGCTACTGCTCAGCACGGTGGCACCCTGTGCAACTGCTCATGTTTTTATTTTTTTTTTTAACTATCATCGGTTACAAAATCGACTATACCGAGTGTTTCCTGCAACAAAAATTAGAACTGTTCATTTTGGTGTCACCCCTAAATTGGTGTCACCCCTAAAATGGTGTCACCCCTAAATTGGTGTCACCCCTAAAATGGTGTCACCCCTAAAATGGTGTCACCCGGCGCGGCCCTCACACCCGGCACCCACCTAGTGACGCCACTAATTGACAGCTTATAAAAAAATAGGCAAATACAAATCATATATGTAAGCAGTAGTATATAGTTCTTGAAAATACGGGTTGAGAAGCAATGGTACTGGTGTAAGCTGCATAAAATAACTTTTTATCAAAACAAAAGCAAACATCAATGGAAGTGGAAGTTATTCGCACGAGACACAAAAGCTTCCAAGTCCATATCGATCTATGATGACGAGTGGCGTCTGGAATAAGGGCCCTCCACCACCATGGCGAAATCTATCGGCAACTAAAACAAGATGCTACAACAAAAGAAATAATTTAGTTTAATTCTGAAAATAACTAAAAACTGTAAAACTTTCTCTCTCTCTCTCTCTCTCTCTCCCCCCCCCCCTCCCGAATGTGTTATGTGATCGGCCTCTGAAACGCAGCGGCTAAATTATATGACCGTCTGTTTCTAAATGAGAGATGGATCTATAGAGATTGGGTAGGAGCCAATGCTCTCAATTAGAATGAAACTCAGTTTTAAGATGTTGATAACACCTATATTTCAACAAAAATATATTGGTTAAGCTACATTTTTGTAGATAATATATTCATTTCAAATATTTACTCATCTTGTCCGTACTACAGATACATAGTTTTTGGGGTTTAACACTAGCAGAGGAGAAACAATGACTGATTCTCCTCACTGGACTACAGTAACTACATTCTGATCACTGGGCTACTGACAACTCGGATTGATTGTGTCCATAACATATTTCATAATTTAAGCGGCACCTTTTTTTTTTTAGTAAAGATCCAAAACAAATGTTGTCTTAACTTTGGTACTATTATAGCACGACGACACGCATTTTACCACATGACAGCATAAACCTTATAACATAATGACAAGAGTTTTATCATTTAATCGGTTTATCTTTTTAACCTGCAGTTAAACAGTTTCAGTGGAAACACAGAACACATTACAGTTTCGTCATAGAGTTTTTACTTTTTGTTTTATTCAAAATCCTTAAAAAATATTTTCAATTAATTACAAGATGTAATCAATTGCTTTTTACTATGAATTGATTCAGACTATATTTACACTTTGGGACTGCACACAATTGAGGATAAATGTTTTCAAAAAGATGATTTCTTTATTTATGATCCCATCGGTAGTTGAAATGAGTTAAACTGACGTAATTAGTAAACATTTAGCGGGTTGATATTTTAATTTATTTATTTGTTTTTTTAGTATGTTAGAGTATTGTTTGTCTTTATTTTATGGCTAGTTCTTTGACTATTTTTCTTTAGCTTGTTATTAGTTATTCTAGTGTAGTAGATTGTTTACTGTTAGACTATGTCTAGATATTTGACCATCTGAGGCAAGTTATTGCTTAGTACATTTTTTACTGTTAGTTTATGGTGTGTTTATTGAAAATTTATAGTTAATGGCTAGTTGTTAGAACATAAATTGTAGCTAGCTATATTAATTAGTGAGTACTTTACTGTAGTAGATTGTCGTTAGTCTATAACTAGTTATTAATTAGTGAGTACTTTATTTTAGTACATTGTAGTTAATTTATAACTAAATTATTCGACCAGTCGTGAAAAGCTTTTAGTCATATTAATAGGTCACTGTAAATACAGATTGAGAAACTACAAACAAGGGCAAATATACCGGTCATTTATATAATGCTGACCTACTAGCAATTACACTAACTCAGTTTTGTTGTCTAGTTAATACATTTCAAGAGAAATAAATCTTTTATTATTCTTTGACTAGTTATTATTTTTTTTTCTCGGTAATTTAAAAAAAACAGAAGCAATCAACAACAACCAATAACAATAAACTACAAAATATGGGAACTAATCAAGATTGTAGTATTCACCAGTTTGTTAATCCAGTACCTGGCATCTGGTCAGTTCTGTGTCAGACACAGACTAAGAGAGACAAATCTGTTTGGATTATGGGACTGGAAAGAGAAATGTTTTTTTTTTTAAAACTATATTAAGTCGATGTACTTTGTAGAGGATCAGTATTTCAGTTTGGACTTGAACTAATTTGTTGACTGTCACTTACCGACATCACGACCATTGGCAAAACACAAAAACTTAAAACACGACCTGTCATGATGTACACAATTACAAACAAAGGACACGTACAAATTTACAAAGGACTAAGAACATCCGAAAAGAATTAGTTGAAATGAATTTGCTCTGTTTGTCACTTGATGATACGGTTTACATAAAACATTAAAAAATGGTGTAATACAAGTCAAGTTATTATACCACAGGGTAGTTCCAGTAATTAATTAAAGCAAAATGAAATAGCAGACCTCATAAATTAGATTAAAAGTACACAAAGTGATTAAAAATAATCAAAATAGTAAAAATAACTAGTCTCAGTTTGTTTAATTTTCACAACTCACAGTTTTGTCACAACTCCAGGTTTGTGGAGCCGCCTTTTTCCCCGGCTCGGCTCCGACTCCCACAAATTCGACGGCTCCGGCTTGGCTCCGGCTCCCTATTAAGGAGTATCACATGAGACAAAATTTTTGCGATTGTGTCACTCAAACATGCCGCTGGTAAAAAAATTATGCAAATTTTACCGCGTTCAGAAACTTGAAAAATAAACGCATTATCGGTTTTTCTAAAAACAAACCATTTCAGTGCATCCAGAAACATATCATTATTTTCAACTGAGGTTTCACTAGTCGCCATTTTCAAATAGTATTTAAAAGACCTCAGTATTTTTATTTATTATTTATAAATTCAAATTGACTATTCGGACCCGGGTCCCAATAAACTCAGATTGTTATTCGGACCCTGCCCCAATAGAGTCGGACCCGTTGCAACTATATAGAAACTTTATTATTGTTTTTTTGTTTATTTTATGATAATTGTTTGAATTGTATGATTTAATCGTTACTCAGTGTCTAGAGTTCCGACTAAGCGGACTCTGTATTATGTTTTTTCGGGTTCCGTCCGAATAACAATCGATTTTTATTGGGACCCGGGTCCGAATAGCCACAGCCTTATAAATTTATCTACTCTATTTCAGCTATTATGTTTACAATAAAATGGTTAAATACAGAAAGCGACCATTTTGTTTTTAGTCTATTATAAATTCGCGGTCAAATAATATACGAAATGACGCGTTCTATTTGTCGTCGTAGTAAAAATTTATTTTAAATGATTGATACAATTATTCTATGAAATAAAACTGTTTTAACTTTATATTTAACAAAATAACATGCCATTAAAAAATTCGGAGGGTAAACAAGGTTTAAAACGAATACAAAAAGATTCCCATTAAAGATTTGTTGTGGCGTTCGTAGTTGCGTTCGTAAAACATGAGAACGTTTCAAATTGTAGGAGGCAAACAATCAAACAAACTAGGAATTTTAAAGCTAAAAAAAAATCTGCTGTAAAAAAAATTGGGAGCAATACGTAACTGAACGAAGTACAA
>JAGDYQ010000001.1:9432375-9845913 GCA_021962125.1 Bulinus truncatus | reverse complement strand
GTCCAGGGGCACCTGGTGGCCCTATTGCGCACGTTGAGATCAAGGTTACCGATGACGTCATCACCTGTTTACCGCGACCTTCAAGATCACGTACGCCGTTCATTGATGAGATAGTGATGTGTGTGTGTGCGTGTGACAGAGATATAGGAGTACGAGAGCGTGTGTGTGAGTGCGTGTGTGTGTGACAGAGATATAGGAGTAAGAAAGCGTGTGTGTGAGTGTGTATTTATAGATCAATGCACTAGAAAAGGCACGCCAAGTTTACTTAATAGACAGACCTTAGAGTCCAACAGGTTTCATCCAACTTGTTGCGGTTTTACTCACTGAAACAGATCACCTTGAGACCAAAACAACTCACATAATGAAAAGACATGTGTTGCATGACGGGAAACAAAAAGACTATGCAACAACGTGACGTCGTTAAGATGGACACAAACTGGACATCTGCTAGTACCTAAAATTAAGATTGAGAAGTTTTTTTTTTCATGACAGACCAGATATACTGCCAATGACAGCCCCCGGGACTTAGACCCCCGGGATTTAGACCCCCGGGACTTAGACCCAGGGACTTACACCCCCGGGACTTACACTCCCGGGACTTATACCCCCGGGACTTAGATCCCCGGGACTTAGACCCCCGGGAGACCCCCACCCAACCCAGACATGGGGGAATGAGCCGTTATTTTGAGAATGGTTTTTTTTTTTTTACGAATCATTAGGAGGCGAAGGTATCGTAGCCAAACATTTTGTATGGAAGACCGTGTCTCACTGACCTATACATCTACATTAACCGATAGAGTTTGTATGGAAGACCCGATAGAGTTTGTATGGAAGACCGTGTCTCACTGACCTATATATCTACATTGACCGATAGAGTTTGTATGGAAGACCGATCTCACTGACCTATATATCTACATTAACCGATAGAGTTTGTATGGAAGATCCGATAGAGTTTGTATGGAAGACCGTGTCTCACTGACCTATACATCTACATTGACCGGTAGAGTCTGTATGGAAGACCGTGTCTCACTGACCTATATATCTACATTGACCGATAGAGTTTGTATGGAAGACCGATCTCACTGACCTATATATCTACATTAACCGATAGAGTTTGTATGGAAGACCCGATAGAGTTTGTATGGAAGACCGTGTCTCACTGACCTATACATCTACATTGACCGGTAGAGTCTGTATGGAAGACCGTGTCTCACTGACCTATACATCTACATTAACCGATAGAGTTCTAAGAAGAGATAAAATGCCTATTAGAATAACTGCAATAACAACCGTGGCTTTAGATTTCCACATGATAAGTAAGTCACAGTTGAATTGTGGTTGATACCAGTCACAACAAACATCAATACTGACACCGAGTGAACACAACAGTTTATGACACAATAGTTCATGACACAACATTTCATGACAAGCTCATGACACAACAGTTTATGACACAACAGTTTATGACACAACAGTTCATGACACAACAGTGTATGATAGCCGAGGTAGCGATCTGATATTATAAATTTAACGCACAAAGAAGAAAGGTTGTAAACCGGAAGTTGATACTTCTGCTCCCTATCGGAGTTAAGAAAACAAAAAGCGTCATTGGTTTCAGTGGAAGGGGCCAGTAAGTTGTTGCAGACACCACTGACCGGTTACAAACTAGGTTGATGATGGGGCAGTACTACATGCAGTGTCAGGTGAACAACAAACGAACAGACAATTAACTTCAAATAGAAAAAAAACTGCAATTTGGCATAAGTATATACGTGACTAGAAGATTAAAAATTCTGCCTGGCAAACTTTTTTATGCGATCAATCCCACGGTACCACCTAGCCACCCTTCCCGTCAACGTGAGCCGACTACAAGCCCCACTTGAATTACTGCCAAAATAACTGCTCGAAGTACAGTATCTGAAAAAAAAAACTTTTGCCGTGTGAATAGTGAAAGGGTGTGTGTGTGTGTGTGTGTGTGTGGAGGGGGGGGTAATTGTGACGTCATTGGTGCATGTCTTCATTTCGTGCAGGCAGAGTAGATGCCCCTGCTGTTTAGATATCTACACTGAGGATGCGTTGAGTCTATTGTCACACAACTAGTGGGCAAGAAAACCTGATGAAGTATCATGTGTCGGCAATAGTAGACGTTAAAAAAAATTAAACTAGAGCACAAGTAACACACAACGGTATATACCAACAGATCACCCACCCACTGCACTACAAGTAACACACAACGGTATATGCCAACAGATCACCCACCCACTGCTGCACTACAAGTAACACACAACGGTATATACCAATAGATCACCCACCCACTGCACTACAAGTAACACACAACGGTATATACCAACAGATCACCCACCCACTGCACTACAAGTAACACACAACGGTTTATACCAACAGATCACCCACCCACTGCTGCACTACAAGTAACACACAACGGTATATACCAACAGATTACCCACCCACTGCACTATAAGTAACACACAACGGTATATACCAACAGATCACCCACCCACTGCTGCACTTCAAGTAACACACAACGGTATATACCAGTGGTTACCAAAATGGTCCCTACTGACCTCCAGGGGTCCCTGGTATCATTCAGGGGGTCCGCGGAAAATTAAAATTCACTTTTGGGGGGAAGGGAGTCTGCGCAATGTTAAATAATAGTAAAACTATGACCCATTTACTTTAATTATTATGACAATTAAAATAAAAAATAACAAGATAATATTTGGGCTAGCTAATTAAGTTAATAACTAGCATGGCACGGTGTGGGATAGATGGCCGAAAAAAACGTTTATACAGGAATGGAATGATGCTGCTGCATGTACTAACTTGTCTACAATAAAGACATTAACTATAAAAGAGTTGTACAACGTACATCATATTTAGTCCTATGTTATGCTGACACAAAGTGTGTTAAACAAATTTTCCCAATCTTTGACAAGAAAGACAAGGATTTAACGCTTTTTTTCAAACAGTGAAAGAATAAAATTTGAAAATACTGTCACTGCAACAACTCATAGGGACAACATCTAAGCGAGATGATGATGGACGGACTGCTGCTTCTTATAACATTTCTTTATGGATTGCAAAGTTCTTATAGCTGCATGAAGAACTTATTTTGCAAGCTGTAAGTGCGGTAATATGCACCGTTTTGCCCAAACCAGCTTTCGAGTAATATTACTGTACAAAGAAGCATTGACGAAATGGCTGTCCGTTTAAAGTTATGTATGTGATTACTTAACAGCATCTGAATTTTCTAAACAGCTTGATGAGTCCACTATACCAGGAAACGAAGCTTTACTATCAGCTTATGTAAGATTTGTAAAAGAAGAAACATTTTGTCAAAAATGTTATCTGCTCAATGTTAGGAAATCGATTCAAGAGACGAAACGTTATTTACTTAAAAAGTAGAGCTGCTGTTCGATTAAAAAAATTGATCGCAATTAACGCATGATTAAAATTTTTAACCGACACAATATAACACATTTTGTTTCTATTCAAACATGTAAGTTAGAATATCATAGCGTAAAATTGGTATAATAAGCAATTCAGATTAATTTACTAAAGAGGTATAATTAATTGTAACAGATTTATTAAGCATCAGCACTAATGTCTGTTGAATTAGTTATTGAGACCAGTTTATTGACATGTATCAATCACGTCAAGTGATGCGAGTTATTTTTTAATCAACAACAATGCCAAACATGTGTTTTTGTCGTACCATAGGTTCCGAGCTAATGACGTATTTCAACCCCTCTCCCCTCTATCCCTGTCATATTTTGCTACACTTTGCCCCCACGTATGTCTTGTTTATGACCCAACCCTCCACTACCGTACTTACCCCCTTCACTTCCCATTCCAAAACAAAATACACACGTCATTTATATCTCATATAAATGCCTTTTCCTTCATAAAATAATAGTATAGCCAGAAAGTACTTACTTGCTCACTTATTATTAACGCGTTTTTTTATTCCCCCCTTTCCCACCCTGTTAGATTTTTGACACTCTTAGCAGCTTCTCTCCCCACAAAGATGACGTTACTATAAACCGTACCGTACCCCATCTGTCCCATTTTTCCAAATCATGGCACCTGTCAATCCACCAGATGTTAACTAATGGTATCATTGAGTGTCATAATTATTATTAAGAAAAGACAATCCTATTGTTTCAAGGTCATGTAGCTGCTATGATTTTATGTAAGCGTGACAGTTTCTGTATTCGGTGGATTTTTTTTTTTATTTTTTTTTAAATCTTGTCTGATTTAGTTATGGTTATAGAATTGGATTATTTACTGATTACTGAAATGACAACATTTGGCTAAAATTTAACGCATTTAGGTGTTTGCGTTAAAAAAAAGTAATCACATATGTTTAACGCATTAATTACGCTTTAATTGCAGTTAAAAAAATAGCCCGATATAAAACATTAAATTTAGCTCAGTGTTACAATAATTCTGAAAAATACAACCACTGTCTCGTGTACAGTCTAGATCTTGATTGACTGGTGTCATGTATATGAAACTATTAGTGCAGCTGTTGCAGACGTGACCGGCCTAATGCTGTATTATCGAAATGCGATAAAAAATTTGCGCAATAAATGATGATACAAAATGTCTAGCATCTCGTTGTTTTGATCTAGTTTTAACCTGGCTCATTATACGCTTATTTATTTTTTTTAATTTCAAGTTGACTTCAATAATACACTACAGCATATAATGTAAACTAGTGAATGAAACTTTTCTCTTTTTACATCGACCGGGAATGGAGCAGGAGGTTTACTTGTCGAAGGGCTATATAACAAAAACATCTTCATTTATATTACAAGTGGGGATTTTGTCGACATTTCTGGGGTAGAGGCCAGAGGGTGTATGCGGATTGCAACAGGGTGGGGTGATAGATCTACTTAATAAGTGATCAAACCTTAACTTCAAATTTGTTGAGTGAAATACTGTTATTTATCGATTTCTTGAACTTGCAATATTTTGGTCAAATTAACGCATTTAGGTGTTGCGTTAAAAATTTTAATCGCAAATTTTTTTTGGCGCGTTAATCGCAAATTAACGCAGTTTAATCAGCAGTCCTATTAAAAAAGATTTTTCGAAGTAAAAGCTATGTCTTTAACCTTTACTAATATAATTTCTGTTGCTACTGACGGTACTCCGGCATTGGTATGAAGACAGAGGCTTTTTGGCATACTTAAAACAAGCTGCACCGAAAACAGATTAAATATTATATGTTATCTTTGGTATCGACATCATTTATCGACATCATTTGGTCGCTAAAAAAAATTTTAGTGAGCGTTTGTGTGTTTACTAGATTATGTCTTTAAAGCAGTTCATATAATTAGAAGGAATGTCTAAAATTAGAAATTATTTCTCAACTTTGAAAAACAACGAAGACTATAATCGTTTACTACTTCTCACAGAAGTAAGTTGGTTATAAAAATAGATCCCAATGTTATACCCTGCATTATGGGTTAATGTACAGAAGTTGTTGACTTTCCGTCTTCCTATTTGGTACAACGTTGATTCAGTGACGTTATGAACCTCATCACACACACAAACACACACAAACCGACCAGAAATTAGTGCTCGTGAGAATGAACGGTTGGTACTGTAACAATAGCTTTAGATAGATCCATACAATTTTAGAACCACTGGTTTAGTTGGTTATTCAACATTGAAAACTCATGGGTCCAGGATACAGCCATATGTTTTGATAACTAGAATTCCAGCGGTTGATCTTTGTTTAGGGTAAAATTGGTTGTCACCACAGGTTATGACCCCAGAGGTAGGTGACGATAGATGTAATTAGGCAGACAAAGGAATACTAGCCCATGGTGAGTTTTTAGCCGCACAAATCCCTAGGCTGGAATAAGATTCATTAATATGTAGATGAGTTAGAAAGGATGTTAGGTAGCCAATCAAAAGTTCTGGGCGTTTGGGGCACGTGATAATTCACCAACACATAAATAAGAGATGTAGCGGAAATTTCGTCAGACCGACGAAAGACCTACGAGATACAGATCGACAGACTGACGATAGAGACATCAGGATACCAGTTGTAGAGATAATTAGAGAAGTTAGTGGAGAAATAATAGAGGCACAAGCTATCAAGTTATTGAGTTTTGCAGTACACAGTCAAAGTCTATTTTATTGAAATATCTCTGTATAATCCTTTCGGGGACACAGAATACTAAGTGTCAAAGTATTGCCAGATAATTCCTTCGGGAACCTGGAATACTACGTGTTATATTGTGTACGAAGCATTTTTGTGAATACTGCTGCAACAAGTTCAGATTACATTTGTTTTCTTATTATCTAAAAAATTTTATTGAATCATGGAACTTTGCCTCATTGATTGAACGCTACTTAAGATTATAAACCAGTTATGATATCGGCAGCTACATAAAACCAGTATAGTTATCTGAAGCAGCAATGAGGAACACACAGTGTTACCTTGGAGAAGCATTACATCAACAAGTACATAACATTATATACAAAAATATAGTGTTACAGGTACTCACTAACATTGAGCGAGATATAAATACACCCAAAACATCTCATCAAGTTCATCCAAGTCTTCATTTTTTATTAGTTTATTTTAAACAGATATTATAATTTCAATAAACAATTCTTCAACAAAATGTTTTTTTTTTAATTTACAATTTTTATACTTTGCATTTATATAGCATTTTCACTTGGGGGGGGGTCCGTGGGCAGCAAGTTTTGACTATCAGAAGGGGTCCCTGGGTCAAAAAAGTTTGGGAACCACTGGTATCTTCCAACAGATCACCCACCCACTGCACTGTTTTATGCTGTCCATTCAGGCTTATCAGGTAGTGCACGGCATCAAGAATACCAGAGCCGCCGGGCGATATAAACCAACCTGGCTCAATTCTCTACGCTGTTGTTGTTGTTGTTGTTTTTTTTTTGTATTCTTGTACAGCAAAGTTGTGCAACCAATGGCACTCTTAGTGACTTTCTACTCTCGGGTTGGTTCAGGTTGAAAGTCAAATCAGCGCGGTGAAGGCGACTCAATCCACCCACATGCCCTACGTGGTGCAAACCAACGTCCCCGAACAGTATTAATGAATTCAAACGCACCATCACATGGAGAAGGGAGAGGGGGTGTTGGTGGTGGTGTTGGGCTTGCGTGACCACTGCGGCCTCGGCTATGGTGAGGATTAAAAAAATGACAAGTGATTTAACGAAAAAATTCCCATTGGTAATTAGAATAATATTGGTGACTATTTCAAGTCATATTAGTGATTTTTACTACCAAGAGATATACATCCAATCATGTCAGGGACATCCTATGATAATGATATTTCATTCCTCCGTTATATCACCCAAAAGTGCAAATATGTATTTTTTTTTATTTTACCACACAAAAGTACTTTCACCATTTACCACACAAAAAGTAGCTTCACCGTGTGACACGCAAGCCCATCAACGTGAAAGAAAAGGAAATGTTCATAATGTGTAGAATAGTAAACCTTTGAGGTACATGTCTAATAGAGCCACCTTAATTCCATGTACAATAGAGCTATCTTAATACCATGTACAATAGAGCTATCTTAATACAATGCACAATAGAGCTATCTTAATACCACCTGCGTATACGTGGAATCATGAACTTGATGGGTCCATAAGGCCGGCGAAGTGACCATGGTACTTCAACGTACATATATGATTCAACATGTGTACTTTGTGTACTTAGGAAATGCACACTTTTCAGTTTCACATACAGATCACAGTCTCGTGATTCAACTTTACGTCTATTTTATTAAACTGCATTGGCTAATAAATGTCATTTGTTTAACTGAAACCCAAAAAAAAAACAACGTAACGAATGCTCGTCCAGCCGCCCCTGAATGGAATATGTCGTAAGACATAACTTACTACCACACAGCTGGGCGTAATAATGTGAACTGGATACCACCACCTGCTAATAATAAATAAATAAATAAATATATATGTAGGACACATTTGTGTACACTTCAATGCTCCCGGTATAACATGTGCACCGATGCATGGTATCAGTGTTCACCAGGTCGTACGGGTTTCTCTGGAACGAATGCTAATTGAGTTCACTACAGAGTTATAGTATAGTGTTCAGAGTTCAATGAAGTCTAATGGATCATGGAAAATTTAAAACATGTAGCTCAAGACGATAACCACACAAGGTCATTCAGAATAATTTAATAAGTATATATATATATATATATATATATATATATATATATATATATATATATATATATATATATATATATATATATACAAAGATGCACATAAAACAGTGTAATTAGATCATTTGGCAGTCTAATAAGCTGAGCTTCATTAGTCCAGTATTAAGACAGTTCATGTCTTGATCAATCCAGATAAGAAGATGACATCACAATAGTCGATACCATTATAACAATACATATTCCATCGTAGTAATCCAGATACCATCAATATATTTTCAGGGTTTGTTTGTTGTTTTTTTTTTTTTTAAATTCTCTCCAAAACCAACAAGTGTCAATCTGCATGGTGAGAATATTTCAACTTTTTTCTCCATAAGTTCAAACCAGCGGCAAGTGTTCACCACAACAGATGACTTTCATAAACAACAACAACACGGTAAACAGGGCTGCACTTTAAAAAGTTCTCCTCTGCCAACAAATCAAGACATGACGTCCAACACGTACTGAGTTCCTTACTGCGTTGACAGATTTAACATACAAATAAAATGAAAATATATAACTTACAAGTGGAAACTGTCAGGTTTCTCGCTTTAAAAAGAAAATATTCTTGAACACCGTGTTGTGTTTAAAGTTGTGTTTAAATGTCATAAGCTCGACAAAAATCTTCAAAACAATGAATTGAAACACGCCATGGTAACGAAAGTTTTTTTCTGATGTGCAAATTATGAGGCTGCCTAGGGCCACCCCTGCTATGAGAGGCCCCCCTCTCCCAATTTGTATTTGGTATTGGCCTTAGGTGACTAGAATTAGCTAACGGTTGTGGGGTAAGATGGGGGCCCAGTTGACAACTATTATAGGGGCTTTACTAGTGCCGGTTCTTGACAGGACCCCAAGCCTAGGGTCCCCAATGTAAGGTTCAGCCTAGGGTCCCCAATGTAAGGTTCAGCCTAGGGCCATCAAATATGTAAGGACGGACCTGGTTACAGTAACTGCTTCGGTGTGTAGCTGTAGCACAACATCTACAGCCTTACTATAGAAAATCCGTGGGACGGATGGCCGAGTGGTGTAGATACTCGACTGTCAACGTGAGAGTCATGGGTTCGGTCCTCGGTGAGAACCATGGAATTTTTCCAGGTGTTATTTGGTGCAAAGTCGTCCCACAAGTCCACCCAGCTTTAAATGGGTACCTGACTTTTAAGTTGGGTAAGTAAAGGCGGCTGGGCGTTGTGCTAACCACACAATCCCTTCATATGCCGAGGTTACACAAACAGATGATAAGGGAACATTACTTTTTTATATATATAGAAAATCCAAATGAACAGAAATGAACTGTATGGGTGAAATATTCCGCAATCAAATGAATCTTGAGGATAGCAAAATTAAATGTTTCTTCACTAAAACTTAAATATGTATGATCCCGTGTCAATGGCTTGCCTAAAACAAACAGATACCATTGACTGTTATACAATGCATTACTTAATGTTATAAACAATTCGATCCATATTTCACTAAATCTGTTAGGGGGTCAACATTTTATAACCTATTTTGGCTACACGACACCAAGAACTAAAGAGGACTTGTATATATTTGGCAGCTCGCCTGTCCTGTAAGTATAGATGCGAACAATAAATAGCTAAGGGAGAATTCAAATATTTTACAACATTTTATTAGAGAGCTCCATAATTCAATTTTGACATGGAGATAATTTATATCTGCAGATCATCATGAACATTTTGTTTTTACAAATATTCCAGCATTAGTTTCATCGCATATATTACATTAATTCTGTAGATACCCCCCCCCCCACACACACACACCTTACCTCCCATTTTCAGGCCCTTATGTTTAATATTTTGACCAGTTTAAAACAACACTGCGTACCGGCCAAATACAATAAATAAACAAAGGAAATAAAAGCTGTGTACAGCAGTTTAACGTCTGTCAAGGTAATGAAGACTGGTGACACGTGACCAAGGTAGAGTGCAGCACGTGTGCAAAACAAGGGAGAGAGGAGGGGGGGAGGTAATCAAAACTTATGGCCGGCAGAACAGTTACAAGACAAAATAACATGTTATTAAAATAATAAACGGGCACTTTAAAAAGCCTTTTCATCTTTTCTTAAGCTACTGGCAATTCCTTACGCGATACTTTTAATATCAAACACAACAAAGTCATGTCATACTTTAAGTACTAGTTGGTATCAATAGTGTTATGTACCATTTAAACTGAACTAGATTTATCATTATGGCTTTTAAACAGAAACCCACTTTCTTCCTCAGCCCCTCCATAATCCCTTCTCTCCTCCCTTCCTCCTCCTACACCCCCCCCCAACCTCTCTCTCGCTCTCTCTCATATTCCACGACAAACACTGTGTGTAAACTAACGAAAAGATCAATTTTAAAATCTCGTGTACTTGCCTATGACAATGTATTGATCGAGATGAACCACAAACTATGTCAACTGGTCATTATGAGGTGAACTGTCACGTGAAAACTATGTCAACTGGTCATTATTGAGGTGAACTGTCACGTGAAAACTATGTCAACTGGGTGAACTTGTCACATCAAGACTTGACGGCTGCTGAACGATTCAAGTATGTATCTGTTCGGTGACATTTTTCGTTCTTGTATAATTTCAAATGAGAGTTTTTTAAGTGCCAGACGTTCCAGATAACGTTGAGCTCTGTGACCCGCTGTTTCTGGAGCAAGGCTGCCCATGCACCACCCTCTGCCCAGGCTCTAAGAATGGCCCTGACATCAATGCCGTGGCCAAACAGTGCAGGGAAATACAGTACAGGGAAATACAGAGCAGGTAAATACAGCGCAGGGAAATACAGCGCAGGGAAATACAGTGCAGGGAAACGCACTAGATCATCAAACAAAACTGGATAGAACATACAATGTATTCGCAACCACCACCACCACCAAAATGTTTGGTTTTTTTTTTTAAAAACACGCCAAAAATTAAGTGTGCATATTGTAATATACATAAACGATGCTCTATATATAAATCTATTACTTTCTCCAATTGACAGTGTAGTAGAAAACTTGATCTAATTGTGTCCGATGCTGACACAACTGGTGGGCAGACACAGACCAGGAGATATTGCCTATAGACAGACGGAGGGGCCATTTAATTTTGTTGACAGTAAATTAGTTGATCAAATAAGCTGCCAGCGTCGAGCTGTTTACTTATTGATTTTATAGACCGAAAGAGGGGGGTGGGGAAAGGGGGGGGGAGAACGAGCCGGCCGATCAAACATGACGTCACAACAAATCCCAGTCAATCTAAATCACTCCTCCAATTCTACCCCTTCTAACGATGTCTTTTAAAAAAAAATAAAAACGTAAAATGTGAATGACATCCTAAGGCCATTCTCCACCGGCCAAACTGTTTGATATTTACAAATGCATGCATAACAACATGTAGATTTATTGATATGTTTGTGTGGAAAGTAACAATAGAATATCATGAGGTGATGAGAAAACGGTGCAACATTGGCTAACACTGACCAAACTACAACATCAACAACAACCTATATAAAATGTCTGATACGTATGAAAGGCCGCCATCTGCCTTATCATTCGACACAGTTTTATTAGTGAAAAGAAATGCATCTGATATACAATAGCTCAGCGTGTGTTTATAGCGCACGTGTGTCACATGGGATACCCACCGTTTGCACAGTGGTTTTCTCAGAGTATGGACCCACTTTATGGTGGATCATGGCACAATTTTAATGTAGAATTAGAGAATGCCGACCCTAGTTATTTACGTTCCATATCTTAAAGTTTGTAAGACAATGTGAAACCTAAAACTAAATTGTCAGCTACTTTTATTCCCTTTCTTTTTTATTCCCAGTTTTACTCTGTTTTGTTTTTGCGGCCCCACGTGCAGAGTTCTTGGTGGGCCGCGAATTAGAGAACCACTGCCGTATGCTACACACATTTTGGCGCCAATGATGTGACGAACAAGACCAATACCAGTGACTCGGTGCTGCCGGAGCAATGCTGGAGCGATGGAAGTAGATATTGTTGATCAGAACTTCATGTCGAAACGAAATAGGGTAGAAATAAAATACAAGAGAAAATATCAATGGTCTAGAGATTATACAGAAAAAAAGTTAAACGTAAAAACTCGACATGACATTTTATGGAAATGAAAAAAAAATATGTGTTACAAAACTTACTATAACAGTTGGACCCAGGAGATTAAATCAACAACAACAAAATGAGTACCGTGCGTGGATCTATTGGTCAATTAAACATTTGTATTTCCGTTTCTAACAATTAACAAGATGCTGAATTCATTACAAACTTAACCAACTCACTCCCGCACCACAATCTAAACAAAACAATATTTAAATTCATGCGTTTGAAGATCTGTAATTGAGTCTGATTATTCAACGATCTTACATTAAAACATAAATCATAAATTATTTGACTGTTTATGTACTTTCGGTCACTGATCCCAATCCCACACACCCACACACGCGCGCGCGCGCGCACACACACGCGCACACACATTAATATACAACCAATAAATAATAGAGAACCAATACACAAAAAATGTCAACACCGAGTCGCCGATGAATATTTAAATTCATGTTAGTGTCATGTTGTTAATACCAATGGACTTCGTCCAACTTGATATCTAAATTCATGAATAGCCAACAGTGACCAAAGTTTAAAAAAACTGTTTGTTTCGCTGCTACAGAGTATTCACATTTATGAAAAAAACATGTTTACAGTAGCATTAACAATTTGCAAAAGTTAAATCTCAACATGAATCTATTCGGAACACTTAACAATCACATATTACACATATTACATACATTGCATGTGTACATATGCACTTAAACACATAAACCATGGCTCAATCTACATACACTGCATGTGTACATAGGCACTTAAACACATAAACCATGGCTCGATCTACATACACTGCATATGAACATAGGCACTTAAACACATAAACCATGGCTCGATCTACATACACTGCGTGTGTACATAGGCACTTAAACACATAAACCATGGGTCGATTCGTTTGTGCCCATATCAGAGTGCACGCCATTGTTGAAATGAAATAGTGACGTCTGGCATGGAGCTGGCACTGTAATCTTAAGGACACAGTCCGTGTCTGACTGTCCGTGTCTTGCCAACACGCACCTGGCAAAGTCGTTCTTATGGACAGGTAGTAACAATTGTATGTTTAAAATAAAATGTGGTACTGGAAAGAAAATAATAGCTCCGAATCATCTGGCTACACAGGAGGTGATGAATGGACCTAAAAAGAAGTGTTATGGACGAGTGTCACATTCTGATGCCCCCCCCCCCCCCCACAGTCAGGACCGTCACAAGGAAGGGCTAAATGAAAAAAAAAAGATGATTGTCTGGTAGGTTCAGAATTCAAAGTTCCACCTATAATGTTCAGACGAGGTGTACAAAATGTTCAGACGACGTATACAAAATGTACAAACAAGAACTTGTAAACAATTTAATGCAAACTATTTACCATACATTCAACTCTGTAGAATCAGATTTTCTTTACGACTCGAATGTTTTTACACTTGTCTAATTATACGCCCATATTTGCGTACCATTCCTAGACGAAGTTATACGCCGATATGTGTACACGATCTTGACTACACTAGTAATGACATGTATTATTAGTTATTGTAATAACAAGCAGGAAGTGAGCCATCCCTTAAGATTTAGGTACGCATACTTTGGTGGAAACCACTGACAGACTTCCAACAATGACTACAATAGTACAAGGTTAGGTTGTTCAGAACCCAAGGTGGTTTTAAGAAACAGACTGTTTCATAATTTAACTCGCTATGGACGTTAAAAATAAATTACTGGTGAATGTTTTTAAAAATTATTTTCACTAACTAAATAAAACGTTTCAAAGACTTCACATTTCAAAGATTACACATTTCAAAGATTACATTTCAACGACTTCACATTTCAAAGATTACAATTTCAACGACTTCAAATTTCAAAGATTACATTTCAACGACTTCACATTTCCTAGGTCTCATCTCTGCGCTGTTTGTTTAGTAAACTTTGTGTGTCTACCTTCACGAACAGTTGTTTTTTTTTACCTGTCGAACATCATTTCTTAGCGGAGCCTATTATTTTATTTTATTTTCTACTCCTCGATTCTCCCTCCAGATAAAATGCAACAAATCAGTGGCACCATCAGACCGGTGTTTCAGCACAAAGTAAGTCAATGTTACTAGTGGTACATTCCTATCAGCATTGCAGTTGGGTAATTATGTTTGTCAGTCGATGGTCTAGCTTTCTCCTGTTATTGCGGTCAAAGGTTATCCATACACATAGTTAAGTTTTTTTGTCCGCTGTTAACGACGCAGTCATTGGTGTCCAGTGTCAATAGAATGATAAGATGAGAACACTTCAACAACGGGATTCACAGTCTCTGAATCTAAGGAATTATCAGAAACCTTGAGGTTGGATCGCTGTTAGAAGTTTGATCCCTTATAAGAATTGTATGTGTGTGTGTGTGTTTGTCTGTGCGTGTGAGTGAGTGTTTGTATGTGTGTGTGAGAGTTTGTGTGTGTGTTTGTCTGTGTGTGTGTTTGTCTGAGTGAGTGTTTGTCTGTGTGAGTGTTTGTCTGTGTGAGTGTTTGTCTGTGTGAGTGTTTGTGTGAGTGTTTGTCTGTGTGTGCTTATATGTATGTTTGTGTTGTGTGCTAATATGTGTTTTAGTGTATGTTTGTGTTGTGTTTGTGCTTATGTGTTTTGGTGTATTTGAGTGTGTGTTGTGTGTATTTGTCTGAGTGTTTGTTGTGTGTGTATTTGTGTCTGTGTGTTTGTTGTGGGTTTATTTGTGTGTGTGTGTGTGCTTGTGCAGTGATGAAACTACCAAGTTACATGGTGTCAATATATCGTATCAGAAAGTGATATCGGGGGGGGGGGGGTCTCGTGGCACTAAGCCAGACAGTCAGTGGAGAGGGGAGACTGAACGGCCGACATTAGACAAACTGTGTCACTACGACACACACAACACCTCGATGTCTATCCGCACACACAAAGAGAGAACAAACTGAAAAAAAAAATCACCGCAAATTTGAAACTTATAAGACAGATTTACCTCACCCACATTACGTGTGACGGTAGCGCCGATTCCCCCCCCCCCCACCCCCCAGCCACCACAACTACTACGTACGTGCAGGCATCAACTCAAAGATTTCGGTGACAGTTTGAACTCGGTGTGCCAGCCTATGGGCACCCATGTAGTCCGTGACACGCGCGTGCAACTAAACAGACGCGCGGCTTACATTCACCTAGGTCACTGGGACACACACACACACACACCATAAGGTTTAGCCAAAACATAATCTGTCACCTAACATTATGTAATACATTTCTTGTGGTTAATGATTGACTTTATTTTATTTAAATCAAGTTAGTAATGCAACAACCGCGAAGAAAAAAAAATATCATTTCAAATCTCTGACCAGCTTTTACTGTTCGACCAAGATAGTACATGCAACCAAACGGAGATAAAATAAAAATCAAAAGTTTAATAAAGTAACAACCATTAAAAAAATGTAACGTTTTTTTTTATTGGGATGGTTGTTACTCATTTCAAATGTAGTTATAATGTGTATCAAGTACTAAGTTATAATGTGTATCAAGTACTGAGTAAGTTATAATGTGTATCAAGTACTGAGTAAGTTATAATGTGCATCAAGTACTCAGTAAGTTATAATTCAGTAAGTTATAATGTTCAGGGGGAGATGTGTGTGTGTGTGACGAGTGAGTCATTCTACTGATTGACTAATGGGGGTCACTGGGTGGCGGTTTGGCTCTGAACCCCATCGGCATGGTGGAGGTGATGGGTTCAAACCTATCAGCGAATCCAGTCAATTCAGTCATCCGTGCTGGTCTCATGGTCATTTTAGTCTCGGGTATGGTGGGGGGGGGGGGTGTACACGGGACATAATGGGTACTTTCCGAATAGAGGTTTATGTGGTCATGGGACAAACGTCTAAATAACTGACATTTTTTTAAAATACCTGATTAAATGTATACTGGAAAATATGTGCATACAACCACAGTATTCCGCTATCACAATCAGACAATAATGTCAGCCATCAGTGTATTTCCAGATGCCATACACACAACGCAAACTACACTCAACAGTCTCGTGTCGAGAGCACAGTCACAGACGAGTTTACTGGACCAATGACCTGGACAAAGTCTCTGCTTGACAGGTCAACGAACTAGACAATTTTCTCCAGCCTGGAGGATTATCTGCTCTTATTGATAGCTCAGGGATAACCATTATAATATTTTAACTCTATTTCTGGTAGACACAAGTCAACTAACTAAATAACCATTATAGTATTTTAACTCTATTTCTGGTAGACACAAGTCACCCAACTAGATAACCATTATAATATTTTAACTCAACCTATTTCTGGTAGACACAAGTCACCCAACTAGCTACATTATTTTGTTCATGTTTTCTCATTTAGTTAACTTACACATTTCATTTCAAATGTCTATAAGGATGACAGAAGGGTGAATCATACAGTGATAGAAGGGTGACGTAAACAGTGATAGAAGGGTGACGTAAACAGTGATAGAAGGGTGACGTAAACAGTGATAGAAGGGTGCGGAATACAGTGATACTTCAACATGGATATCTAGATACCAGGATAGACAACCAAACAAAATTTCATTCTAGCTGTGTACGGTTTAGGCTGACGCAAGGATTTTTTTCTTCTTTGTGTTTGTGGATTGTTTAATTAATTTTTTTTCTGAATATAATGTCTTCAAAAATATCCTATACACAGAGAATTGAATGTAGTTTAATAAAAAGTTACTTTTATTGAAATGAATCATAATGATTTTTTTTTCTTCTTTGTGTTTGTGAATTGTTTAATTAATTTATTTTTGTTTATTTTTTTCATCTAAACTTTTCAAAAATAATAAAATACTTGCATATTAATTTCACTTTGAAACATATATTGTTAAAAAGCCCTTTCAATTTACTACATTTTCATATATATATACTATAATAAAATAATTTTAAAAATAAAAGCTTTAGAGAAATATTAGTCGATAAAAATTTTAAAGACATTGACGAATCAAGATTGAAAAAGCTGGATGTTTTTTTTAACAATGTCAACAGAGGAGGGCTATTGAAAGCCATCTGAGTACACCTTCTCTACTTGCCTACTAAATTGGAAAGTATTCAATTCATTGAAAAGATTAGCAAGTAGTCTGAAACTATTTCTAGGACAAACAAATAAAAAAAAATGTTTAAATTGTTGATAGAGTAACAATTGATGAGTCATTGCTGATTGAAGAAATTATTTTTTTATTTCAATCATAATTTAAAAGAACTTATTTATGTTAAATTTTTTAATTGTTCGTCTAAAAATTATGTTAAGCGATTGAATGAGACCGTTCATGAAAAACCAATGAAAAAACGAAAAATAATTAAATTGACATAATAAAGATTTTAAATTAAAAAATTTGTTATTAAAAGTTTTCAAACTTTAATTGCGTTTGTGTTTATTTCATAAAAACATAAGTACCAAACATACAAAACTGCTATTAAACATGAAGACTAACGCTAAACACTTGATTGTGTGTCAGCCTAAAACGTATTTTTTAAAATATTGGTTGTCCTTCCTGATGCTATATCTAGATTTCCATGTACTTCAATAATTGTCGAAAATCCGCCAGAAAACAGTCGACGAAAGTGCTAAACAAACGAATACCAAAGACGACGAATACCGATGCATGACCGTGTTTCCCCTAAGCAACGCTAATTCTGTCGTAATGTATTCTCGAGGACGTAATTTATTATTCCTAATGGCACAGATCCGATGCATTCAGTTAAATATGTTTTGGTTTTGTTTAATGTCACAGATAGGTCACTTTGGACATAGGTCGCCAGTCAACCGAAGAAATGACCACACATTAGACACAACATGTACCCAATGAACTCAAAAGATACGTGACCTCCTTTTCCCCCAGGCCTACCGGAATATCACCCCCACGAGAAGTGATGTAGTGTTTGTGGCAAGAGCGCGTGGAGTGACGCAGTAGATGCACCTGATAACACCAACTGTCTGCACTGAAAGACCATCACTGTCACGCCAGACTGGAATTATCCTGCTGTGTCCGTTGTAGTGTCAATGCCACACTATATATACTCTGATTTTTTGTTATGGGTGGAACGAGGTTTTATGTCAGCTGATATAAGTAAACTCATATGACATATACTTTGAGTAGCCCTGTCACACCATGAGCAGATAGACCAAAAATAAATCCTCCATACATCAGGGGCGCCGGGATTAATAACGCAAAAAAGGAAACAAATTATTTAGAAGTAATGAGTGCACGGTGATACTGGCGTCGTTATATGGTTCCCGGGACTGTAGAGGGCGTAAAGGTTCCTGGGACTAAAGAGGGTGTAAAGGTTCCTGGGACTATAGAGGGCGTAAAGGTTACCGGGACTATAGAGGGCGTAAAGGTTACCGGGACTATAGAGGTAGTAAAGGTTCCCGGGACTATAGAGGGCGTAAAGGTTACCGGGACTATAGAGGGTGTAAAGGTTCCTGGGACTATAGAGGGCGTAAAGGTTACCGGGGCTATAGATGGCGTAAAGGTTACCGGGACTATAGAGGGCGTAAAGGTTACCGGGGCTATAGAGGGCGTAAAGGTTACCGGGACTATAGAGGGCGTAAAGGTTACCGGGACTATAGAGGTAGTAAAGGTTCCCGGGACTATAGAGGGTGTAAAGGTTCCCGGGACTATAGAGGGCGTAAAGGTTACCGGGACTATAGAGGGCGTAAAGGTTACCGGGACTATAGTGGGCGTAAAGGTTACCGGGACTATAGAGGGCGTAAAGGTTCCTGGGACTATAGAGGGCGTAAAGGTTCCTGGGACTATAGAGGGCGTAAAGGTTACCGGGACTATAGAGGTAGTAAAGGTTACCGGGACTATAGAGGGCGTAAAGGTTACCGGGACTATAGAGGGTGTAAAGGTTACCGGGACTATAGAGGTAGTAAAGGTTACCGGGACCTCATAGAGCGCGAAGTTAGCCAGGGCTGTACCGTCCACTGAAATGGGAGGATTAAGACCTTACCTCCAAGATGTCAGCGACACCACTGAATTAAGTCACTTCAGTTTACATTAAAGCGAAGGAAGTAACAAATTTAGTTTATTTAGAGATAAAAGGTCCGACGCCCCACCCCCCCGCCCCAAACCTTGGGGAAAGTGTTCAGAAGTTCGCCGGTCACTGCCATAAATAACATGAAGACATCCACTATCTAAAAATAGAAGACAGCAAGTGAAACATCTGTGGTAATCTAAATGCCAGAGATAAAAGTTCACAAACAGATTGGGTTGGATTTTTTTGTGAGCACAACAACAACAACACCAACCAAAAACAATGAAACTAGAATGTGATCCAGTTTTTTGAAATGCAGCGACGAACATTAGTAAAAAAAAAAAGAAGCTTGCATGCAATGAAAGGTGGGCAGAAAGAAGCTTGCATGCAATGAAAGGTGGGCAGAAAGAAGCTTGCATGCAATGAAAGGTGGGCAGAAAGAAGCTTGCATGCAACGAAAGGAGGGCAGAAAGAAGCTTGCATGCAATGAAAGGTGGGCAAAAAGAAGCTTGCATGCAACGAAAGGTGGGCAGAAAGAAGCTTGCATGCAACGAAAGGAGGGCAGAAAGAAGCTTGCATGCAATGAAAGTTGGGCAGAAAGAAGCTTGCATGCAATGAAAGGTGGGCAGAAAGAAGCTTGCATGCAATGAAAGGTGGGCAGAAAGTCACGGTGATTCTCAAACTGAATTATTTTTTATTTAAAGTTTAATAAGCCACATTCTGTTTTAATTTGTAAGATATAAACAAACAAAAAATTGCTCACGGAACTGAAACGAAACAAAAACAACGCCCCAAAGTTTTGACCATTTTTCGAATGGAGCGACCCATGAACAGGTCAGGGGTCAAAGGTTTCTGTAGGCCTAAAGGGGCGAAATATGGCGAACAAGTTGGCAAAAACCTATCAGGTGTGAAATGTGTTTTGTCCTTCAATGTTACTCATACTGTGTCTATTTCCAAAAGAAATGAGAAAGTGTTACGCGAATCTCTCGTCCGTGTCTTGCGTGAGGTTAGCGAAGAAGAATCAACAAGAATCAATTTTGTGTGATAGACGAGGGCCGATGTTTATGCAAGGCCTAAGGCCCTATCCTTTTTATCCTAACGATTAATCCGGCCCAGCCCATCCCCCCCCCTCTAACAGCCACCTCAAGGACCAATAGAAGGACTGTTACTACTGTTTGAGTACCGTTGAAATTTCATGTGGCTTTATCTGTGTAGTGAACCGAATATAAACACCAATAGTTCAAACTTATAATAAATGATGTGAGTGTTAAAACGTGACCGAACTACACAAGGCTCTCATTGGTCTTACTGTGTCGACCCCCTGGCATACGGTGTACGCTACACATTCAGTGATGTGCACTGGCCAACGATCCCCTGGCATGCGGTGTACGCTACACATTCAGTGATGTGCACTGGCCAACGACCCCCTGGTATGCGGTGTACGCTACACATGCAGTGATGTGCACTGGCCAACGACCCCCTGGCATGCGGTGTACGCTACACATACAATAATGTGCACTGGCCAACGACCCCTGGCATGCGGTGTACGCTACACCTAGTGATGTGCATTGGCCAACGACCCCTGGCATGCGGTGTACGCTACACATACAGTGATGTGCACTGGCCAACGACCCCAGGGTTGAGGAGTTTCACCACCAGTAGATGAGACAGGCCGTAGGTAGAACCCAGGTCACTCTGAATGAAGCCATAACGTACTGGGTTCAACTACAGGTTTGTTGACTACACAGTGAGTGTGGCCATCAGTGGTCGGAGATGGAGCACACACACACACACAGGCGGGTATGGATGGTGGATCAGGTCGAAACCTATGGCAGGGGATCTTCTAAATATTGAAGAGGCAGACAATCGCTGGTTGCCTCTAACCCCCGCACCCCCCCCCCATAATTATGTCATCACCAGAATGAGGATATGACTTCCCTAACCCCCCCCCCCCCAAGTATCAATGAAAATTTAAATAAAATATGCAATATTCTGTAGCCGAAAAAAAACTGAAAAGTAGAAATGTAAATACCACTCGCTCGGGGCTCCCTTCTGGGTGGGGCCAGTGCTACTTCTTGCCGAGCGATCGCACACTATTTACAACAAAACAGACATATGTCTCGTATAGAAGGACATTTAAAGTACACAACGCTATGTTGCAGTATTAACTTCCGCACTCAGTCTGCGGAAAGTTAGAGGGAACATTATGTGGGGGGAGGGTCCCAATGAGCCGTCGTCGGCCAAACAGGCCGGCCCCTGCATATAAAAATAAATGCATTGAATTTTGTTTGTAAACAGTAAACTAGTTCGGTGACTGGGACACCGCTTGCCCGAGTTAGCCAGCATGTGTTGTTGACTTATCTGCACACGTCCATCAATGGGGACAGAATATTTTATGTCCGACAACAAATGATTAGATCATTTGTATTACCTGCCCTTTTGTGACCGGGGAGGAGGAGGAAGGCGGCCCGGGTAAAACTGTGCACGAGTTGTTGTAATAGTAAACAAAACAAAAAAAAAGTCGGTCAACTATTACAGAAGACAGCAGGCGATAAGTTAGTGTGGCGGAATGTAAGGCCTTGATGTAGGTCAGGCAGAGACCGATATCTAATATAACTTGTGAAAAGGCAAACAAGGTTTGGATCAAACACTTTGACTGAAATGTTATGTATTGTAAACAATCACATAAAGAACAGGGAATATAAAAATGAAGTAAATAAATAAAAAAAATATGACCTCATCATGTTGAATTCAGTTCTACCGGTATCTTCTGGCCCGTATTTAACCCCTTCCTCAAAGTCGTTCGAGCGACTAAATAGCTGGAGATCACGGCTGCAGTTTGCCATACAAAAAGGGCTCACACTTGTCCCTGGCACAAACCATTCAAAAAAAAAAGTACCCCATAGTCAAATTAAATCAAATTAATCGGTTTTAAAAATAATTAGGACTACCTCATTTTCTAATTGACCCCCCCCCCCCAATGTTCATTAAACACTCAAAGTAACCCCCGCAACAACACCTCCCCCCCTTTACCCCTTTACAGCGGATGTATTTTGACAAATGGGTGTATTTTTCACAGCTTCGAACACTACAAAATCTGAAGGTACCAAAGATTTTGGGGGAGTTTCGATTGGCTGGTACGACTGTAACAAAAAATATATATAGTTAAGTCTCCTTAAGCCCATCGGATCTAATCGGGCCAGGTGAAGTGTTTCAGTAACCTCGGTATATAAAGGGACATCATACATTCCCAATGGTCTCACTAAGGTTCGAACCCAGGACACTCAGGTCGACAGTTGAGTGCTCCACACAACTTGGCCACCTGTCCCCGTTGGTACGACTGTGCGTCTGTTAAAAAGTAAAAAAAAGTAAAGTTCCCTTAAGCCCCAAAGGGCTCATCGGTGAAGATGAAGTTTAGAATTCATCTGTTTCAGTAACATAAAGGGATTATGTGGTTAGCACGACGACCAGCCGCCTTTACTCCCCCCAACTTAAAGCCAGGCACCCATTTAAAGCTGGGTGGACTTGGAGACTTAAACCAGGACCTGAAAAAGTCCCAAGGTTCTCACTGAGATTAGAACCCGGGACCCTAGGGTCCCAGTCAAGCACTCTACACCACTCGACCACCCGTCCCCTACGTTAAAAAGAACAAACGCAGAAATTTTGGTTGGTGACCAGCGTATTATCACGACATGGTTAGTTAGTCGTAGAGAGAGAGAGAGAGAGAAAGAGAGAGAGGTAGAAAGGTTGAGAGAGAGAGAGAGAGGTAGAGAGAAGAGTACAACACATAGGTACATTAATGTTATGACAACTACTGTAAAATATAAACTATCATTGAATAACATATTTTTTTGTTATTTGACCAACTTTACACAAACACACACACACCCGCCTCTATTTTTAGCCAGGTTATCATGTCCGTAGAAAGCAGTTTTCAAAAGTTCAACAGTCACATTGAGTTCTACCGAGATATTAAAGTCCCCCCCCCCCACTCATCAACCAAAGGAATCTTCCAATTTGCTGCCAGCTATTTCTCCCCCCTGTCACACAACTCAGCAAACGTTAATAAATGTCTGCAATACTTGAAGTGTACAGGTAAGTCACGTGAACAAACAGCTCAACAGAAATAATGCGCAGACAAACAACAGATCATGGAGAAAATATAATTTAATTACACATTCTGGGCCAGTGTAATGGGGCAAACAGAGCCAGCAAGACACAGAGAGAAAGAAAGAGATGGGTGGGTGGGAGGGAGAGGGAGAGAAAGAGGTGGGGGGAAAAGAGGGAGGGAAAGAGAGAGGTGGGGAAAAGCGGGAGAGAAATCATGAAAAGTTTGACAAATTCAAATTCATATATCTGCCGAAGACATTATTTTCTTTATTGGGGGGGGGGAGACCTTAGAAAGACTAAAGATAACCGGGCGGGGGTGGGGTGGTGCTAGATAAAATTACATGTAATTTTTAATATGTCTGTAATTATATTTAATAGGATACAGTAACAAGAGACTCGCTCTATGCATTTTCTTTCAATGCTTACATAGTTTACGCATCTTTTTTTTTTCTTCAAATTAATTGACAGGGTGTTGTGGGTCTGCCACACCGGCCTTATTGGCGGCGGTTGAATGCAGCAGCCTGCCATGCCTACACAGTTGTAGGGTGAGGTTTTAAGCCCTTGCCAAGACTGGCCAGACCAACAAGATACATATGAGAGGCCGTCGAGTCAGTTTATATATATATATATATATATATATATATATATATAATAAAAATAGCTTAATTGTGACAATTGCAAAGAAAATTAATGAAATAAGAACATTATAAATGTATGAAAGAAGCTTGGTGACAAGGTTTGAGAATCCTGGTTCAGTAAAGCGGATTAACGGAAACCACTAACATTTAATATACATACAACCAAACAGTTTCATGTGTATATATACAGAGAAAGATTGAATATCAATTATTAATGAAAACAGGCCCCTTGGCTCTGGTGGCCATTGGCTGCAGCCTAGTTTCAATCTCTTATGAGAAATATAGAGAGTAACCTTTCAACTAATGATCAAGAAAAGTGTCAAAAAGGTATTTGTTAAGAAAGGAAAATCTTTGTACATATGTAGTTCGTAATAAAAGTAAAATTGGAGCAGCAATTAGATCGTTCAATGTATTTTGTGCACACCTTATTTATCTAACCCGTGTATGTGTTTCATTATCATATATTTATTTCCTTACGCGATTCCAACATGTAATTTATTTTTCTCTAACACAAGATTGTTAAAATGAACTTAGGCCAAGAAGTAGATGACCAAATAAGAAGCCCCCCCCCCACCCCCCCAGGGAAACTTGAAAAGAAACAAAAAAAGAATAATTGTGATTCATTTCTCTGACGCTGATGGATTGAGCTGGGTCATTGTGACCTTCTGTGGCCTTGACGGCCAGCACTTTTTGAACGTGAGCAGGCTGTCAGGTCGATTATCAATCATCCCCCCTCCCCCCCACACCGCCTTACCCTTTGTGTTTTGGTGCGAACACAGTGGTGTTGGGCAACATGAGATCACCACAAGAGACGCAGAGAGAGACTGTATTGTAATACGAGGTGAGCACATCATCGTCAGATAAACACAACAAGGACGACGAGAGCACGTGAGCTGCAAGTCATGACAAATATGGCCGACTCAAAAAACCTCTATAAAAAAACAACAACATTCAGGTTGTTATTTCTGTTAGGAAAAGATCTTTTTATTTTTCATATTTAAGGTCATTTTTTGTAAACATTTCCTTAAGCAGCAGGGTTTACTGAGACAAACTATTTTGTAAGTTTCGTATTTTATTCTGTGTCACGACCATTTAGTGTGTATATCAACAAAGTCTAAACACATCAATTAACGTGCACAACGTAGATAGAGCGACACTCTGTGACTGACATTGAATGGGCCATGAAACGGGGGGGGGCACATTCGAATTACCTACCACCTTGCATTTGTCTGGTTATAAAGCCTCACCACACACACAAACACACATACACACACATCAAAGGACTAACTGTGGCGACAAGGTAGTTTGAACCCTGGTATTAAAACTCTTAATGACACAGACACCTAGACAGACTGATAGGAGATCAATGATTGTGTGTATGGATGTAACTAAATCTTTCACAATGTTACTGACTTCAGGATAAACATAATCAAAAGGTCATCCATGTGGTCATCTCATGCTGGACACTCGCCTCCACCCTTCTCTTTTCAAACCAAAAAGATCCTGCTAAAACTAGGGCACGGCCAGCGGGCCACGTGCGACCGTTAGGACGTTAAATCCGGTCCATGATTTGAATTTAAAAGTACATTTAAGAAATATTACTTTATGAAAACAGTCCCCATTCATCTTGCGCTGGGTCCTGCCCTGCCGTCAAATTTGAGAACCCACTGTGGCCCACGATACGAACAGTTTGCCCACCCCTGTAGCCGGTTGGAAGCTCCAGAGTCTAACGTGGAAGAGGAACAGGTCTGAATAGGGTCTACCCATTTTTTTTCTTTCCGCTGGTCAGTTTTTATATTGTTAAACGCGTGGTCCGAAATAAACCCGCTCTCGTCCACTGAGGTCCAGTGAGAAGTTAAAAGGCTGTACACCAGGTTAACACATGAAGTTGTTTCTTTTGCTCTTATTTTACATACATTTTAGGGAGAAAAAGCCAAAATTATAAATACACACACAAATTATATAACGGCTGTATTTCTTTTTCAATGCTGAACATGGAATATTGAACAAACTGCGAAAGAATTAATAAGTTCTGAATGGCATTACAATAGAACAAAATAGTTGCGACTGTTCGAATGGGACTGAAACAACTCCATGCACAATGCATGCCTGTAGTGTAAAATGGAACAAGGTTCTAAGCCAGGGTGGGAGAGGGGGGGAGTGAGTCCAGGAAGGGGCGGGTCTATGCTAACTGTAAAAGTGCAAACGTGTTTTTCTTGTCTCGTTCGTGATGGAAGCGAACAATGAAATGCCCTACTTGTTGGATCTTATTCTTAACGATCATATTGTACAAATATAAAGACTCTACCCAGTAATAGAGTCATTGCTGAAATGTGATGATAGTTTTACACCCGACACACAACGTCCTTGTAATACAGTAGACAACATTGTATGATGTCTCCACCAGTGCCTGGTGTCTCATTCAGTGACTGATGACGCATCCAGCGACTGATGACGAATTCAGTGACTGATGACGCGTCCTGTGACTGATGACGCGTCCAGTGATTGGTGACGCGTTCAGTGACTGATGACGCGTCCAGTGACTAATGACGCGTTCAGTGACTGATGACGCGTCCAGTGACTGATGTCTCGTCCAGTGACTAATGACGCGTTCAGTGACTGATGACGAATCCAGCGACTGATGACGACTCCAGCGACTGATGACGCGTTCAGTGACTGATGACGCGTTCAGTGACTGATGACGCGTCCAGTGACTGATGACGCATCCAGTGACTGATGACGCATACAGCGACTGATGACGAATTCAGTGACTGATGACGCGTCCAGTGACTGATGACGCATCCCGTGACTGATGACGCGTCCAGTGACTGATGACTCATCAGTGACTAATGACGCGTTCAGTGACTAATGACGCGTCCAGTGACTAATGACGTGTTCAGTGACTGATGACGCGTCCAGTGACTAATGACGCGTTCAGTGAATGATGACGACTCCAGCGACTGATGACGCGTCCAGCGACTGATGACGCATCCAGTGATTGATGACGCGTCCAGTGACTGATGACGACTCCACAACCATCCAAACACATAAAGTGTTGAGCTCGTCTTTAACTGGCTCCCAACATTGAATAGTTATCACCATCATCACAGACCGGCATCACCGACTCGAGTTTAACTGGCTCACATAAAGCTCACGGTTCGAAGTACTGCGACAAATAACATTGGTGTCAAAGAGTGCAGGATGTATCACTTATCTCTAGAAGTGAATCAGTTCAGATAAGCGTTCATCCAGAAAGAGGTCAACTTTCAAGTGAAGTTGATAGAGTACACATTACTTCCAACAGTAAATATAGAGCTAATTTGAGTTATTCTTTTCACCTTCATTGTTCTTATTGAAGTCTCTTTGAGCTCGTAAAATCAAAACTCGCTGTGTTCCTCAGCATAAGGGAAACTGGCAAAAGGCAATCAAGCTACCCGACTCGATGGTCCGCCAGCCCGGGGCATTCACAATCGCACACGTTCCACGATTTCATCAACCTCTCTGCAACGGCAGCATAGGCCACTGGCGTTGGGCCTCAACCTCCCAAGGTATGCACCAATAGGACAATGCCCAGTGCGAAACTGGGCAATTAGTGTCTGCTTGACTCTCCTTCGCCCCCCCCTTTCCACCGATGGCGTTCAAACTCACGGATTTTATACGTCTGTCGCCTATTCACCTGTTCACAATTTTTCCCCTCTTGCCTTGTCAATATTATTCATTCGTCAGATTGTTGACCAAAAAAAACTTTAGAAACTTTACAAACAAAATTTCTTTTTCTTTTACCTTTTCTTCTTCTTTTTTTAATTTTACAACGATAAGTCCAATCTCACCTGGTTAATCCTCCAAGTTCTAAAAATAATCGATGCATTCCTGTTGTGATCTGGGAATCCACCCCTGGATTTACAAGTCAAACAGCAGAGCTGCGTACAGTGGGGCAATATTTTTATAATTGCCGCCACAATGCGTTCAGGGAGATAAATAATCGGTGCTTTTAAATGTCTCTGACCTTAGCTTATAGAGAAGAAGGAAAAAAATATTAGCTCCCTTTAGAACACAACCTGTTGTATAATAAAATAATTCAAATTATCCAAGTATTTTTTTTTCTTTCTTTCTTTCCCATTTCGTGATAACGTTTCCACAGAAAATAATATAATTATATGTTTAATCTAATGTCCTCTTTCAAAGTCGCGGGACTGTAACTCCCGATTATTGTCAACAACTTGCAAAATTTTGCTTAACGCCCTTGCGAAATGGGGTTGGAGGGGGGTTGGAGGGGAGGGGAGGGGGTCAAGAGTGTCAAGGCACCGGCTCTGACGTTCAAAGCAATATTGTCCCCGTCTATGAGGAGGGAGGGGCGGGGAGTGGAGGGGCGCTTTAATTGATGCCCTGAGATATTTAAAAAAGCCCTCAATTTTGTGTGTTCATCATACAAATTTAATAAACATTAATAATTTTGGCATGTCACAATTATTCCCATTCTCTTTTCCCTCCCACCCCCAATCAGCTCCCGATTTAATTGCCCAAATAGTCTTACCGTTTAAAAATCCGCCCATAGTGTAGAAGAATGGTATCCCACTGGTACATATAAAAGTGCTATATGGCGCTTTGCTAATTGGGGCAATCTGGTATTTAAAAATAAATGTATATATGTATGTGAATCGTTTGGCGCAGCAACATAATGTTGGATTGTTAGCGATGATGCAAGTGGATGTTCTATAAATATTTATACATATTTAGAAATTCCGTCGATGATGCCACGCTTGAAAAGTTTAGGAAGGGGAGAGTATTGTGTGTGTAGGGGGGTTATTTGCTGTAAAGGCGTATACTGTGAATGGGGTAAGTTGGTGATATAGGTCGAAAAGAGTTTAGTAGCGTTATATATATATATATATATATATATATATATATATATATATATATATATATAAAGGGAAAATATTTGTGTTGCGGGGTGAGTTTAGTTCTGGTAGGTGGGTTGCAGCGACGGTTGAAGATTTACACCCCAGTGCTGCGTGAGTGAAGGGTTACCACAACAACAAAGCAGCATTGACTTCCCTAACTAACGGGTACATATATTTAAAGCTTGGTGGATGGACTTCGGGGACTGGGTGGATGGACTTCGGGGACTGGGTGGATGGACTTCGGGGACTGGGTGGATGGACGGTGACTGGGTGGATGGACTTCGGGGACTGGGTGGATGGACTTCGGTGACTGGGTGGATGGACTTCGGGGACTGGGTGGATGGACTTCGGTGACTGGGTGGATGGACTCGGGGACTGGGTGGATGGACTTCGGTGACTGGGTGGATGGACTTCGGTGACTGGGTGGATGGACTTCGGGGACTGGGTGGATGGACTTCGGTGACTGGGTGGATGGACTTCGGGGGCTGGGTGGGTGGACTTCGGTGACTGGGTGGATGGACTTCGGTGACTGGGTGGATGGACTTCGGGGACTGGGTGGATGGACTTCGGGGACTTTATATCAAAGAGGGGGAGAGGAGGGAGGGGGAAGAGAGGGGGTAGGAGGAGAGAGAGGAGAGAAAGAGGTAGAGACGAATGACCATGAAATCAATAAAGTAGACAAAGTCAGACCACAGTGGTTCTGACCTACATATCCACATGCAGAACAGGAAGCTGTTCATTGAACAGTCGCTATAGTTATATTATCGTACGTGCTGTTTTCACGAAATTGATTTCCTTCGAAATAGTACACAGATAAGCTTCATTTGACTAACTGCAGATGACTGCTTCATATGACTAAATGCAGATGACTAGCTTCATATGACTAACTGCATATGACTAGCTTCATACGACTAACTGCAGATGACTAGCGTGTTGAAGTGTGGGCTTAATTAACGTTAATTGAAACTATAATACCTTTTTAGTCAAGTGTACAACAGTGCACAAACGATGCGAATTTTAATATCTTGGATAGCGCATTCGTTGCATATTTCTTCCCATTCGTGCTTTTGCTTAATAATTCAGACATACTGATGAGCTCCTAAGACAGACACACAGACAGATAGACCGACTGATAGATATTGTTAGTTCATTTTGGAAAATTTCCAACAAAACAAAAAAATGGGTGAGGAATGTGCCACCAAGTTTTAGTGTGTGACAGTATTTCATTGTACTCTTGGTTCTCGGGTTACCTGCTGCTGCTTGCCACCGCAAAGAGGGGGAGGGAGGGTTTGAATTTAATCCACCCCCATGTCGACGATGCTGCTACCCTACTGCTATGTAGCACCTGTAGGAACTTATTGCCTTTAGTATCTGGTTTGGTAAGTTCTAAATAGTCGTCTAAAGCTTATAGTCAATCTCGGCTGCAAAAGGAACTGTCAAAAATCTTCATGGTTGAGAAACAAGAGAGGGAGTGAAGAAGAGAGGAGTGTGTGTGTGGGGAGGGGGTTCTACTATTGAAGTATCTAGTCGCGTAACTTTCTTGGTCCCTTTGTCAGTCATTCTACTTTGAATGTGTCCTCAGAAGGGTAGGGGTGTGGGGGTATTGTTTTTGAATTGGTCCGACTGTGTTGCAAGTCTAGTTATAAGGATAAAAAGAACAGGAATGTTGAAACCCAGTTAACTTGTGTGTGTGTGTGTGTGTGTGTATCTTTCAGTGACAAGTGTCACTTCAACTGCGTTACACTTTATATTCATAAAATTTTTTTTTTTATGATTGATAATAAGGGCTCTAAACTTTGCACAAGCTGTCTGTAATTGGTTCCATTTTAAAAAAATGACAATTTAGTCTCGTTTCTTTATGAAACTAATGAGAGCATTGTTTTTTGTTTTTGTTTTAAAGTTTATTTTATAGGGCCGAAGCTACAGTAAATATTGGGGGTGACTAAGTTGGAGGGTGGGGGGTGGGTAACAAAATCGGCTGGGATCCGAACTCTCCTCCTTCACCGCGTTGTTTGTTGATCTCCACACCCCACGCCAACGAGTTTCTTCGATAAAACTTCGTATGCTTTCCTCCCATTCCGTCATTGACCTGCTAATAAACGGCAGCCTTGTTTAAAGATATCTATATATATATATCTATATAATAATACTCATTTCCAGTGTGCCTTAAATCGAAAGTAAAGAATTAATACAACAGTATTCCAGTTTAAAATACAACCATGAAAAAAATCGGATCTGCCCGAAACAAAAAAATAACCTAGCCTACCGATCAAGCCTAAGGGAATATAACTCTATGCAAAGGTTTTGCAGGGCAGCTAGTATATATATATATAATAGTGTGGGTTCTGCGTTAAATCGAAAGTAAAGAATTAATACAACAGTATTCCAGTTTAAAATTCTCAAACGTAAACGTAAACAATAGTAATAAAAATCCTGAAAAAAATCGAATCTTTCCGAAACCAGCCGTTCGCAATTATCGCCTTCGTCATCAAACTCGTTCAGGCAGTGGTTCTTACATGGCGAGGCACTGGTGGATCTCAAATCTGATTTGAAGTGGTTCGCCATTTTTTTGTTTTAATAATAAAAAGGCTTGAATAATAATAATAATACAAGAATTGAACCCGTGACGTTAGATTTGTTCAACGAGAGCCCCAACTACAATACCACAACAGCGTTACAAAAAAAGAAAAAAGAAGTCGATATTATTTACAAGCGGCGATTCGCTCTTGTCTGTCGCTCTCTCCTCCTCCTCACTTCCCACAACATTGTACGTATGTGTGAACTGCGAAGAACCCTTAACTTGTTGGCTATGCTGCATCTTCATGTCCAGGTTAAAACAAGCTGGAAGTTTTGTTTTATCTAAATATTGAACAGACATACATACAGGGGAGTCAAGTCTGGTTGTTTTAATTGGTGGTACAGAAATAGGGCGTGGTTACATCATTGTTTTTTTACCCCTCACTCTCTGATAAAAGTTAAGGGCACCTTTTTCTGGGGTGGGTGGGTGGGGGTATTTCCTTGTGCATATAGGGCTCTAGGGTGGGTCTGGTTAGCGGGAAATGATAAAACAAAAGCTTGATGCTGAGCAGATGGGCTTGAGCAAGAAAGAGGTTGCTGTTATTTTAGAACAATGATGGGTGTAAGGGGCATTAACAGAATCGAGTTAGGGAGGGTCCATGTTATTATAGAATCGTGTGCGGTCCTACATGTAAAGAATAAAGCCGGCTGGTAGAAAAACAAAACAAACAAAATCAAAATGTTGAGAGGACATTGGCTGTCCTATATCGCGTGGCGATATAGCGTCATGTCACATTGTTATGTTTATGGTTTCTGTCATTAGACACACATTTCTGACATTCTCACTATAAACTGTAAATGTCATAGCTAATAATGCATGTATGATCCATTTTTTTTTTGCAAAATATTTCTGAAATGACGGAAGCAAATTTAATTTTTTTTTTGTTGTTGACAATTACTTTTGTTATGCTTTGTTAGGATCAAATGTTGCGGTAGAATGGTTATAGACAATTTGTCCGCGAGAGTCAAAATGTTAGGTTTGTGACGAGTTGACAAACAGGTGCTAGTCAAGATTTGTCACACACGCCACTATCAAATACTACATGTTTTTAACATATCACTGTCAATACTTATGAACGAGTGACATGTCGCTGTTAAGTGTTTTGTTGGGGTACTTGCCATGAGACAGTCGTACACTGTTGGTTAAATATAAATATATGTATCAAGACAGTCACACTAGGCCAGACATTTTACACTAGAACAACGAGAGATGGAGGTGGGGTGAGGGTGGAGAAGACGTCCTTATCCGGGGGGTTTAAATCAAATCGGTTCTAGTCCTCTATCATAAATATGTGGACATTTTGTTGAAATGCGGAGATAATAAACAATGGACATTTTGTAAGACAAGGGTCCGAAAACAAGACATTTTGTGTGTGTATGTGTGTTCGCTTGTCGAAACCTCGAGAAATACACTTTGTGAACATTCTTGATTGGTAAGTGGAAGGGGGGCTCGTGGGTGTAGGGCTGGGGTGGGGTGGGGTGGAGTGGGGTGGAGTGGGGGAGGATGCAGTTTTTTGGTTCTTCTGATCCGGGTTAAGTGGTGCGTGACGTCAGGCTGTCACTAACGTCCGAGCCGTGACATTCATTCATCCCCCCTCAGAAAGCTGATCTTGTCACACATTTGACAGAGCACACCCGGGCCCGCAGCAAGGACCCAAGTGGGAGGTCGGCAATGGGATTGCAAATAAACCCGTGGTACAGGCTATGTCAAAAAAAAAATTATAATAAAAAAAATTGCCCAAATTTTATCGCGCTTTAGTCAAACATTCGAGATAACTCTAGTACATCTACTCAAGCTGCCAACCCCCACCCCCTTTTATTTTCCCCTGTTTCCCATTCCGACACCATCAAATTCTATTCATGCCACAAAATGGAAATAAGACCTAATTTGTCCGAATTCTGACGACTTGCCAATGCCAAGATGGGGTAAATCTTGAAAAAAAAACGGGAGGGTACTCTAGTGATGGCCTCTTCAGGACTGACAAAAAAATTGAATCAAGGGAGGAACTTCACTTCTCGAGTCTGGGGTTGGTGGGGGGAGAACTGCAGACTCTTTGTACTCATAGTCGTCGTTACAAGTGGGCCCAATTTTTTTTTTATTCTTAGTTGGTCCGACGATTAGACCATAAGTTTTACTAAAAAGAAAAAAATAAATTATTAGAGTTTGGAAAGTTAACGATTTGGGTGAGAGGCAGTTGTGGGGTTGGGGGTAAGGGTGTGTGTCTGGTCTTAGCATCTATTGAAGCCGAATAAGAAGTAAAAGCATTATTCTTAAATGTGGCGTCAAGTTTACAAGGGACAATTTGTTTTTATTATTTGTTGAGGGTAAATATAGAACGAATGCACAGTTATATTATGGTAGGCTTGAATGTACGCTTGTAATATTACAGCCGTATCTATAATCTATGTGTATGTTGTGTATGCTTTTTTTAACGGATAACCTAGATAATCCAGTAATCCCCGGTGTATAGAGACGAGACATGGAGACAAAACCGTCTGTAATTTGCATATGTCTTATGTAAATGTATTAATATCATTTTTGAAGTGTTTGTAAAGCAATAGTCAAGTGGTACTTGTGTGATATGTTAGAGAACGTTGTTGTAATTATGTACTATATAGTAATGTATTTTATGTTATATGTAATTGTATTAGTAATATGCATGTACGAGTGTAATATGCATGTGTACGAGTGTATTATATACGTGTACGAGTGTAATATGTGTAGTATAACGAGTGAAATCTGTATGGATGCGAGTGTAATATGTATGTGTAAGAGTGTAATATGTAAGTTTACGAGTGTAATATGTAAGTGTACAGTGTAATATGTAAGTGTACGAGTGTAATATGTATGGTGCGAAATGTAATAGAATATTAGTGTAATATGTATACGCCTTAGTGTAATATGTACGTGTACGATTGTAATATGTAAGTGTACGAGTGTAATATGTAGGTGTATAGTGTAATACGCAAGTGTACTAGTGTAATATTTAGTGTACAAAATATGTAAGTATACGAATGAACATGTAAGTGAACATGTAATATGATGGTATACGAGTGTAGCATAAGTGTACAAGTGTAATATGTAAGTGTACGAGTGTAATATGTAAGTGTACGAGTATAACATGTAAGTGTACGAGCCTGCAATATGTAAGTGTATTGTAAGTAGTATACAAGTGATTGCATCTAAATATGCGCTGATGCGTTTTCGTGAACAACCCGAAAGACCGTGGGCGAAAGGGGGGTGTCTGGTCGACTAAACGCCCTCCAACAAGGGCACTATCTCTTTTAGAAGGACCAAGCGTTGTTTTTTTGGGATGCTTCTCCCCCAAGTTCTTACCGACGACGACTATAATCATGAATCTCAGTCTGACTGAATGACATACGCCATCACAATAGTGACAGTCATTTTTTTTTAAACAAGCCGGATATCTACATACATTTAACACTTAACGATTTTCAACCCCGTCAACTTTTAAGGCCTAAATCTATAGCTCAGCACACACACACACACACACAAAGACTAAATGAAATGAATGAATACACGCCACACCAGGGCGCCACCTCATTAAACACCAAAGTTATCTCCTGCCAAACAACTTTGTGTGAAACATCATTTTTATTATTATTATTTTTTTAATTTCAAGTAAGTAAGAGAGGGGTTATATAGTGGAGGTGGAAAAGAGGTTATTGTGAAATATGTGTTTGGTAGATAGAAAGAGAGAGCGGGGAAGGGGGGGATAGGTATACATCTTATCATGTAAACATACACACGCACGCACAAACACTCATGTACACACACACACACATTCGCGCAAATTCACTCATTTTTTTTTCCCCATCGCTTATTGTACCACTCGAGGTTTTATTCCAACTCTATCAACACACACTCTAAGGCATACATTTTTTTTAGATTTAAACCAGAGTTGCGCACTTGAAGAATCTCACCCTTACATTCATTATCTCAAAATTCTGTAGAATTAGTGGATTTCCGCTATTCGTGCTTCCGGACCCGTAAAAATGTGACCTCCCCCTCCCCCGCCGGGCGCATTGTTCCACTAGGCGCCAAGCATAAAGTCGACCCTCTTTTTGTCCCTCTATAACCCCGGTGTCTCACTACCCACCCATATCCCCACCCTGGTATATACCCACTTGATATTCAGGCCCGTGGGGGAGGGGGTGTAAATTAACGGATCTGTTTAATTTACTGTGTTGTTGGTCTGTTCCTTGATTAAACCAGCTAAAATGACACAGTCACAGAGTTTAACACTACCCTTCTCGTCTCCCCTCCCTGTGCCCCCACCCGCCCACCCTCCAGAAACAAGTAGCAACACTTTTTTTTTTTGACTTCTCATCCTCCCCCCATACTCCCTCCCTTTTACCCAGGGAAGTAAGAAAGTAAAGAGTAGGCAAGAGAGGAAGACAGACTGTTCCTTTTAATCTCTCTGTATGAGTGTGTGTGTGTGTAGAGAGAGAGAGAGAGAGAGAGAGAGAGGATTATTCTCTTGAGCGTGACGTTGAGAAGGTCGGAGGTAGCGGGATTTGAGAGAGAGGTAGGGGAGGGGTTGCTGAATGCGACCAAATGAAGATCTACTTTAATGTTGTTTTTCACCTGTACCTGTGTCACAGTGTGTAGACATTATGTATGTATGTCTGTATGTATGTCTATATGTATGTCTGTGTATCTGTCTGAAGCCGAATCCACTCCTCCTCGCCTTGATGATTCGGCTGTTTATAATAAGTTGAACTTCATATAAACTTGGTGTGTGTATGTGTAGTAAGAAATATTCTATATATATATAGATAGATAGATAGATAGATAGATAGATAGATAGATAGATAGATAGATAGATAGATAGATAGATAGATAGATAGATAGAGATAGATAGATAGATAGATAGATAGATAGATAGATAGATAGATAGATATATCCTTTTAAATAGTACTTAGAGCGATGCTTGAAATTAATGAACTTTGAACTTTGTTTGCAGACTGCACAACCAACCTAACACGTCCACAAAATGGCATAGGCGTGTACTCAAGATAATTTTGGAGGGTCCACATGAAATTGGTAATTCGAAGGGACGGAAGGAAGAGTAGGATGAGATAAATGAACAGCATAGCATGTCCGGGTAAAATTTAACAACAGGCCCAATGCTTTGTTGTTTTTTTTTTTAAAACCAAAACGGACCTAATTTATCGAGCATTATATAATTATTGTATTGTTGTAATGCATTATGTCCCTTCTTCAACCAATGTCCTCATGTCTATGAGATGTATAAAGAGTTATTCAGATTTCTTTTTTGTGTTATAAAGAGGGGGGGATAGGAATCAAAGTGAAGCTTCTTATAATTTTTTTATCCGGTCCTGTATAGCATACATACCGTCGAGCGGAAAATAAATTATACTAATCAATCATGCATACTTTTGCACGTTAAGGATTAAAGAGGACCTTTCGGTGAAATAAACAGACTGCAGCAGAGCCTCATCAAACTTTCAACAGACCATAGGCGTAGCGCACATCACGGGTTCAAATCACTAATTTGCCTCCTCGTGAAAACGGTCATTGCAAGACCTGCCCCACCACATTGGTGCGCGTGAGTGTGAGAATCTAGCAGGCTGTTGTGGACATGGCTCTTTATATAAAGTTTCTAGTTCATTGAACGGGCAAACCTTTTCTGAATCGTATGCATCATTTGGGTAGAAAGAAGGGCCGGGACGATAAAGAAAACTCGAAAGAAGGGCGAACAAAGAATGGAAACTCGAAAGAAGGGCGAACAAAGAACGGAAACTCGAAAGAAGGGCGAACAAAGAACGGAAACTCGAAAGAAGGGCGAACAAAGAACGGAAACTCGAAAGAAGGGCCGGGACGATAAAGGAAACTCGAAAGAAGGGCGAACAAAGAACGGAAACTCGAAAGAAGGGCCGGGACGATAAAGGAAACTCGAAGAAGGGCGAACAAAGAACGGAAACTCGAAAGAGGCCGGACCAAGAACGGAAACTCGAAAGAAGGGCCGGACCAAGAACGAAACTCGAAAGAAGGGCCGACCAAGAAAGGAAACTCGAAAGAAGGGCTGGACCAAGAACGGAAACTCGAAAGAAGGGCTGGACCAAGAACGGAAACTCGAAAGAAGGGCCGGACCAAGAACGGAAACTCGAAAGACCGGACCAAGAACGGAAACTCGAAAGAAGGGCTGGACCAAGAACGGAAACTCGAAAGAAGGGCCGGACCAAGAACGGAAACTGAAAGAAGGGCTGGACCAAGAACGGAAACTCGAAAGAAGGGTCGGACCAAGAACGGAAACTCGAAAGAAGGGCCGGACCAAGAACGGAAACTCGAAAGAAGGGCCGGACCAAGAACGGAAACTAAACAGAAGGGCCGAACAAGAACGGAAACTCGAAATAAGGGCCAGACCAAGAACGGAAACTCGAAATAAGGGCCGGACCAAGAACGGAAACTCGAAAGAAGAGCCGGACCAAGAACGGAAACTAAACAGAAGGGCCGGACCAAGAATAGATGGATAGAGTGTTTATATGAACTTAATATAAAGTTCAATGCGCGGTCCAGATCAAACGACCGAACGGCCTTACTTACCCCGCGGGTGTAGTTTCCCCACGTCTGTTATAGTCTCTGATCGATACACTGCGATAATGTTAAAAACGACAACCCGTAAATCAATTGGGGGGAAGGAGGGGGCATTGTATCAGGGAGTGAAGACCTTGCAGGTCAACGGACCAAAGACCTCCTCGTAGGTCGCTGTACTTCCAACAGACCTATCGCTTTGACAGACATATGACATATGTGACAGACAACCCTATACGCTTTTTTTTTAGCGTTGTGTCTGCCTTCATGGTCTACTTGGAATGAGCCAGCAGTAATCCCCATTGGATTAACAAAGGATTATTCCTCAAAAAAAGGGGGAGGGGGAGGTAAATGATTTGTTTTACATAAAAAAAACTTCCAGTTTTAATGGATTAACTTTCAGGGCTAAACAATAACAGATTGTTCATATATTTTTTTATTTTTACTGTTCTCAGGCATTCCAACTGTTGAGATGACGTCATTGAAGTTGTAAAAAATAAAAATCAAAATGATTAACAATACGTGTACACTTTGAACTGGCGCTTGTCGTGGCAGTATTTTCTTTAAAATTTTTTAGTGATTGAAAGAAGTAAAAGTAACAATTTGATTGGTACATTTTTTGGGCCTAAATTTGAAAAATTTAGACATGAAAGTCTTGTGAAATGACGGAAACAAACAGCGGCTTGAAACGATTGGTTCAGCGGTGATTACGTCACCTCGCAGATCTCAACTATCAATGGGCCGTCATTTTGGGTGGACATTGGACATATGGCAGGGTACCCATTCACCGTTATGCATCCTCGGGGAGAAGGTGGCTGTGCCTCTACCCTCAGTGGTCGGCAAAGTGCGGCTTCGGAGCCGCATGTGGCTCTTTGACCCCTTAAGTGCAGCTCTGGCATTTAATTATATTTAGTATACAACTTATTTAGTGTACTACTTATTTAGTGTAATAAACGTTTATTAAACAAGCAGATTTGGCTCCCAATTTTTTTTTTAATTGTTGTCATGTTCATATTTGGCTCTTTGGCTGATAAGTTTGCCGAGCACTGTACTAGCGTATTAAATCCGTGAGTTTGAACGACATCGGTGGAAAGGGGGGGGCGAAGGAGAGTCAAGCAGACACTAATTGCCCAGTTTCGCACTGGACATTGTCCTATTAGTGCCATACCTTGGTAGGTTGAGGCCCAACGCCAGTGGGCCTATGCTGCCGTTGCAGGGAGTTTGATGAAATCGTGGAACGTGTGCGATTGTGAATGCCCCGGGCTGGCGGACCATAGAGTCGGGTGGCTTGATTGCCATTTGCCAGTTTCCCTTTATGCTGAGGAACACAGCGAGTTTTGATTTCACGAGCTCAAAGAGACATCAATAAGAACAATGAAAGTAAAAAAGAATAACTCAAATTAGCTCTATATTTACTGTTGGAAGTAATGTGCACTCTATCAACTTCACATGAAAGTTGACCTCTTTCTGGATGAACACTTATCTGAACTGATTCACTTCTAGAGATAAGTGATACATCCTGCACATCCTCTTAGACACCAATGTTATTTGTCGCAGTACTTCGAACCGTGAGCTTTATGTGAGCCAGTTAAACTCGAGTCGGTGATGCCGGTCTGTGTGGTGATGGTGATAACTATTCAATGTTGGGAGCCAGTTAAAGACGAGCTCAACACTTTATGTGTTTGGATGGTTGTGGACGCGTCATCGGCCACTGGACGCGTCATCAGTCACTGGACGCGTCATCAGTCACTGATGCGTCATCAGTCACTGGACGCGTCATCAGTCACGAGATGCGTCATCAGTCACTGAATTCGTCATCAGTCACTGGTTGCGTCATCAGTCACTGGTTGCGTCATCAGTCACTGGACGAGACATCAGTCACTGGATGCGTCATCATTCACTGGACGCGTCATTAGTCACTGGACGCGTCATTAGTCACTGAACGAGACACTTTCACTGGTGGAGACATCATACAATGTTGTCTACTGTATTACAAGGACGTTGTGTGTCGGGTGTAAAACTATCATCACATTTCAGTATTGACTCTATAGCTGGGTAGAGTCTTTATATTTGTACAATATGATCGTTAAGAATAAGATCCAACAAGTAGGGCATTTCATTGTTCGCTTCCATCACGAGCGAGACAAGAAAAACACGTTTGCACTTTTACAGTTAGCATTGACCCGCCCCTTCCTGGTCTCACACCCCCACCCACCCCCACCCACCCTGGCTTAGAACCTTGTTCCTTTTTACACTACAGGCATGCATTGTGCATGGAGTCATTTCAGTCCCATTCGAACAGTCGCAACTATTTTGTTCTATTGTAATCCGCCATTCAGACCTTATAATTCTTTCACAGTTTGTTCAATATTCCGTGTTCAGCGTTGAAAAGAAATGCAGCCGTTATATAATTTGTGTGTGTACAGGCTACATTTATAATTTTGGCTTTTTCTCCCTAAAATGTATGTCAAATAACAACAAAAGAAACAACTCGATGTGTTAACCTGGTGTACAGCCTTTTAACTTCTCACTGGACCTCAGTGGACGAGAGTGGGTTTATTACGGACCACACGTTTAACAATATAAAAACTGACCAGCGAAAAGAAAAAAAAACGGTTAGACCCCATTCAGACCTGTCCTCTTCCACGTTAGTCTCTAGAGCTTCCGACTGGACGGTTGAGCTACAGGGGTGGGCAAACTGTTCGTATCGTGGGCCACAGTGGGTTCTCAAATTTGACGTCAGGGCAGGACCCAGGGGCAAGATGAATGGGGACTGTTTTCATAAAGTAATATTTCTTAAAATGTACTTTTAAATTAAAACCATGGACCGGATTTAACGTCCTAACGGTCGCACGTGGCCCGCCGGCCGTGCCCCAGTTTTAGCAGGATCTTTTTGGTTTGAAAAGAGAAGGGTGGAGACGAGTGTCCAGCAAGAGGAGATGACCAAATGGATGACCGTCTTGATTATGTTTATCCTGAAGTCAGTAACATTGTGAGAGATTTAGTTACTACCATACACACAATCATTGATCTCCTATCAGTCTGTCTCGGTGTCTGTGTCATTAAGAGTTTTAATACCAGGGTTCCAACTACCTTGTCGCCGCAGTTAGTCCTTTGATGTATGTGTATTTGTGTGTGTGGTGAGGCTTTATAACCAAACAAATGCAAGGTGGTAGGTAATTCGAATTTGTCCCCCCCCCCCCCCCCGGTTTCATGGCCCATTCAATGTCAATCACATAGTGTCGCTCTATCTACGTTGTGCACGTTAATTGATGTGTTTAGACTTTGTTGAATTACACACTAAATGGTCGTGACACGGAATAAAATACGAAACTTACAAAATAGTTTGGCTCAGTAAACCCTGCTGCTTAAGGAAATGTTTACAAAAAATGACCTTAAATATGAAAAATAAAAAGATCTTTTCCCAACAGAGATAACAACCTGAATGTTGTTGTTGTTTTTTTTTAGAGAGGTTTTTTGAGTCGGCCATATTTGTCATGACTTGCAGCTCACGTGTTCTCGTCGTCCTTGTTGTGTTTATCTGACGATGATGTGCTCACCTCGTATTACAATTAGGGTTCGAAGTCGCGTAACGTTACGCGTAAGTTACCGTAAATTACGCGTAATTTACGGTAACGTAATTTTGGAAAATTACGCGTAAATTACGGTAATTTAAAAAATGCATATTTGACGGCCATTTTTAATTGTTTCTGTCGCAATTTGTTGTGTTAACAGCGGCGATTAATTAATTTCAGTGATTAGGAGTACCATCTACATCTGGCCACAAGCATAAACCGGAAGTATTCGTTTGGTAAAACAGCGTAAACCGCACAGTATATTGTTTGTTTTAATCGTTTTAGTAAACATACTAAAATAAATATTTTCAATAAGGAAGCCAAAGTCTGGTTAAAAAAAAGACAAAATCATAAAAATTTTCTACACAATGCCGCCATGGGCTGTATGGCAAGCGGCCGCAAGCCAAACGGGAAGGTTATAAAACCAAAAATCCAAAAAATAATAATAATAATTTTTAAACATTATCTAGATATGTTCCAAATGTCATGAAACGTATAGAAAACATTTTTCCCTGACATGAAATTTTTTTTATTGTAATCTGGAAAAACCCAATTTTTTTTTTAAACATTATCTATAATAATATATGTTCCAAATGTCATGAAACGTATAGAAAACATTTTACTGTGTATAGTGCTTCCGTCGATCGCGTCGGCCGTATTACGCTGCGTATTGCACTCACGTCGTCTGTATTTCGCTGCGGATTGCACCACCGTTGATCGCGTGTGCCGTCTTTTGCTGAGTTCAGCAACCGCGGCGGCCGTATTTCGCGCCGCATTGCACCCGTCCAGCGTCGACCGTATTAAACGGTATTACTCAGCCAAAGATGGCTGCCGCTGATGCAGTCAGTACACGACGAAATACGTGGACGACGGGGCAAATTAGTATGACCGGTAAATTACAAGTAAAAACATTTGAAAACATTATTAAAAATACACCTGCTTGCAATCAGTGAGCGTGAGCAACAAAAGGAACATACTTTTTCAAGTATTTTGGCGTAAATTACGCGTTCCAATCTTACGCGTAATTTTCGAACCCTAACCAGCGTCGATCGCGTGTGCCGTCTTTTGTTGAGTTCGGCACCCGAGGCGGCCGTATTTCGAGGCGCATTGCACCCGCCCCGCGTTGACCGTATTAGACGGTATTACTCAGCCAAAGATGGCCGCCGCTGATGCAGTCAATACACGACGAAATACGTGGCCGATGCGGACGACGGGCAAATTAGTATGACCGGTTAATTACAAGTTAAAACCTTTGAAAACATTATTAAAAATACACCTACTAGCAATAAGTGAGCGTGAGCAACAAAAGGAATATAACTTCTCAAGTAATTGGGAATTAACGGTACGCGTAATTTAGGCGTAACTTACGCGTAAATTACGCGTAATTTACGCGTAAATTACGTGCGCCAATCTTACGCGTAATTTTCGAACCCTAATTACAATACAGTCTCTCTCTGCGTCTCTTGTGGTGATCTCGTGTTGCCCAACACCACTGTGTTCGCACCAAAACACAAAGGGTAAGGCGGTGTGTGTGGGGGGGGGGGAAGGGGGGATGATTGATAATCGACCTGACAGCCTGCTCACGTTCAAAAAGTGCTGGCCGTCAAGGCCACAGAAGGTCACAATAACCCAGCTCAATCCATCAGCGTCAGAGAAATGAATCACAATTATTTTTTTTGTTTCTTTTCAAGTTTCCCTTGGGGGGGGGGGGGGGGCTTCTTATTTGGTCATCTACTTCTTGGCCTAAGTTCATTTTAACAATCTTGTGTTAGAGAAAAATAAATAACCTGTTGGAATCGCGTAAGGAAATAAATATATGATAATGAAACACATACACGGGTTAGATAAATAAGGTGTGCACAAAATACATTGAACGATCTGATTGCTGCTCCAATTTTACTTTTATTACGAACTACATATGTACAAAGATTTTCCTTTCTTAACAAATACCTTTGTGACACTTTTCTTGATCATTAGTTGAAAGGTTACTCTCTGTATTTCTCATAAGAGATTGAAACTAGGCTGCAGCCAATGGCTACCAGAGCCAAGGGGCCTGTTTTCATTAATAATTACTATTAAATCTTTCTCTGTATATATACACATGAAACTGTTTGGTTGTATGTATATTAAATGTTAGTGGTTTCCGTTAATCTGCTTTACTGAACCAGGATTCTCAAACCTTGTCACCAAGCTTCTTTGATACATTTATAATGTTCTTATTTCATTAGTTTTCTTTGCAATTGTCACGATTAAGCTATTTATATATATATATATATATATATATATATATATATATATATATATATATATATATATATATATATATATTTATTTATTTATTTAAACTGACTTGACGGCCTCTCATGTGTATCTTGTTGGTCTGACCAGTCTTGGCAAGGGCTTAAAACCTCACCCTACAACTATGTAGGCATGGCAGGCTGCATTCAACCGCCGCCAATAAGGCCGGTGTGGCAGACCCACAACACCCTGTCAATTAATTTGAAGAAGAAAAAAAAAAGATGCGTAAACTATGTAAGCATTGAAAGAAAATGCATAGAACGAGTCTCTTGTTACTGTATCCTGTTAAATATAATTACAGACATATTAAAAATTACATGTGATTGTATCTAGCACCACCCCCGCCCGGTTATCTTTAGTCTTTCTAAGGTCCCCCCCATCCCCCCAATAAAAAAATAATGTCTTTGGCAGATATATGAATTTGAATTTGTCAAACTTTTCATGATTTCCCTCCCTCTCCCTCCCACCCACCCATCTCTTTCTTTCTCTCTGGTGTCTTGCTGGCTCTGTTTGCCCCATTACACTGGCCCAGTATGTGTAATTAAATTATGTTTTCTCCATGATCTGTTGTTTGTCTGCGCATTATTTCTGTTGAGCTGTTTGTTTCCCGTGACTTACCTGTACACTTTAAGTAGTGCAGACATTTATTAACGTTTGCTGAGTTGTGTGACAGGGGGGAGAAATAGCTGGCAGCAAATTGAAAGATTCCTTTGGGTGATGAGTAGGGGGGGGGGGGACTTTAATATCTCGGTAGAACTCATTGTGACTGTTGAACTTTTGAAAACTGCTTTCCACGGACATGATAACCTGGCTAAAAATAGAGGCGGGTGTGTGTGTGTTTGTGTAGAGTTGGTCAAATAAAAAAATGTTATTCAATGATAGTTTATATTTTACAGTAGTTGTCATAACACTTATGTACCTATGTGTTGTACTCTTCTCTCTCTCCCTCTCTCTCTCTCGCTCTCTCTCTCTCTCTACGGCTAACTAACCATGTCGTGATAATACGCTGGTCACCAACCAAACTTTCTGCGTTTGTTCTTTTTAACGTAGGGGACGGGTGGTCGAGTGGTGTAGAGCGCTTGACTGTCGACCTTAGGGTCCCGGGTTCTAATCTCAGTGAGAACCTTGGGACTTTTTCAGGTCCTGGTTTAAGTCTCCAAGTCCACCCAGCTTTAAATGGGTACCTGACATTTAGTTGGGGGGGGGGGGGTAAAGGCGGCTGGGCGTTGTGCTAACCACATAATCCCTTTATGTGCCGGGGTTACTGAAACAGATGAATTCTACACTTCATCTTCACCGATGAGCCCTTTGGGGCTTAAGGGAACTTTACTTTTTTTTTACTTTTTAACATACGCACAGTCGTACCAACAAGGACAGGTGGCCAAGTTGTGTGGATCACTCAACTGTCGACCTGAGTGTCCTGGGTTCGAACCTTAGTGAGACCCTTGGGAATGTATGATGTCCCTTTATGTACCGAGGTTACTGAAACACTTCACCTGGCCCGATTAGACCCGATGGGCTTAAGGGGACTTAACTATATTTTTTTTTGTTACAGTCGTACCAGCCAATCGGAACTCCCCCAAAATCTTGGGTACCTTCAGATTTTGTAATGTTCGAAGCTGTGAAAAATATAACCATCGTCAAAATACATCCGCTGTAAAATATAAACTATCATTGAATAACATATTTAGATATATTCTATTTTATCCATGCAGGGAGTATAGTTATTGTTGCAGGGAGTATAGTTATTGTTGCAGGGAGTATAGTTATTGTACAAATCAAAATCCTATCCACGATTAATCCAGTGTTTCCATCGTGGAGCCAACATGCCCCACGGGGGAAGGGGGGGTGTTGCGGCTGTTACTTTACAGGTGTTTAATGAGCATTGGGGGGGGGTCAATTAGAAAATGAGGTAGCCCAAATTATTTTTAAAACCGATTAATTTGATTAAATTTGACTATGTTATTATGGGGTGGGGGTACTTTTTTTTTTAATGGTTTGTGCCAGGGACAAGTGTAAGCCCTTTTTGTATGGCAACTTGTAGCCATGATCTCCAGCTGTTAGTCCGCTCAGAACGACTTTCAGGAAGGGGGTTAAATATGGGTCGGGAGATACCGGTAGAACTGATTTGATTGATTCAACATGATGAGGTCATCTTTTTTATTTATTTATTTGCTTCATTTTTATATTTCCTGTTTTTATGTTATAACGTGTGATTGTTTACATTACATAACATTTCTTGTCAAAGTGTTTGATCCAAACTGTTTGCCATACTACAAGTTATATTAGATATCAGTCTACTGCTTTTATTATCGAACACCTTACATTCACTGCCACACTAACTTATCGCCCTGCTGTCTTCTGCAATAGTTGACCGACTTTTTGTTTTGTTTACTATTACAACTAACTCGTGCACAGTTTACCCCGGGCCGCCTTCCTCCTCCCCGTCACACAAGGGCAGGTAATACAAATGATCTAATCATTTTGTTGTTGTCGGACATAAAATATTCAGTCCCCGTTGATGGACGTGCTTGCAGCTGGTCAGCAACACATGCTGGCTAACTCGGGCAAGCGGTGTCCCCGTCACCGAACTAGTTTACTGTTTACAAACAAAATTCAATGCATTTATTTTTATATATGCAGGGGGCCGGCCTATTTGGCCGACGACGGCTCAGTGGGACCCCCACACACACTTAATGTTCCCTCTAACTTTCCGCAGACTGAGTGCCGGAAGTTAATACTGCAACATATGCGTATGTACTTTAAATGTCCTTCCTATACAGACATTTGTCTGTTTTGATGTAAATGGTATTACTTTATCGCTCGGCAAGAGAGTAGCACTGGCTCCCACCAGAAGGGAGCCCGGGCGAGTATCTGATTTACATTTTCTACTTTTCAGTTTTTGCTACAGAATATTGCATATTTTATCTAAATTTTCATTGATACTGAAGTGCTTTGTAATGATATCTTGGGAGGGGGTGGGGGTTAGGGGAGTCATATCCTCATTCGGTGATGACATAATCATGGATGCACCAAGGGAGAAAGGGGGGGGGGGGTTAGAGGCAACCAGCGATTGTCTGCCTCTTCCAATATTTAGAAGAATCACCTGCCATAGGTTTCGACCTGATCCACCATCCATACCCACCTGTGTGTGTGGTTGTGTGTGCTCCATCTCCGACCACTGATGGCCACACTCACTGTGTAGTCAGACTACCTCTAGTTGAATTCAGTACGTTATGGCTTCATTCCAGAGTGACCTGGGGTCTACCTACGGCCCTTTCTCATCTACTGGTGGGTGAAGCTCCTCAGCCCCTGGGGTCGTTGGCCAGTGCACATCACGTATGTGTAGCGTACACCGTGTGCCAGGGGGTCGTTGGCCAGTGGACATCACTGTATGTGTAGCGTACACCGTGTGCCAGGGGGTCGTTGGCCAGTGCACATCACTGTATGTGTGGCGTACACCGCATGCCAGGGGGTCGTTGGCCAGTGCACATCACTGTATGTGTGGCGTACACCGTGTGCCAGGGGGTCGTTGGCCAGTGCACATCACTGTATGTGTGGCGTACACCGCATGCCAGGGGGTCGTTGGTCAGTGCACATTACTGTATGTGTAACATACACCGTGCGCCAGGGGGTCGACACAGTAAGACCAATGAGAGCCTTGTGTAGTTCGGTTGCGTTTTAACACTCACATCATTTATTATAAGTTTGAACTATTGTTGTTTAGATTCGGTTCACTACACGAGATAAAACCACATGCAATTTCAACGGTACTCAAACAGGGATGGGCTAGGCCGGATTAGTCGTTAGGATAAAAAGGATAGGGCCTTGGGCCTTGCATAAACATCGACCCTCGTCTATCCACAAATCTGATTCTCGTTGATTCTTCTACGCTAACCTCACACAAGACAGGGACGAGAGGTTAATGTAACACTTTTTTCATTTCTTCTGGAAGCTAGACACGGTATGTATAAACATTTCACACCTGACGGGTTTTTGCCAACTTGTTCGCCATATTTCGCCCCTTCAGGCCTACAGAAACCTTGATCCTGACCTGTTCATGGGTCGCTCCATTCGAAAAAATGGTCAAAGCTTTTGGGGCGTTATTTTTGTTTCGTTGCAGTTCCGTGAGCGATTTTTTTTGTTTATATCTTACAAATTAAAACAGAATGTGGCTGATTAGACTTTAAATAAAAATTTCAGTTTGAGAATCACCGTGACTTGTGTCCACCTTTCATTGTATGCAAGCTTTTCTTTCTGCCCACCTTTCATTGTATGCAAGCTTTTCTTTCTGCTTATCTTTCATTGTATGCAAGCTTTTCTTTATGCCCACCTTTCATTGCATGCAAGGTTCTTTCTGCCCACCTTTCATTGCATGCAAGGTTCTTTCTGCCCACCTTTCTTTGCATGCAAGCTTCTCTCTGCCCACCTTTCATTGCATACAAGCTTTCTTTCTGCCCACCTTTCATTGTATGCAAGCTTTTCTTTCTTGCCCATCTTTCATTGCATGCAAGCTTTTCTTTATGCCCACCTTTCATTGCATTACCAGGTTCTTTCCGCCCATGCTTTCGTTGCCATACAAGCTTCTCTCTACCCACCTTTCCGTGTTTACTTAAGCTTTTTTCTTTTTTTAGTCATGTTTCGTCTAACTACATATAAAAAAACACTGGATCGCATTCTAGTTTCATTGTTTTTGGTTGGTGTTGTTGTTGTTGTGCTCACAAAAAAATCCAGCCCAATCTGTTTGTGAACTTTTTATCTCTGGCATTTAGATTACCACAGATGTTTCACTTGCTGTCTTCTATTTTTAGATAGTAGATGTCTTCATGTTATTTATGGCTGTGACCGGCGAACTTCTGAACACTTTTACCACGGTTTGGGGCGGGGAAGGGGGGGGTCGGACCTTTTATCTCCTAAATAAACTAAATTTGTTACTAACACTTCGCTTTATTATAAACTAAAGTGACTTAATTCAGTGGTGTCGCTGACATCTTGGAGGTAAGCTCTCAATCCTCCCATTTCAGTGGACGGTACAGCCCTGCCTAACTTCGCGCTCTATGTGGTCCCGGTAACCTTTGCGCCCTCTATAGTTCCGGTAACCTTTACGCCCTCTATAGTACCGGTAACCTTTACGCCCTCTATAGTCCCGGTAACCTTTACGCCATCTATAGTCCCGGTAACCTTTACGCCCTCTATAGTCCCGGTAACAACTTGCGCCCTCTACAGTCCCGGGAACCTTTACGCCCTCTACAGTTCCGGGAACCTTTACGCTCTAACAGTCCCGGGAACCTTTACGCCCTCTACAGTCCCGGGAACCTTCTAACGACGCCAGTATCGCCGTGTACTCATTACTTGTAAATAATTTGTTTCCTTTTTTTTCGTTATTAATCCCGGTGCCCCTGATGTATGGAGTATTTATGTTTGGTCAATCTGTTCATGATGTGACAGGGCTACTCAAAGTATATGTCGTATGTGTTTGCTTATATCAGCTGACATAAAACCTCGTTCCACCCAAAACCAAACAAAAAAATCAGGCAGAGTATAGTGTGGCATTGACACTACAACGGACACAGCAGGATAATTCCAGTCTGGCGTGACAGTGATGGTCTCTCAGTGCAGGCAGTTGGTGTTATCAGGTGCATCTACTGCGTCACTCCACGCGCTCTTGCCACAAACACTACATCACTTCTCGTGGGGATGATATTCCGGTAGGCCTGGGGGAAAAGGAGGTCACGTATCTTTTGAGTTCATTGGGCTTCATGTTGTGTCTCATCATTGTGGTCATTTCTTCGGTTGACTGGCGACCTATGTCCAAAGTGACCTATCCCACCACCGCCCCTTTACCTCTGTGACATTAAACAAAACCAAAACATATTTAACTGAATGCATCGGATCTGTATGCCCGTTAGGAATAATAAATTACGTCCTCGAGAATACATTATGACAGAATTAGCGTTGCTTAGGGAAAACACGGTCATGCATCGGTATTCGTCGTCTTTGGTATTCGTTTGTTTCGCACTTTCGTCCTAAGCTGTTTTCTGGCGGATTTTCGACATTTATTGAAGTATCACTGTATTCCCCACCCTTCTATCACTGTTTACGTCACCCTTCTATTACTGTTTACGTCACCCTTTTATCACTATTTACGTCACCCTTCTATCACTGTTTACGTCACCCTTATATCACTGTTTACGTCACCCTTCTATCATTATTTACGTCACCCTTCTATCACTGTTTACGTCACCCTTCTATCACTGTTTACGTCACCCTTCTATCACTGTTTACGTCACCCTTCTATCACTGTTTACGTCACCCTTCTATCACTGTTTACGTCATCTTTCTATCACTGTTTACGTCTCACCCTTCTATCACTATATATATATAATTCACCCTCCTGTCATCCTTTTAAACATTTGAAATGAAATGTGTAAGTTAACTACATGGGGAAAACATGAACAAAATAATGTAGCTAGTTGGGTGACTTGTGTCTATCAGAAATAGTTTGAGTTAAAATATTATAATGGTTATCTAGTTGGGTGACTTGTGTCTACCAGAAATAGTTTGAGTTAAAATATTATAGTGGTTATCTCTGAGCTAGCAATAAGAGCAGATAATCCTCCAGGCTGGAGAAAATTGTCTAGTTCGTTGACCTGTCAAGCAGAGACTTGGTCCAGGTCATTGGTCCAGTAAACTCGTCTGTGACTGTGCTCTCGACACGAGACTGTTGAGTGTAGTTTGCGTTGCTGTATTGCTGCATGCCGGAAATACCCTGCCTGGTGGCTGACATTATTGTCTGATTGTGATAGCGGAATACTGTGGTTGTATGCACATATTTTCCGGTATACGTTTATTCAGGTATTTAAAATAAAATGTCATTTATTTAGACGTTTTGTCCCATGACCACATAAACCTCTATTCGGAAAGTGCCCATTATGTCCCGTGTACACACCCCCCCACCATACCCGAGACTGAAATGACCATGAGACCAGCACGGAGGACTGAATTGACTGGATTCGCTGGTAGGTTTGAACCCATCACCTCCACCATGCCGATGGGTTTCAGAGCCAAACCGCCGCAGTCACCCCCATTAGTCAATCAGTAGAATGACTCACTCGTCACACACCCACATCTCCCCCTACACATTATAACTTACTGAATTATAACTTACTCGGTACTTGATACAGATTATAACTTACTCAGTACTTGATACAGATTATAACTTACTCAGTACTTGATACAGATTATAACTTACTCAGTACTTGATACAGATTATAACTTACTCAGTACTTGATACAGATTATAACTTACTCAGTACTTGATACAGATTATAACTTACTCAGTACTTGATACAGATTATAACTATATCTGAAATGAGTAACAACCATCTAATAAAAAACGTTACATTTTTTTTAATGGTTGTTACTTTAATTAAACTTTGATTTTTATTATATCTCCGTTTGGTTGCATGTACTATCTTGGTCGAACAGTAAACGCTGGTCAGAGATTTGAAATGATATTTTTTTCTTCGCGGTTTTTGCATTACTAACTTGATTTAAATAAAATAAAAAAAGTCAGTCATTAACGACAAGAAATGTATTACATAATGTTAGGTGAAAGATTATATTTTGGCTAAACCTTATGGTGTGTGTGACCCAGTGACCTAGGTGAATGTAAGCCGCGCGTCTGTTTAGTTGCACGCGCGTGTCACGGACTACATGGGTGCCCATAGACTGGCACACCGAGTTCAAACTGTCACCGAAATCTTTGAGTTGATGCCTGCACGTACGTAGTAGTGGCTGGGGGATCGGAACTACCGTCACACGTAATGTGGGTGAGGTGAAATCTGACTTATAAGTTTCAAATTTGCGGTGATTTTTTTTTTCAGTTTGTTCTCTCTTTGTGTGCGGATAGACATCAGGTGTTGTGTGTGTCGTAGTGACACAGTTTGTCTAATGTCCAGCGGTTCAGTCTCCCCTCTCCACTGACTGTCTGGCTTAGTGCCACGAGACCCCCCCCCCCCTGATATCACTTTCTGATACGATATATTGACACCATATAGCTTGGTAGTTTCATCACAGCACAAACACACACACACACAAAATACACACACACAACACACACAGACACAAATACACACACAACACACACTCAGACAAATACACACACAACGCACACTCAGACAAATACACACACAACGCACACTCAAATACACCAAAGCACATAAGCACAAACACAACACAAACATACATATAAGCACACACAGGCAAACACTCACACAAACACTCACACAGACAAACACTCACACAGACAAACACTCACACAGACAAACACACACACAGACAAACACACACACACAAACACTCCACACACACAGATAAACACTCACTCACACACACACACACAGACAAACACTCACTCACACACACAGGCAAACACACACACACACACACACATACAATTCTTATAAGGGATCAAACTTCTAACAGCGATCAAACCTCAAGGTTTTTGACTGAGAATTCCTTGGATTCAGAGACTGTTGTTGAAGTGTTCTCATCTTATCATTCTATTGACACTGGACACCAATGAATGCGTCGTGAACTGCGGACAAAAAAAAAAAAAAACTTAACTATGGATAACCTTTCACCGCAATAACAGGAGAAAGCTAGACCATCGACTGACAAACATCATTACCCAACTGCAATGTTGATAGGAATGTACCACTAGTAACAAGGACTAACTTTGTGCTGAAACACCGGTCTGATGGTGCCACTGATTTGTTGCATTTTATCGATTCTCCCAATCGAGGAGTAGAAAATAAAATAAAATAATAGGCTCCGCTAAGAAATAATGTTCGACAGGTAAAAAAAAAAAAAACTGTTCGTGGAGTAAACACACAAAGTTTACTAAGCAAACAGCGCAGAGATGAGACCTAGGAAATGTGAAGTCGTTGAAATGTAATCTTTGAAATGTGAAGTCGTTGAAATGTAATCTTTGAAATGTGAAGTCGTTGAAATGTAATCTTTGAAATGTGAAGTCGTTGAAATGTAATCTTTGAAATGTGAAGTCGTTGAAATGTAATCTTTGAAATGTGAAGTTAAAGTTGAAATGTAATCTTTGAAATGTGAAATCGATTGAAATGTAATCTTTGAAATGTGAAGTCGTTGAAATGTAATCTTTGAAATGTGAAATCGTTGAAATGTAATCTTTGAAATGTGAAGTCGTTGAAATGTAATCTTTGAAATGTGAAGTCCTTGAAAATGAAATCTTTGAAATGTGAAGTCGTTGAAATGTAATCTTTGAAATGTGAAGTCGTTGAAATGTAATCTTTGAAGTGTGAAGTCGTTGAAATGTAATCTTTGAAATGTGAAGTCGTTGAAATGTAATCTTTGAAATGTGAAGTCGTTGAAATGTAATCTTTGAAATGTGAAATTCGTTGAAATGTAATCTTTGAAATGTGAAGTCCTTGAAATGTAATCTTTGAAATGTGAAGTCGTTGAAATGTAATCTTTGAAATGTGAAGTCCTTGAAATGTAATCTTTGAAATGTGAAGTCCTTGAAATGTAATCTTTGAAATGTGAAGTCTTTGATACGTTTTATTTAGTCAGTGAAAAAAAATTTTTAAAAAACATTCACCAGCAATTTTTTTTTTAATGTCCATAGCGAGTTCAATTATGAAACAGTCTGTTTGTTAAAACCAGCTTGTGTTTTGAACAACCTAACCTTGTACTTTGTAACCTTGTGTAGTCATTGTTGGAAGTCTGTCAGTGATCTCCACCAAAGTATGCGATGCCTAAATCTAAAGGGGATGGCTCACTTCCTGTTGAGGCGACCCCACCCTGCTTGTGATTACAATAACTAATAATACATGTCATTACTAGTGTAGTCAAGATCGTGTACACATATCGGCGTACAACTTCGTCTAGGAATGTACACCAGATGGGCGTATAATTAGACAAAATGTAAAAACATTACAGTCGTAAAAAAAGAAAATCTGATTCTACAGAGTTGGAATGTATGGTAAACAGTTTGCATTAAATTGTTTTACAAGTTCTTGTTTGTACACTCTGTACACATCGTCTGTACATTCTGTGCACCTCGTCTGAACATTTTGTACACCTCGTCTGAACATTATAGGGGGAACTTCGAATTCTGAACCTACCAGACAATCATCTGTTGTTTTTTCATTTAGCCCTTCCTTGTGACGGTCCTGACGGTGCGGGGCCATCAGAATGCGACACTCCCCCATAACACTCCTGTTTAGGTCCAGTCGCTCACCTCCTATGTAGCCAGATGATTCGGAGCCATTATTTTCTTTCCAGTACCACATTTTTATTTTACACATACAATTGTTACTACCTGTCCATAAGAACGACTTCGCCAGGTGCGTGTTGGCAAGACACGGACAGTCAGACACGGACTGTGTCCTTAAGATTACAGTGTCAGCTCCATGCCAGGCGTCACAACTTCAATTCACCAATGGCGTGCACTCTGATATGGGCACAAACGAATCGACCCATGGTTTATGTGTTTAAGTGCCTATGTACACATGCAGTGTATGTAGATTGAGCCATGGTTTATGTGTTTAAGTGCCAATGTACACATGCAGTGTATGTAGATTCAGCCATGGTTTATGTGTTTAAGTGCCTATGTACACATGCAGTGTATGTAGTTCAGACCATGGTTTATGTGTTTTAGTGCCTATGTACACCTGCAGTGTATGTAGATTGAGCCGTGGTTTATGTGTTTAAGTGCCTATGTACATATGCAGTGTATGTAGATTGAGCCATGGTTTATGTGTTTGAGTGCCAATGTACACATGCAGTGTATATAGGCTTTGAGCCATGGTTTATGTGTTTAAGTGCCTATGTAAACACGCAGTGTATACCTTAGATTGAGCCATGGTTTATGTGTTTAAGTGCCTATGTACACATTACGGTATATAAAGGTGTAATATGTGATTGTTAAAAGTTCCGAATATATTCATGTTGAGATTTAACTTTTGCAAATTGTTGTACTTGCTACTGTAAACATGTTTTTTTTTTCATAAATGCGAATACTCTAGCAGCGAAACAGTTTTTTTGAACTTTGGTCACTGTTGGCTATTCATGAATTTAAATATCAAGCTGGACGTACGTCCATTGGTATTAACAACATGACACTAACATTAATTTAAATATTCATGGTGTTGACATTTTTTTGTGTATTGGTTCTCTATTATTTGTTGGTTGTATACTAATGTGTGTGGGTATGTGCGCGCGTGTGTGTGTGTGTGCGCGTGTGTGGGTGTGTGGGATTGGGAGCAGTGACTGAAAGTACATAAACAGTCAAATAATTTATTATGATTTATGTTTTAATGTAAGTGTTACGTTGGCGGATGGTCCTAAAGCTTATGCTTGATACGAACAGATCGCTGTCTAGGTGTATGAGAAGGTAGATGTTGATGGTCTGGTGACAATATTTCTGTTTTCACAGCTCACGTACGATTCTCCTTGCTAACCAAGTCAACAAATACCGTTTCTTTGACAATATGCTTACAAGTTTTATTATAGATGTATGTTTGACGCCACTTCTCCTCGCCTACAGTACTTCAGTCTACGCCACTTTTACTCTTCCGCTCCTGCTCTCTAGTTCTCAGTCTCGCTCTTCTCTCTCCTCCTCCTCCTCTCTCTCCTCCTCTCTCCAACTCTACCCTTTCCATCTCCCTCGACTATCTTCTCTCTCTCTGTCTCTCTCCGACTCTGTCTCACTTTCAAAATCGTCCAGCTTATATACAGTAAACGATTGGCTTGGCATCCCTGATTTATTCATTTCTAATTAATTCTTAAACCACCAACTCCTGGTCTGGGACGTGGGAAAGAGATTTGACTTATCTAGAAAAAGGGGCATGTGAAACTTTTCTAACTCAGCATCCACGGTACCCAAACTTCATCCTACGACGATGTCAAAGTCACGATCATTTTCTCAATTATTTTGGTTCCGCGAGCGTCCCGATCTCCCCCACAAGTAATCTGACACGGGTGGCTCACACCCCCTTCCGAGCTGGCGATTTCCAATCAATTAACAGCCTCCCACTAGGAATCTGACACGGTGACCTAGGTCACAAAGGGTACACCCCTTTCCCAAGCTGATTTTTGTTCCTGAACGAGTAAACCATTGTGCTCGAAACGACCCTACATCGTAACAGTAAGATCGTTGAATAATCAGACTCAATTACAGGCCTTCAAACGCATGAATTTAAATATTATTTTTTTAGATTGTGGTGCAGGAATTAGTCTGTTAGTTTTGTAATGAAGTCAGCATCTTGTTTATTGTTAGAAACGGAAATGCAAATGTTTAATTGACCAATAGATCCACGCACAGTGCTCATTGTGCTGTTGTTGATTTTATCTCCCTGGATCAACGGTTATAGCAAGTTTTGTAACACATATTTTTTTTTCATTTCCATAAAAATTTCATGTCCGAGTTTTTTACGTTTAACTTTTTTTCTGTATAATCTCTGTACCATTGGATTTTCTCTTGTATTTTATTTCTACCCTATTTCGTTTCGAGCATGAAGTTCTGAAATGATCAACAATCTCTACTTCCATCGCTCCAGCATTGTTTCTCCAGCACCGAGTCTCTGTTATTGGTATTGTTCGTCACAACATCGGCGCTAAAATGTGTGTAGCATACGGCAGCGGTTCTCTAAATTGTACTCTTCGCGGCCCACCAAGAACTCTCTCATTTGTTTTCGCGGCCCCACGTGCCAAAGTAAAACTGGGAATAAAAAGAAAGGGGAATATAAGTAGCTGACAATTTAGTTTTAGGTTTCCCCACATTTATCTTACAAGCTTTAAGATATGGAACATGTAAAAATAACCTAGGGTCGGGATTCTCCTAACTCTACATTAAAAGTTGTGTCATGATCCACCATAAAATGTGTCCATATACGCACCCTTTACAACGCACAGGTGTAAGCTTTCTACTTCTATTATGCGGTGGGTCTCCCATGTTACCCTTTTGCGCTATAAACACACGTGGAGCTATTGAATATCAGATGTCATTTTCTTTTCAATAATAAAACTGTGTAGAATGATAAGGCATATAACGGCCTTTCATACGTATCAAACATTTTATATAGGATTGTTGATGTTGTAGTTTGGTTAAGTATTAGCCAATGTTGCATCGTTTTCTCATCACCTCATTATATTATACTAGCTGTACCCTGCGAAACATTTGCATAGAGAGTTATATCCCCCTTAGGCTTGATCGGTAGGCGAGGTTATTTTTGGTTTCCGGGCAGATCCGATTACTTTTTTCATGATTTGTATTTTAAACTGGAATATGCCGTTATGTTAATTCTTTACTTTCGATTTAACGCTGCGTTCAAATCGCTTTATTATTACACTTTATATTGCTATTGTTACTTTCCACACAACCAATAACCTTATCAATAAAATCTACTTGTTGTTATGCATGCATATGTCAATATCCAAACAGTTTGGCCGGTGGAGGGTGGCCTTAGGATGTCATTCACTTTTTACGTTTTTATTTTTTTTTTTTTTTTTTTTTTTTTAAGACATCGTTAGGAGGGGTGATTTAGGTCGACTGGGATTTGTTCTGACGTCATGTTTGATCGGCCTGCTCGCTCTTCCCCCCTCTTCCGGTCTATAAATCAATAAGTAAACAGCTCGACGCTGGCGGCTTATTTGATCAACTAATTTACTGTCAACGGAAAATTAAATGCCCCCCCCCCCTCCGTCTGTCTATAGGCAGTATCTCCTGGTCTGTGTCTATCTACCAGTTGTGTCAGCATCGGACACAATTAGATCAAGTTTTCTACGACACTGCCAATTGGAGAAAGTAATATCTTTATATATATAGAACATCGTTTATGTATTTTTCAATATGCACACTTCATTTTGGCGTGTTTTAAAAAAACCAAACATTTTGGTGATGAAAGTTGGTGGTGGTGGTGGCGAATACATTTAATATTATGTTCTATCTCAGTTTTGTTTGATGAACTAGTGCGTTTTCTATATGCACTGTATTTCCTGCACTGTATTTCCCTGCGCTGTATTTCCCTGCACTGTATTTCCCTGCACTGTATTTCCCTGCGCTGTGTATTTCCCTGCGCGCTGTATTTCTATCTCGCTGTATTTCCCTGCCTTTCTGTATTTCCCTACGCTGTATTTCCCTGCACTGTATTTCCCTGCACTGTATTTCCCTGCACTGTATTTCCCTACAATGTTTGGCCACGGGATTGATGTCAGAGCCATTCTTAGGGCCCTGGGCGGGAGGGTGGTACATGGGCAGCCTTACTCCAGAAACAGTGGTCACAGAAGTCAGCATTATCTTGAACATCTGGCACTTATAACTCTTATTTGAAATTATACAAGAACATGAAAAATGTCACCGAACAGATACATACTTGAATCGTTCCAGCAGCCGTCAAGTCTTGATGTGACAGTTCACCTCAATAATGACCAGTTGACATAGTTTTCACGTGACGGTTCACCTCATAATGACCAGTTGACATAGTTTGCGGTTCATCTCGATCAATACATTGTCATAGGCAAGTACACGAGATTTTAAAGTTGATCTTTTCGTTTAAAAAGTTCACACACAGTGTTTGTCTTGGATTATGAGAGATGAAGAGAGAGATTTAAGGGTTGTGAGGGGGTAGGAGGAGGAAGGGAGGAGAGAAAAGGGATATGGAGAGGGCAGAGGAAGAAAGTGGGTTTCTGTTTAAAAGCCATAATGATAAATCTAGTTCAGTTTAAATGGTACATAACACTATTGATACCAACTATTACTTAAAGTACGTCATGACTTTGTTGTGTTTAATATTAAAAAGTATCAGCGTAAGGAATTGTCAGTAGCTTAAGAAAAGATGAAAAGGCTTTTTTAAAGTGCGTTTATTATTTTAATAACATGTTATTTTGTCTTGTAACTGTTCTGCCGGCCATAACTTCTAGTTTGGCAGGCCCCCTCCCTTGTTTTACACGTGCTTCACTCTACCTTGGTCACGTGTCACCTGTCTTCATTACAGCTTGACTGACATTAAGCTTCTGTACACAGCTTCATTCCCACTATTTCTTTAGCCTTATTTGGCTGGTTACGCAGTGTTGTTTTTTACTAAGATGTAAATATTAAACATGAATGGACCTGAAAATGGGAGGGAGTAAAGGGGTGGGGAAAGGGTATCTACAGAAATTATGTGATATATCCTATGAAACTAATGCTTGAATATTTGTAAAACAAAATGTTACATGATGATCTGTAGATATCAATTATCTCCATATCAAAATAGTATTATGGAGCTCTCTAATAAAATGTTATAAAATAATTGAATTCTCCCCTTAGCTATTGATTGTTCGCATCTATATTTAAAGGACAGGCGAGCTGCCAAATATACAAGTCCCTCTTTAGTTCTTCGGTGTCGTGTAGCCAAAATAGGGGTCAACATTTTATAACCGTAACAGATTTAGTGAAATATGGATCGGATTGTTTTATAACATTAAGTAATGCATCGTATGACAGTCAATGGTATCTGTTTGTTTTAGGCAAGCCACTGACACGGGATCATACATATTTAACTTTTAGTGAAGAAACATTTAATTTTGCTATCCTCCAGATTCATTTGATTGCGGAATATTTCACCCATACGGTTCAATAATTTCTGTTCATTTGGATTTTCTATATATATATATATATATATATATATATATATATATATATATATATATATATATATATAAATTAACGTTCCCTTATCATCTGTTTCTGTAACCTCGGAATATGAAGGGATTGTGTGGTTAGCACAACGCCCAACCGGCTTTACTTCCCGTAACTTAAAGTCAGGTACTCGGCTATCCGTGCCTGATTTTTTTCTATAGTAAGGCTGTAAATGTTGTCCTACAGATACCAGAAGCAGTTACTGTAACCAGGTCCGTCCTTACATATTTGATGGCCCTAGGCTAAACCTTACATTAGAGGACCCTAGGCTTAAGTGACATTTAGGAGGTCCTGTCAAGACCGCCACTTGTGAAGCCCTATAATCGTTGTCAACTAGGCCCCCAACTTACCCCACAACCGTCCCAGCTAATTCCTAGTCACTTTAGGTCAATACCAATCTAAATCAAGGAGGGAGGGCCCCTCACTTAGAGGGGTGGCCCTATGCAGCCTCATAATTTGCACATCAGAAAAAATCTTTTGTTACCATGGCGTGTTTCAATTCATTGTTTTGAAGAAGTTTTTTGTCGAGCTTATGACATTTAAACACGACTTTTAAACACAACACGGTGTTCAAGAATATTTTCTTTTTAAATCGAGAAACCTGACAGTTTCTACTTGTAAGTTATATATTTTCATTTTATGTGTATGTTAAATCTGTCAACGCAGTAAGGAACTCAGTACGTGTTGGACGTCATGTCTTGATTTGTTGGCAGAAGAGAACGTTTTAAAGTGCAGCCCTGTTTGACGTTCTGTTTACCGTGCTGTTGTTTATGAAAGTCATCTGTTGTGGTGAACACTTGCTGCTGGTTTGAACTTATGGAGAAAAAGGTTGAAATATTCTCACCATGCAGATTGACACTTGTTGGTTTTGGAGAGAATTAAAAAAAAAAAAAAACCCTGAAAATATGTTGATGGTATCTGGATTATTACGAAAGAATATGTATTGTTATGATGGTATCGACTATTGTGATGTCATCTTCTTATCTGGATTGATCAAGACGGGAACGGTCTTAATACTGGACTAATGAAGCTCAGCTAATTAGACTGCCAAATGATCTAATTACACTATTCTATGTGCATCTTTATCTATATATATATACACACACATTTTAAATTATTCTGAATGACCTTGTGTGGTTATTGTCTCGAGCTACATGTTTTAAATTTTCCATGATCCATTAGACTTCATTGAACTCTGAGCACTATACTATAACTCTGTAATGAACTCAATTAGCATTCGTTCCAGAGAAACCCATACGACCTGATGAACACCAGATGTCCTTGCATCGGTGCATATGTTCATACCGGGAGCATTGAAGTGTACACAAATGTGTCCTACATATATATATTATTATTAGCAGGTGGTGGTATACAGTTAAAATGATTGCACGCCCAGCTGTGGGGTAGTAAGTTATGTCTTACGACATATTCCATTCAGGGGCAGGTGGACGACCATTCGTCATGGTTTTTTTTTGTGGGTTTCAGTTAAACAAATTACATTTATTAGCCAATGCAGTTTAATAGTTAGACGTAAAGTTGAATCACTAGACTGTGATCTGTATGTGAAACTGAAAAGTGTGCATTTCATATGTACACAAAGTACACATGTTGAATCATATATGTACTTTGAAGTACCATGTAAACTTCAAACATATATGGGACCCATCAAGTCCATGATTCCACGTATACGCAGCTGGTATTAAGATAGCTCTATTATACATGGTATTAAGATGAGCTCTATTGTACGATGGTATTAAGATAGTTGTATTGTACATGGTATTAAGATAGCTCTATTGTACATGGTATTAAGATAGCTCTAGTGTACATGGTATTGTTAAGATAGCTCATTGTACATGGTATTAAGATAGCTCTATTGTACATGGTATTAAGATAGCTCTATTGTACATGGTATTAAGATAGCTCTATTGTACATGGTATTAAGATAGCTCTATTGTACATGGTAATAAGATAGCTCTATTATACATGGTATTAAGATAGCTCTATTGTACATGGTAATAAGATAGCTCTATTATACATGATATTAAAAGCTCTATTATACATGGTATTAAGATAGCTCTATTATACATGGTATTAAGATAGCTCTATTGTACACACATGTACCTGAAAGGTTTACTATTCTACACGTTATGAGCATTTCCTTTTCTTTCACGTTGTTGGGCTAGCGTGTCACACGGTGAAGCTACTTTTTATATGGTACATGGTGAAAGTACTTTACTGTGGTAAAATAAAAAAAAAATACATATATGCACTTTTGGGTGATATAACGGAGGAATGAAATATCATTATCATAGAGTGTCCCTGAAAGAAATGGATGTTTATCTCTTGATAGTATAATCACTAATGTGACTTGAAATAATCACCAATATTATTATAATTACTAATGGGACTTTTTCGTTAAATCACTGTCATTTTTTAAATCCTCACCACTTAGCTATGAGGCCGCAGTGGTCACGCAAGCCCCAGCACCACCACCACCCCCTCTCCCTTCTCCATGTGATGGCTGCGTTTGAATCCATTAATACTGTCCGGGGACGGTGGTTCGTACCACGTTGTACATTGAGGTGATGAGGTCGCCCTCACCGCGCTGATTTGACTTTCCAACCTAAAACCACCCCGAGAATAGAAGGTCACTAAGAGTGCCATTGGTTGCACAACTTTGCTGTACAAGAACACAAAAAAAAAACAACGTAGAAATTGAGCCAGGTTGGTTTATCGCTCGGCGGCTCTGGTATTCTTGATGCCGTGCACTACCTCCCTATAAGTCTGAATGCACAGCATAAACAGTGCAGTGGGTGGGGCGGTCTGTTGGTAGATACCAGTGGTTATTAAGCTTTTGACCCAGGTGACATTTGGGTTGTGACTAATCTGTCGAAACCATCCACTTACTCCAACCGTTATTTAATAGTATTATTAACGTTAAGGTGTATATTATACCATGTATAATAATATACGTTCCCGTTCTCAAGTTCCCCCACCTTTTTGCACCCCCCGTAATTGCGTCATAGACCAGGTGTCCGGCGGAATCTCCGCCGAGCAAGAACCAAAGTAACCCGGTTAACGAAACACGTTACATTCCTCGCGGGATTCTACCTGGTCACTCGGCCCTGGTCAATTGCCGACAAAAGAATGGATGTCCCGTTAGTACTGTCTTGTCTCCCATGCGAGCGTACTTCTCCCCCCCATCTAGGCTCCACCCCTAATTTGAAAGTTTGAAAGAAACAGATATTATATTTGATTGGCTTAGGGTCACGTGGGAAAAGTGATATGAGGAATGAAAGATAGATTCGTAGACATTCGGCTGTGGGCTCTCGGAGGAGAGAGTCGATTTGTGAGTAGCAATCCGACTGAGTGATAGCTAGTCGATTGATTTGTCCTGAGTGAGATAGAAGAGAGAGAGAAGGGTGATCTATTGAGAGAACGTCCCTTTAATTCCGATCCGTGATACTGGATTAATCTTTTGACATTTTTGGATTACATTTGCTTAGGATTTTTAAAGACCAGATCTCTGTTACGGACTGGTGTCTCTGTAAATAAATATATTTTTGTCGCTGCACACACACTTGTTGGATTGATAATCGTCACTTGTTGTACGTTTAATTGTTGGTGAGACTGTGTGTGGTAGAGGCTCATGTCTAAATACGAGTCATCATTGAGTCAGCCCTCATACTCTTAGCAACAAGCCAAGGATACCCTCAGAGGATTCCTCAACACCAGGGACCACTTCTGATAGTCAAAACTTGCCCCACAGACACCCCCCCCCCCAGAAGTAAAAATGCAATATAAATGCAAAGGAAAAAATTGCAAATTAAAAACAAAAACATTTTGTTGAAGAATTGTTTATTGAAATTATAATATTTGTTTAAAATAAACTAATAAAAAATGAAGACTTGGATGAACTTGATGAGATGTTTGGGTGTATTTATATCTCGCTCAATGGAAGTGAGGTACCAACCCGTTAATTCTCACGAGCACTAATTTCTGGTCGGTTTTTGTGTGTGTGTGTGATGAGGTTCATAACGTCACTGAATCAACGTTGTACCAAATAGGAGAGGCGGAAAGTCAACAATTCTGTACATTAACCCATAATGCAGGGTACATAAAATTGGATCTATTTTTATAACCAGAATTTATTTGAGTAACTTGTTTAAACGCTTTGGTTCGTGGATATTTCAATAAAGCTGTCTCCTGTATTAGTACGGATTCATCTGTGTTATGGATCTGAGTTTGTCCACGTGCAGAAAGGGTTCAACACCCAGTCGGGAATATCCATAAAATTGAAGAATGTCTTCAAATCTTTGGCTCACGTCTAGCTATAAAGAGCAGTAAAGTAAGCAAGCCTAGTCTTCATCTCTATTTTGAGTTTTCGGAAATATTTCAAAACTGAGAACCTCCCAAGTTTTGTTTTGTACAGAAAAAAAGTTTTGCCCAAACTCAGGCATTATTCTTTTAGTTTGATTAAATTTAATTGGTCACCTTGTAGGTTTTTCAAAGTAGTTTCGTTCATTTGTCAAATAAATCAGTCATTTTTGAATTTATTGAATTGGCTGTCGTAAATTATTGTCTTTGCTTTCCAGGAATTCTAACACTGAGTCAAAGAGCGCATGCAGTCGAGGAGCACCGTCAGTAGCAAAAGAAATTATATTAGTAAAGGCTAAAGACTTAGTTTTGCTCGAAAAATCTTTTAAGTAAAATAGCGTTTCCGTCTCTTGTATCGATTTCCTAACACATTGAGCCGATAACATTCTTGACAAATGTTTCTTCTTTTTACAAATCTTACATAAGCTGATAGTAAAGCTTCGTTTTTGTTGGTAAAGTGGACTGACTCATCAAGCTGTATAGAAAATTCAGATGCTGTTAAGTAATCACAGCCCATAACTTTTTATGGACATGCCATTTTGTCAATCATTCTTTGTACAGTAATACTACTCGAAAGCTGGTTTGGGCAAAACGGTACATATTACTGCACTCACAGCTGTGCAAACATAAGTTCCTTCATGTAGCTATCAGAACTTTTCAATGCAATAAAGAAGATATAAAACAGCAGTCCGTCCAACATCATCTCGCTTGGATGTTTGTCCCTATGAGTTGTTGCAGTGACAGTATTTTACAAACACATTCTCTCACTGTTTGAAAAAAACGTTAAATCCTTGTCTTTCTTGTCAAAGAGTGGGAAGCTTCGTTTTGCACACTTTGTATCCGCTTAATACTTGAACTAAATCATCAGTGTACGGTGCATAGCTCTTTTATGGCTAATGTCTTTATTGTGAAGACAAGTTAGTGTATGTGGCGGCATCATTCCATTCTCTATATAAACGTTTTTTCGACCATCTATCTACAATGCCATGCTAGTTACCAACATAATTAGCTAGCCCAAATAGTTCCTTTTTATTATTTTTATTTTAATTGTCGTAACTGATTAAAGTAAATAGATCATAGTTTTACTATTATTAAAAATTGCTTGGACCCTCCTAGAGATTTGTTCACAGGAACCTCTCTATAGTTGTTCAGGGACCCCAAATGAATTTTAATTTTTCCGCAGACCCCCTGAATGATACCAGGGACCCCTGGAGGTCTGTAGGGACCACTTTAGTATCCACTGGTATAAACCGTTATTTATTACTTGTAGTGCAGCAGTGGGTGGGTGATCTGTTGGTATATACCGTTGTGCGTTACTTTGTAGTGCAGTGGGTGGGTGATCTATTGGTATATACATGACCTTTTGTTGTGTGTTGCCCTTGTGCTCTAGTTTAATTTTTTTTAAGCGTCTTCTATTTCCGACACATGACCCTTCGTCAGGTTTTCATGCCCACTAGTTGTGTGACCATAGACTCAACGCATCCTCAGTGTATATATCTAAGCAGCTTGGAGAACATACTCCCTGCCTGCACGAAATGAAAGGCATGCACCAATGACGTCACAATTTACCCCCTTCTCCCTTTCACTATTCACTCGGCAAAAGTTTTTTTTTTTCAGATACAGTACTTCTAGCAGTTATTTTGGCAGTAGTTCAAATAGGGCTATAGTCGGCTCATGTTTTCAGTTGACGGGAAGGGGTGGCTAAGGTGGTATCGTGAGATTGATCGCATAAAAAAAAGTTTGCCAGGCAGAATTGTAAACTCTTCTAGTCATGTATATACTATGCAGAATTGCAGTTTTTTCTATTTGAAGTCTAATAGTCTGTTCATTTGTTGTTCCCCTGACACTAAATGTAGTACTGCCCCATCGTCAACCTAGTTTGTAATCGGTCATTGGAGTCTACAGCAACTTACAAGACCTATTCTACCCTGAAACCAATGACGCTTTTGTTGTCTTAGCTTTCCGATTGAGAGCAGCAAGTATCAACTTCCAGTTTTAAACCCTTTCTTCTTTGTGCGTTAAATTGATAATACCAGATCGCTACCTCGGTTATCATACACTGTTGTGTCATGCGCTGTTATCATAAACTGTTGTCGTAAACTGTTGTCATAAACTGTTGTATTATGAGCTTGTCATGAAATGTTGTCATGAACTATTGTGTCATGAACTGCTTGTGTCATAAACTGTTGTGTCGTAAACTGTTGTGTCATAAACTATTGTGTCATAAACTATTGTGTTCACTCAATTGTCAAATTTGATGTTTGTTCCTAGCTGGTATCAACCACCATTCAACTGTGACTTACTTCTCATGTTGGAAATCTAAAGCCAAGGTTGTTACTTCTAGTCACACATTCTAATAGGCATTTTATCTTCTTGGAACTCTATCGGTTAATGTAGATGTATAGGTCAGTGAGCCACGGTCTTCCATACAAACTCTATCGGGTCATCCATACAGACCTGAGAGCTGCACGGGAGTTAAAATCGCACCCAGTCCCACCTACTTCCGCGTTTTCTGAAACCAGTCCCAGCCGCTCCCAAAGAAGTTTTGCCCCCAATTCCACCAGCTCCGCGAAAATTTTCCCCAACCGCAACCGCTCCCATCAAAACAATGTTCTGTAACTTGCTCTTACCACCTTATTAGCATAAAACTGAATACGCTCACTTTTTACTTAAACTAACTTTTGAATGTTTGCTTTATTATCCAATTATTTGAAAATTAAAAGAGAATTAGCAGAGAAGTATGTTTCACTCTTATTTTTTCGCTCCTTTTTTGTCACAGCACCAAAAACCAAGTAAACTCGAGGCGTTGTTAGTGCAACGATTTAATTACATAAATGTACATCGTAATTCATCAGAATACAAAAGTCCATAAATGAATACATTTCAGTAATTCACTCTGCCTCAACTCTGACTAACTAGAGATCTCTAAAACTTCTCATAACTACGAACTTCTCCTAAATTCTCCTTAATTAACTAAATAACCAAATCCAGGCTATTTATACCCCAACGTCCGTGCCTAATTACCCCAAGTTCGTCACAATCCCTTCAGTATTTTACTAACTATCTAATCTTTCTAGACGTCACCTGGTCGTCATTGTTAAAGCTACTAGCCTGTCCGATGACGTCGCCTCTCGGTCTTCCACCTTTGCTGTCTACTATTCTATTGTTTCCAATTGTCCTAAGTCGTCTGTCACCTTGTCACCTTATTGTTTTCTCCTAACTCTTAGATATCTATTATATTAAAACGTCAAAGGGGATAGTCTCTGTCTCTAAATCTACTCTAGCGTTTTGACATAAATATCAAGAATGTCAAGAAAAGGCCCAAAACTGGGTGTGTATCATGCATCACACATCTTAAGATCATCCGTGCGATTTGATTGATTCATCAGAAGTCTGCAAGAGTCCTACTCAAACAAAACCCAAACCCACGGGACTCCCATAAAAGCAAAACCCAAACCCACGGACTCCCATAAAAAACAAAACCAATCCCATGGAACTCCCCGATAAATTTATTTCCCCGCGGATTCTCTAATACAGACTCTATCGGTTAATGTAGATGTATAGGTCCAATTGAGACACATTCTTCCATACAAAATGTTTGGCTGCGATACATTATACCTCTAATGATTCTCAAAAAAAAAACCATTCTCAAAATAACGGCTCATTCCCCCATGTCTGGGTAGGGGTCTAAGTCCCGGGGGTCCTAGGAGTCCCGGGGGTCTAGTCAGGGGTCTAAGTCCCAGGGCCTAAGTTCAAGGGGCTGTCATGGGCAGTATATCTGGTCTGTCATGAAAAAAAACAACTTCTCAATCTTAAATTTTAAGGTACTAGCAGATGTACAGTTTGTGTCCATCTTACGACCGTCCCACTTTTGTTGCATAAGTCGTTTTTTTCCCGTCATGCAACACATGTCTTTTCATTATGTGAGTTGTTTCGGGTCTCAAGGTGAACTGATTCAATGAGTAAAACCGCAACAAGTTGGATGAAACCTGATTGGACTCTAAGGGTTGAACAAGGTCTGTCTATTATGTAAACCTTAGCGTGCCTTTTCTAGTGTATTTGATCTATAAATACACACTCACACACACGCTTTCTTACTCCATATCTCTGTCACACACACACACACACCTCACACACACACTCTCTTACTCTATCTCATCACACACACACACACACTCACACACACACCTTCTTACTCCTATATCTCTGTCACACACCCCCCCCTCACACACACACACACACTCACACACACGCTTTCTTACTCCTATATCTCTGATCCCCCCCTCACACACACACTCACACACACGCTTTCTTACTCCTATATTCTGTCACACAGTGGTTCTGAGAACACTGTGGACCTGAGAATGTGTCAGTGGTTCTGAACATTTCTGAGAACACTGCATGGTTCTGAGAGAACACTGCTTTCTGAGAACGCTGTCTGTAGTTCTGAGAACACTGTCTGTGGTTCTGAGAAGACTGCAGACCTGAGAACGCTGTCTGTGGCCCTGAGAACACTGTAGACCTGGAGAACACTGTGGACCTGAGAACACTGTAGACCTGAGAACGCTGTCTGTATCCTGAGAACACTGGGGACCTGAGAACACTGTGGACTGGAGAACGCTGTCTGTGGTTCTGAGAGCACTGTGGACCTAAGAACACGGTGACAGCAAACGCTGTCTGTGGTTCTGAGAACACTGTAGACCTGGAGAACGCTGTCTGTGGTTCTGAGAACACTTGTGAACGAGAACACAGTGGACCTGAGAACACTGGGACCTGGAGAACACTGTGGACCTGAGAATGCTGTCTTGAAGTTCTGAGAACACTGGGACCTGAGAACAAAGTGGACCTGAGAACACTGTGGAACTGAGAACACTGTGGACCTGGAACACTGTCTGTGGTTCTTAGAACACTGTCTGTGGTTCTGAGAACACTGGACCTGAGAACACTGCAGACCTGAGAACACCATCTGTGGTTCTGAGAACACTGTCCGTGGTTCTGAGAACACTGTATGTGGTTCTGAGAACACTGTGGACCTGAGAACACTGTCAGTGGCTCCCAGAAATCCTGAGAACACTGTATGTGGTTCTGAGAACACTGCTGTTCTGAGAACGTCTGTGGTCTCAGAACACTGTAGATCTGAGAACGGTGGTCACAGGTTCTGATAACCCCAGAACCTAAGAAGACTTGCAAAATCGAGAACACTGTGGGCTTCCTGAGAACGCTGTCTGTGGTTCTGAAACACCAGACCTGAGAACACTGGGACCTGATAACACTGTGGACCTTTTCAGAGAACACTGTTCAGTATTCTGAGAACACTGTGACCTAAGAACACGTCTGGGGCTCCAGCGACAATCTGTGGGTCTGAGAACACTGTGGACCTGAGAACACTGTTGATCTGAGAAACACCGTCTGTGTTCTGGAACACTGACCTGGTAATCACTGTGGACCTGAGAAACACTGTGGACCTGAGAACACTGTGGACCTGGAGAACACTGTGGACCTGAACACTGTAATCACACGAACGGTAGGGCTGAGAACACTTGGACCAGAACAATGTGACCTGAGCAACGCACTGGGGACCTGAGAAATGACGTGGACCTGAGAACACTGTCTGTGGTTCTTAGAACACCTGTTCGAATGTGACCTGAGAACACTGACGCTCCTGAGAACACTGTCTGTGGGTTCTGAGAACATCGTCCGTGGTTCTGAGAACATCCTCACGGCACGTATGTGGTTCTGAAACACTGTGGACCTGAGAACACCAGTGGCCTGAGAAACATCATGAGAATCACTGTATGTGGTTCTGAGAACACTGCCGTTCTGGTAGGGAACGCCAGTCTGTGCTCAGAACACACGTGGACCAAGAACGCTGCCTGTGGTTCTGAGAACTTTGGGGACCAGGAGAACATTGTGGACCTGGAGAACACTGTGGACTCATATAATGTTGTCTGTGGTTCTAGAAACACCCAGACTCTAGAACGCTGTCTGTGGTTCGAACATCTGGGAACTGAGTCGAATGTGCACCCTGAGAACACTTGTTCGTGGTCTGAAATATCGGGAACCTGAGAACACTGTGGGACCATAATTGTCATTGGAGAACGCTCTCTGTGGCTCTGGAGCACTGTAGACCTGAGAACGCTGTCTGTGGTTCTGAGAACACTGTGGACCCGGAGAACATCGTGGACCGAGAACACTGTCTGTGTGTTCGAGAACTGGCTGATCTGAGAACACTGTCTGTGGTTCTGAGAATTAACCGGCCTGAGAACACTGTTGCTGAGCACCATCAAGTGACTCAAGAACACCGTCTGTGGTCTGAGAACACTGTGGACCTGGAGAACACTGTATATCCTGGTACACTATGGACCTGAGAACACTGTCTGTGGTTCTAAGAACACTGTTCAGGCTCCTGAGAACACCGGTTAGACGACAACACTGTCAACGGAGAACTTAGCCCGGTTCAGAACACCGTGGGACCTAAGGAACAATGAGCGGTCTGTGGTTTTTGAGAATGCTGTCTGTAGTTATGAGAACACTGTCGTAGTTCAGAACACTGTTGAATTCTGAGAACACTGTTGACCTAAGAACACTATCATGGCCCTGAGAACACTGTGATCCAGAAACACTGTGGACCTGAGAACACCGTCTGTGGCTCTGAGAACACTGTTGTTCCGAGAACATTGTGTGACCTCTGAGAACACTGTGGACCTGAGAACACTGTGGACCTGAGAAGCACTGCCCAGATTCAGAACACTGTGGACCTGAGAACACTGTGGGCTAATACCTGTGACCTCACTGGTTCTGTGGTTCTGAGAACACTGTGGACCTGAGAACACTGTGGACCCTGTGAACTGTTGACCTGAGAAACACTGTAACCAGGAACACCGTGACCTGAGAACACTCTGTTCTTGGCCCTTCCAGAACACCACGTGGACCTGAGCAGCTAACGGCGGACCTGAGAAACGTGGACCTGACAGAACACTGTTCTTTGGCCTCTGAGAACACCGTCCAGGCCCTGAGCAGAACACTGCCCGTGTTCATACTGTCACTGCGGAGAAACACCACACTGCACTGAGGAATACTTCTGAGAACACTGTTCTGGCCTATAATTGTTGTTCTGAGAACGCTGTCCAGAAGTTCCCAGAGAACACCGTCTGTGGCTCCTGAGAACACTGTGGACTTGAGAACAAATGTCAGTGGTTCATATACCTCTGAGAACACTGCATGTGGTTCAGCACCGTTTTCGACAGAACGCTGGCCGTAGTTCTGAGAACACCGTCTGTGGTTCTGGATGGTAACACTGGGGGTGACCCGAGGAATGCTGTCTGTGGACCGAGAACACAAGACCCGAGAACACTGTGACCAGAACACTGCAGACCTGGAGAACGCCGTCTTTGCCCGAGAACACCGTGGACCCAGAACACTGTGGACCGATAACGCCGTCTGTGGCTCTGAGAGCATCAGCAGACCTGAGAATGGCTTCTGGGTAACATGAATGTCTGTCAGCTCGAGAACACTGTAGACCTGGAGAACGCTGGTTCAGTGGTTCGAGAACACTGTGGATCTGAGAACAGTGACCTGAGAAACACTGTGGACCGAGAACACCAGGACCGAGATCACTGTCGTGGTTCCGGAGGAATTCACTGTGGACCCAGCAGCAACACTGTGGACCTATAAACACTGTGACCTGAGAACACTGTATCCAGAACGCTGGTCTTGTAGTTCTCGCGAACACTGGGGGACCTCAGGAACACTGTGGACCGGATATACCATCAGGACCTTGAGAGACATCTGCCTGTGGTTCTGGAGAACGCCGTGGACCCAGAACACTGGCAGATTCGAGAATACTGTCTGTAGCCCAGAACACTGTCTGTGGTTCTGAGAACACTTACGTGGTCTGAGAACACTGTTGCCTCAGAACGCTATCTGTAGCCTGGAGAACACTGTCTGGGAGTTTTGAGAACACCGGACCTGAAAACGCTGTCTGTGGTTCTGAAAACACTGTGGACCTGAGAACACTGTGGACCTGAGAACACTGTAGACCTGAGAACGCTGTCTGTGGTTCTGAGAACACTGTTCTGTGGCTCCAAGAAATACACTGCTGACCTGAGACAACATCAGAACCCGGAGAACACAGTCTGTGGTTCTGAGAACACTGTGACCTGAGAACACTGTGGACCTGAGAACACTGTCTGTGGTTCTGAGAACCAGTCATAGTTCTGGAGAACACTGTTGACCTGAGAACAATGTGGACCTGAGAACACTGTTTGTGGTTCATGAGGGACACACTGAGAACACCAGACCTGAGAACACTGTGTCTTTGAGAACACTGTGGACCTGAGAACATTGTGGACCTGAGAACACTGTGGACCTGAGAACACTATTGACTCAAGAACACTGTCTGTGGTTCTGAAGAATGTGGACCTGAGAACACTGTGGACCTGAGAACACTCAGGACCTGAGAACACTGGGTCTGTGGTCTGAGAACATTGTCTGTGGTTCTGAGAACACTGTATGTGGTTCTGAGAACACTGTGGACCTTAGAACACTGGTGTGGTCTGAGAATACTTCTGAGAACACTGTCTGTGGTTCTGAGAACACTGTTGTTCTGAGAACGCCTCTGTACTCTGAAAACACTGTCTGTGGTTCTGAGAACACTGTGGACCTGGAGAACAATGTCAGTGGTTCTGGAGAACACTTCTGAGAACATTGTATGTGGTTCTGAGACACTGCTGTTCTGAGAACGCTGTCTGTAGTTCTGAGAACACGTCTGTGGTTCTGAGAACACTGTAGCAGGAGAACGTCTGTTGTGCCTGGCGAACATCAGGACCTGAGAACACTGTAAACCTGAGAACACTGTAGATCTGATAACGCTGTCTGTGGTTCTGTGAACACGTGAAGAACACGGTGGACCTGAGAACGCGCTGTCTGTGGTTCTGAGAACACTGTAGACCTGAGAACGCTGTCTGTGTTTCTGAGAACAATGGTGACCTGAGAACACTGTGGACCTGAGAACACTGTGGACCTGAGAACACTGTCTGTGGTTCTGAGAATACTGTGGACCTAAGAACACTGTGGACCTGAGAACACTGTGGACCTAAGAACGCTGTCTGTAGTTCTGAGAACACTGTGGACCTGAGAACGCTGTCTGTGGTTCTGAGAACTCTGTGAACCTAAGAACACTTTGGACCTGAGAAACACTGTGGACCTGAGAACGCTGTCTGTGTCTTCTGAGAACACTGTAGACCTGAGAACGCTGTCTGTGGTTCTGAGAACACTGTGACCTGAGAACACTCTGGACCTGAGAACACTGTATGTGGTTCTGAAAACACTGTGGACCTGAGAACACTTTGGACCTCGAGAACACTGTGGACCTGAGAACGCTGTCTGTGGTCTCTGAGAACACCAGACCTGAGAACGCATTCTGTGGTTCTGAGAATACTGTGGACCGGAGAACACTGTGACCTGAGAACACTGTCTCTGGTCTTGAGAACACTGTGGACCTGAGAACACTGTCTGTGGTTCTGAGAACACTGTCTGTGGGTCAGAACACTACACCTGAGAACACCATGCTGACCTGAGAACACTGTCTGTGGTTCTGAGAACACTGTGGACCTGAGAACACTGTGGATCCTGAGAATCTGTCTGTGGTTCTGAGAACACTGTCTGTGGTTCTAAGAACACTGTAGACCTGAGAACACTCAGAACTGAGAACACAGTCTGTGGTTCTGAGAACACTGTGGACCAGAGAACACTGTCTGTGGTTCTGAGAATGCTGTCTGTAGTTCTGAGAACATTGTCTGTGTCTGAGAACACTGTTGACCTGACAACACTGTGGACCTGAGAACACCACTGTGGCTCTGAGAACACTGTTGACCTGAGAACACTGTGGACCTGAGAACACTGTCTGTGGTTCTGAGAACACTGTGACCTGAGAACATTGTGGATTTGAGAACACTATGGACCTGAGAACACTGTGACCTGAGAACAACTGTCTGTGATTCTGAGAACACTGTGGACCTGAGAACATTGTGGACCTGAGAACATGTGGACCTGAGAACACTGTGGACCTGAGAACGCTGGTCTGTGGTTCTGAGAACACTGTGGACCTGAAAACACTGTGGACCTGAGTGGGTTTTGAGAACACTGTCTGTGGTTCTGAGAACACTGTGGACCTGAGAACACTGTCAGTGGTTCTTGAGAATACTTCTGAGAACACTGTCTTTGGTTCTGAGAACACTGTTGTTCTGAGAACGCTGCCTGTAGTTCTGAACACTGTCTGTGGGTCTGAGAACACTGTGACCTGGAGAACAATGTTAGTGGTTCTGAGAACACTTCTGAGAACACTGTATGTGGTTCTGAGAACACTGCTTTTCTGAGAACGCTGTCTGTAGTTCTGAGAACACTGTCTGTGGTTCTGAGAACACTGTGACCTGGAGAACGCTGTCTCTGGTTCTGACAACACTGTAGACCTGAGAACACTGTGGACCTGAGAACACTAAAGACCTGAGAACGCTGTCTGCGGTTCTGAGAACACTGTGGACCTGAGAACACTGTGGACCTGAGAACGCTGTCTATGGTTCTGAGAGCACTGTGGACCTGAGAACACGGTGGATATGAGAACGCTGTCAGGTTCTGAGAACACTGGTAGACCTGAGAACGCTGTCTGTGGTTCTGAGAAACATGGACCTGAGAACACTGTCTGTGGTTCTGAGAACACTGTGGACCTGAGAACACTGTGGACCTGAGAACACTGTGGACCTGAGAACACTGTGGACTCCAAGAACGCTGTCTGTAGTTCTGAGAACACTGTGGACCTGAGAACACTGTGGACTGAGTACACTGTGGACCTGAGAACACTGTGGACCTGAGAACACTGTCTGTGGTTCTAGAACACTGTCAGTGTCGAGAACACTGTGGACCAGGAACACCAGACCTGAGAACACTGTCTGTGGTTCTGAGAACACTGTTCTGTGGTTCTGAGAACACTGTAGTGTGGTTCTGTGCACGAACGCTACTGTTCTGAGAACGCTGTCAGTAGCCTTGAGGGAATACTGTCTGTGGTCTTTTAGGGCACGGTGGTCACTGTGACCCACTGTGGACCTGAGAACAATGTAGACCTGAGAACGCTGTCTGTGGTTCTGAGAACACTGTAGACTTGAGAACGCTGTTCTGTGGTTCTGAGAACACTGTGGACCTGAGAAGACTGTGGACCTGAGAACACTGTCTGTGGTTCTGAGAACACTGTGGACCATTGAACACTGTGGATCTGAGAACACTGTGGACCTGGAGAACGCTGTCTGTGGTTTTGAGAACACTGTAGCACCTGAGAACGCTGTCTGTGGTTCTGAGAAGACTGTGGACCTGAGAATACTGTGGACCTGAGAACACTGTCTCGGTTCTTAGAACACCGTGGACCTGAGAACACTGTCTGTGGTTCTGAGAACACTGTGGACCTGAGACCACTGTGGATCTGAGTACACTGTGGTACTGAGAACACTGTCTGTGGTTCTGAGAACACTGTGGACCTAAGAACACTGTGCACCTGAAAACACTGTGGACCTGAGAACACTGGACCTGAGAACACTGTCTGTGGTTCTTGAACACTGTCTGTGGTTCTGAGAACACTGTGGGACCTGGAGAACACTGTGGACCTGAGAACACTGTCTGTGGCCTGGAGAACACTGTGGAGCTGAGAACACTGTGGACCTGAGAATACCTTTGGACCTGAGAACACTTTCTGTGGTTCTGAGAACACTGTCTTTGGTTCTGAGAACACTGTGGACTTGAGAACATTGGGACCTGAGAACACTGTGGACCTGGAGATCACTGTCTGTGGTTCTGAGAACACTGTGGACCTGAGAAAACTGTGGACCTGGAGAACACTGTGGACCTGAGAACACTGTAGACCTGGAGAACGCTGACTGTGGTTCTGAGAACACTGTGGACCTGAGAACACTGTGGACCTGGAGAACATTGTGGACCTGAGAACACTGTGGACCTGAGAACACTGTGGACCTGAGAACACTGTCTGTGGTTCTGAGAACACTGTCTGTGGTTCTGAGAGCACTGTTGACCTGAGAACACTGTGGATCTGAGAACACTGTATGTGGTTCTGAGAACACTGTGGACCTGAGAACACTGTGGACCTGAGGAACACTGTGGAACTGAGAACGCTGTCTGTGGTTCTGAGAACACTGTCTGTGGTTCTGAGAACACTGTGGACCTGAGAACGCTGTCTGTGGTTCTGAGAACACTGTGGACCTGAGAACACTGTGGACCTGAGAACACAGTGGACCTGAGAACACTATGGACCTGAGAACACTGTGGACCTGAGAACACTGTCTGTGGTTCTGAGAACACTCTCTGTGGTTCTGAGAACACTGTGGACCTGGAGAACACTGTGGACCTGAGAACACTGTCTGTGGTTCTAGAACACTGTCTGTGTTTCTGAGAACACTGTGGACCTGGAGAACTCTGTGGACCTGAGAACACTTTGACCTGAGAACACTGTCTGTGGTTCTGAGAACACTGTCTGTGGTTCTGAGAACACTGTTGACCAGAACACTGTGGACCTGAGAACACTGTCTGTGGTTCTGAGAACACTGTGGACCTGAGAACACTGGGGACCTGAGAACACTGTCTGTGGTTCTGAGAACGCTGTCTGTAGTTCTGAGAACACTGTTGACCTGAGAACACTGTGGACCTGAGAACACTGTCTGTGGTTCTGAGAACACTGTTGACCTGAGAACACTTTGGACCTGAGAACACTGTGTGTGGTTCTGAGAACACTGTGGACCTGAGAACACTGTGGACCTGAGAACACTGTCTGTGGTTCTGAGAACACTGTTCTTCATGAACGCTGCCTGTTGTTCTGAGAACACTGTCTGTAGTTCTGAGAACACTGTGGACCTGAGAACACTGTGGACCTGAGAACACTGTCTGTGGTTCTGAGAACACTGTGGACCTGAGAACACTGTGGACCTGAGAACAGTGTCTGTGGTTCTGAGAACACTGTGGACCTGAGAACACTGTGGACCTGAGAACACTGTCTGTGGTTCTGAGAACACTGTGGACCTGAGAACGCTGTCTGTGGTTCTGAGAACACTGTGGACCTGAGAACACTGTCTTTGGTTCTAATAACACTGTGGTTCTGAGAACACTGTATGTGGTTCTAATAACAATGTGGATCTAAATGTCAGGCTCGCCGCAAATGGTCGCAATCCAAGCACATATTTTTAATCTTCTACATGAGGCCCTTTTGAGGGTACAACGACGTAGTACCAGGCAAGTGAGAGTGTGTGTGTGACCGTTTAAAGGAGATTGTCAGGTGCCCCTGTATTAGCTGCCCGCATCCGCTGCTCATATCCACGATATTTTCTTTCACATAAAGCTATTTTAGTAGCTGATTTCAACTAAGCACAATCACCTGTGTACGTACATTATCGAGTATGTGTGATCAATCAAAACAGTAAATGTAAAAAATCCCTGAAGACTAATCTGGAGTTGTTCTTCTGGACATACTAACTAGGAAACCGCCAATAGACCCACCCTGCATCATGGACCCAGCAAAGTATTTATTAGTATTAAATCTCATGCTAAGAGGGCCCAGTTAAATACGTTTTGTCTAGGGCGCCGAAACATCTCAGAAAGCCTCTGCCCATCCACTCTGCCCTGTCCTAACTACACAAGAACGATCAGAACAAATCTACAAACATTGCATTTGACGTGCCTCAAACTTGACTTCAATCTACAAACAATAAAAACCAGCCCTGATACTGAGTTCTTAACGTCACTATGTACAGAATTCATTAACCAGGCATAAATATGAGTTCTATATGTCACTATGTACAGAATTCATTAACCAGGCATAAATATGAGTTCTATATGTCACTATGTACAGAATTCATTAACCAGGCATAAATATGAGTTCTTAACGTCACTATGTACAGAATTCATTAACCAGGCATAAATATGAGTTCAATATGTCACTATGTACAGAATTCATTAACCAGGCATAATAATGAGTTCTATATGCACTATGTACAGAATTCATTAACCAGGCATAAATATGAGTTCTATATGTCACTATGTACAGAATTCATTAACCAGGCATAAATATGAGTTCTATATGTCACTATGTACATAATTCATTAACCAGGTATAAATATGAGTTCTATATGTCACTATGTACAGAATTCATTAACCAGGTATAAATATGAGTTCTATATGTCACTATGTACAGAATTCATTAACCAGGTATAAATATGAGTTCTATATGTCACTATGTACAGAATTCATTAACCAGGCATAAATATGAGTTCTATGTCATGTACTATGTACAGAATTCATTAACCAGGCATAAATATGAGTTCTATATGTCACTATGTACAAAATTCATTAACCAGGCATGAATATGAGTTCTATATGTCACTATGTACAGAATTCATTAACCAGGCATAAATATGAGTTCTATATGTCACTATGTACAGAATTCATTAACCAGGCATAAATATGAGTTCTATATGTCACTTTGTATATAGTTCAGTGACCCAACAGTAAGTTGAGATGAAGAGTTACAGCAGTATGTAATAAATAAAAACTGACACTCACCTACAGTCTATGCACCTACTCACAGTCCATGCACCTACCCACAGTATATGCACCTACCCACAGTCCATGCACCTACCCACAGTCCATGCACCTACCCACAGTCTATGCACCTACCACACAGTCCATGCACATCTACACAGTCCATGCACCTACCTCACAGTCCATGCACCTACACACAGTATATGAACCTAACCACATTATATGCACCTAGCTACAGTATGTGCACCTACCTATATTTATTTACGACAACCAATTCACTCCATTGATTATTTTCACACCTGGCAACTAAACTGGAAATTATAACTTAAAGAAATAAAATCCACTAGCGTTAGTTGTTTATTATTTATAAAGACCGATGTGTCTTATTCATCCCTCAAATGTTGTATGAGCTTCACTCATTGATGAAGTGATATGTCCATTGCTAGAAGTCTGTGATATGTACAGATCACCACAGAAGGATAGAAAGATATAGATATGCAAGATACATATGTATGCATCATCTCGTGGCTGCTTTTGTTATCTTTGTTTCATCAACTCTGTCATGCTCATATGTTCTGGTAAGTTTGGTTGTGATGACAAGATCAATATATTTTTATAGTCCCCAAAAAAACTTCTATTTTCTATTGATGTTCCAAATTATTTTTTGTTTCAAAAAACAAACACTGTTTCCTTGTGGGTTTTATTATTTTACCATCAATCAAAATATAAATTTTAAAAGTATCTAAAAAGGAATACTCTATAGTTGTAGCAAATAATTATTACTACAGACAGAGCTAGATGGATGTTATATTACCACAGCCAGAGTTAGATGTATGTCATACTACTACAGCCAGAGTTAGATGTATGTTATATTACTACAGCCAGAGTTAGATGGATGTTATATTACTACACCCAGAGCTAGATGGATGTTATATTACTACAGCCAGAGCTAGATGGATGTTATATTAATACAACCAGAGCTAGATGGATGTTATATTACTACAGCCAGAGTTAGATGGATGTTATATTACTACAGCCTGAGCTAGATGGAGGTTATATTAATACAATAAGAGCTAGATGGATGTTATATTACTACAGCCAGATTTAGATGGATGTTATATTACTACAGCCAGAGCTAGATGGATGTTATATTAATACAACCAGAGCTAGATGGATGTTATATTACTACAGCCAGAGCTAGATGGATGTTATATTACTACAACCAGAGCTAGATGGATGTTATATTACTACAGCCAGAGTTAGATGGATGTTATATTAATACAACCAGAGCTAGATGGATGTTATATTACTACAGCCAGAGCTAGATGACTGTTATTTTACTACAGCCAGAGCTGATGGATGTTATATAACTACAACCAGAGCTAGATGGATGTTATATTATACAGCGAGAGCTAGATGGATGTTATATTACTACAGCCAGAGCTAGATATAATTAATACAAAAATTAATATAACGTACACTATAATCTCAGTCTATTGACTGTCTCTGTGTGTTTGGTAATGGGGGCCCAGATAAGTCTTCAGTGCCCAGGGCCCCTATTGATTTCAATCAGCTTCTGACTACAACAGAATAACAGGTTAAGAAATTGACAAGTAATTGTTTTTTGTTACATTTACCTATACGCCGTTGTATCGAACTGTACAATTTGTGAAGGGGTGCCCAGAGATGACTATGGGTGAAATAACACTCTCTATCATACATCGGCTTATACTTATAATTCAATCCATGTTGAATTTACCACTGTTTGTGGTTTAACATTTATAGAGATATAAATGGGGCATGAGACTATTATTTAGGCTGTATTGTTTGTATTATTAATTTGCTATTAAGAAGACTATAAATAATGTTTGTGTAGGAAAATGAATAACTAAATATATAGATAGTTAGATAGATACTGAATAGATCGATACGTTGATTCATAGATAGGCAGATAGATAAAGAGTAGACAGACATGCAGATATATAGATAGATAGATAGATATAGATAGATAGATAGATAGATAGATAGATAGATAGATATAGATATAGATATGATAGATAGATAGATAGATAGATAGATAGATAGATAGATAGATAGATAGATAGATAGATAGATAGATAGATAGATAGATAGATAGATAGATAGATAGATAGATAGATAGATAGATAGATAGATAGATAGATAGATAGATAGATAGATAGATAGATAGATAGATAGATAGATAGATAGATAGATGCTGGTTTCGATTCACTATAAGAACCAAGGGACTTTGTCCATTTCCTGGTGAACGTTAGTTCGAAGTCCCAACTCACGCAGCATTAAAAATGTGTAGGCTGCCTGCCATATGGCCTTGTGCTAAGCACACTATCTCCTATGTGCCGATGTTAAAGAAAGAAATGAATTCAGCACTTTATCTGCCCGATGGCCTTCTTTGTCCCAAGAGAACATTTCTTATTTTTCTAATGTATTTGATGTTTAACAGTTGCTATTTTTGCATATATATTGCTGTGCCAAATCTCAAAGCCATAATCGGATCATTTCATATGTAATCCCTCTGACGTCAAAAATGTCTTTAATAACAGCTGATAAATTGAGATAACTGACAGTCATAAATCCACGGGCTCAAAAATAAAAATAAATAACCCAAAACAAACGATCGAACGTTCAGAGCAATAAATGATAAAACAAAAAAGCTACACAAAATGTACTTCAAAGACAAAAAAATGGTTAAAAGAACGAATTAATAAATTCAAAAATCCTAATTGCTTTAATTAATAGAAATCAAATGTAAATTAAATCTGGAATATAAGTCGGGAAAAAACAAACCAACCTTTATCTAGACAATATGCTGACATTTTATAAATTAAAGTATAAGACCTAGATTTTAACGTAAGAAACTAAATTTAAGATAATAAATGAAATAAACAAAAACACACCACGCAAGCCACAGGATATAAATTATACAGAATGCGCATCTTCCGAGTTCGGCACCCCGCTTCGCGGCGCATTGCACTCTGTCCAGCGTCGACCGTATTACTATTACTCAGCCAAAGATGGCCGCCGCTGATGCAGTAAGTACACGACGAAATACGTGGACGACGGGCAATTAGTATGACCGGTTAATTACAAGTAAAACCTTCGAAAACATTATTAAAAAATACACCTACTAGCATTCAGTGAGCGTGAGCAACAAAAGGAACATAAATTTTCAAGAAATTGGGCATTAATGGTACGCGTATTTTTGGCGTAACTCTACGCGGTAATTACGCGTAATTTACGCGTAAATTACGCGCGCCAATCTTACGCGTAATCTTCGAAACTAGTTATGTGGCATGATTAACCAATCGTTAAGTGTCATTCTCGTGGAAAGTAGGGCAGATTTCAAAGTGTGAGTGATGTCCCCTGTAAGGATGAGATCTCTTTTAGATCCTATTTAACCACTAATGGGACGGCTTTATTGTGCCCTTCTTTCATCCCCCACCATAGCCGAAAAGTCCATGGAGGCACCACGGGAGACATAGCGGGGAATTAAGCCATGACATGAAAAATGTCCAAGGAGATCGAACCAGGTATCTTTAGGTCGACAGCCAAGCGCTATACCACACGATCATCCGCCCCCTGGGTTTAAAAAGCCTATCGGGCTTTCATTCCACATTAAGTTTTAATCAACTGTTTACAATTCAAAGTTCACTCTTCACAGTGGACTTAAAATTTTTTTTTGAAAATGACTGAAGGTTCCATATGCATCATCGATACTTGTGCGAACCCACGCAGCCTACACATCTACCTGATGTTTCTAACCGAACTACTCATTATGATTGAGCTGACAACACTTGTGTTACCTTTCACTTGAAATGGATCGCCGTGTGGTACAAGACGCAGCCGATCACGTGGGCCGCGTTTCTGATTAAGAGCTCGCGATGGGAGGCAGAATCCTCGAAATGACGAAAGCGGTGCACACGATAACACTAGCATGGCTGGCTGTTTCAAACGTTTTATAGTGGGGGACAAACACAAGGAAGAAGAAACAAGGAATCAAATGTTCAGCTAATAATCAGATAACGGTATTGTACTTTATTTTAAAATAAATTGAGCAAGTAAAACCTAATAGAGGCGATCAAACTGAACTCAACAGTATTAAATAAATTCAAAAGACTTATGTTTCATTTTGTACTGAAGACTGTCGACTATACAGACTTTCAGTTATTCGACATAGCGAGACATATTTTAGTTTAGTAATAGACTAAGCTCTGGCGTAAGAGGAGCAGCACTGTAGGAAGGGCAATATAACTGCACAGGGAGCCGTACTAGAGAAAGAGCTCTGTTCAGTGATTTTTGCACATTTCAGATTGGGATACGGGGAGGGGGCGCCAAAATGTATACAACTCACCCAAAGCGACAGAATAGCTAGGTACGGCTCCGAAGAAAAGACATTTCCCCATATCAATTGATGGATTTGAAAAGTAAGTACATGTTTCCCTGGGCCTATACGAAGTTTTAGTTTCCTCACTGCCACATTACGCTGGATGCTCGCGCGTCCAATGTAGTCGTCTGAAGTCAGTTTAATTTATAGCAGTGACCCTCAAACTGTGGGGGCCCGTGACCCATTGATCGGTCGCTGAAAAATTTTAGGTGTGTCTGACAAAAGATTAATTGCATGAATTGATGATCGATAATATTCATTCTACTAGCTTTTAATGCAAAACCTTTGCAGAGAGTTATATCTCGTTAGGCTTGATAGGTAGGCTAGGTTATTCCTTGGTTTCGGGCAGATCAGATTTTGTTCATGATTGTATTTTAAACTCGGAATACTGATGTATCAATTCTTTACTTTCGATAAATAAATATATATATATGTATATATATATATATATATATATATATATATATATATGTATATATATATATATATTATATATATACTAGCTGTACCCTGCAAAATATTTGCATAGAGTTATATCCCCTTAGGCTTGATCAGCAGGCGAGGTTATTTTTTTTGGTTTCGGACAGATCCGATTTTTTCATGATTGTGTTTTAAACTGGAATACTGTTGTATTAATTCTTTACTTTCGATTTAACGCAGCGCCCAAATCGCTATTATTATATTATATATTATGTGTGCATAATTACAATGGTATCTCTATGTATTCCATAAAACTGACAAGTTTATTCACTGCAAATTAAGAGGACGGAAATTTTGTAGATTTTGTAGATATAGCATGACACATTGATGCCGCTCATAGCCATTGGCGTAGTGAGCTTAACTCGCGCCCGGGGCACAATACCTCTTTAGTGCCCCCATTCGAAAACCATATAAAATTATATGTAAAATATACCCTTTGTGAGTAGCGCCCGGGGCATGACGCACGCTTGCCCACCCATCGCTACGCCACTGCTCATAACTCCTTTCTTCTTCATACATATTCGCAACAGGTGGGGATCGTAAAAGCTAGCCAGTTTTCACAGTGAGTCTCAAAAATAAAAAAATAAACACTTGTCAAAATTGGTCATGAAAAGTCTGAGAACCACTGACGTACTAATCGAATAACCGTCCAAGAATATCGTTTCGCCATCCACCTTGTGTCTATGTTTCTTCAGCATATACGGTCTGTCGGACGTATCTATCCACTTAGCACAGAGCAATGGCGAACATTTAAGTTTAAACTATATATATATACTGATGTGTAGTTCTTTTACCTTCGTTGATGAAACAAGAAACCAGGAAGGCGAAGGAGACGGTGTTGACGTACAGCGCCAGGAGGGGCAGTAGGACCTCTGGCCCGTAAGCCATGGACCACCCCCGCTGTTCTCATTGCCCCAGAAGAAACTCGAGGCGAACATGTAGGTGGTCAAGAGGCCATTGACCAGACTGGGCAGTGACCAGGTCAGCCAGTAGGTGAAGGACGCCATCCCATGGACTCCATAATTTCCTTTTAGATAAATTGACAGAAATATTTTTTTTTCCGTTACTGTCTGAAACAGGGGTTGACAAACTTTTTATATTGCGGGCCGCATTGGAAGAAAAGGTCCGGAAATTCTAAAAGAGGGTTGGATGGAATTTTCATTTGGACAACTATTATCCTTAAAAAATCATTTGACCCGATAGATTCAGAAGCATGTAAATGGAATGTAAATACCATCTTCTATTGTGCTGCTTACTATTTGTGGTCGGATGGTCGGTAAAGCGCTCGAATCTCAGCCTGAGGGTCCCTGGTTCGATGTTCGGTGAGGACAAATGAATTTTCAGTGCATGGTTAAAGATCTCGCTATATTGCATTATCGGCTATGGTTGGGATGAAAGAAAGAAGCACACAAAAATCCGTCCCATTAGTGGTTAATAGGATCTGAGAGATTTTCATCTCATCCTTACAGAGATTTTACACGCTATATGCTAGTTACAACCAGATTTACTATCTAATATAACTGAATATTTCAATTAGTGTTATTACTGAATATGAATATGACAGTATGCTGAGAACTATTTGGAGTGCTGAGTATAGCTTTACTTGTCTCGAATCGGACTGTTGTTCGAAAAGCCGACACGTTTTTGATTTTTCGCAAAACTAGTTTAATAATCTCACATAATTGTACATCTAGGTGCATAGCTGGTGACAACTTTATGTCATCTCTAGGTTTTAACCTAATAGTCGATAAAAAAGCAGAATGAATATTAATATTAAAAAAATGAATTTAAGTTAAACTAAAAAGACCAAAGAATTAATAACAAAAAAAACAAAAACACAAATTTGAAACTTTCAACAAGAGACGAAAAGAAAGAACATTCTTTCTCCTGGACGATGACCAGTGCAGTCATGCACGCCGTGCCCAAGAAGACGGTCGTGATGACCCAGCCCATGACGTAGTGCCGCCACACCAACCGCCTCGAGTAGGAGGGGGTAGCGGCAGAACCTCGAACTCGGTCCTGGGAGCGTCGTCCGCCGCTGCGGTCCTGTTGAGTCGCTTCCACCAGTAGATGAACATCTTTTGTGTACTGGACTTGCAGAACGTCAGGACCGAGGCGATCTACGGTGGGGGTGGGGAACAACAGGACATTATATTGGTCATCGTGGAAATCATATTTCCTCGCCGCAATCTACCCATTTAAAGCTGAGCGATACTGATTTATATTTAACTTTCACCAGCGAATCGGGAAATTCCCTTTGTTTCTCACCCAGGATCGAACCCAAGGCACTATGGTCTAGATTTTCTTCTACAACATTCGACCATTCGTCCCTCAAAATATAAATCAAGGTCTCTGATTGTTTTTTTATTATCTGTAACTTAAATACAGTTTTCATCCAAAGCATTGAGTGCTGTAAGGTTTCGGTGTCACCAACTGCCTTTGGATTCGATTAATTTTAGGTTCATTTCAGATTACAGTCGATTCCGCTTAATTGGGACACATCGGGACCGAGGCTTTTTGTCCCGATTAAGCGTCTGTCCCAATTAAACATACACATTACTATTGGTTCTGCTTTGAGATTTGTCCCAAATAAGCGGCTGTCCCAATTAAGCGGTGTCCCAATTAAGCGGAATCCACTGTATTTTTTGTTGGTCAAAATAGAGGGTTGGTAAAACTTCTGGACTCGCGGGTCACATACTGTTCTGAAATAATTCAACAGAAGAACCTGACCAAGAGCAAATGGATAAAGTAAATTGTAGAAATAAAATAATACCTATTAAAAAGTAAACGTTATTGATAGGAACGAGCGCAGAAGGTGTGCAAGAACAAAGAGATTGTCGGACCAAACCTGACCCGCGGGCTGTTGTTTGCCCACCGCATGGTTTATGTACACTCATCTTTGAAAGATTTACTCTTATAAAAACGTTTTTTTTCTCTGCGTGTAATTTGGTTTGCCTAGAAGGAATCAATGAAATGGTTTTCCCACAATTAATTCGTATTGACATAATTGCCTCTTTTTTTTTTCGTTTCGGTTTTTGCTCTTTGTCGGTTGCGGTTTTTACCGTTGACATCAAGTTATACTATATTTATATTAAAAAAAGATACGTTTGTGCAAGTTAATGATGTCTGAGTACTGACAAAAAAAAGATATACGTTTGTGCAAGATAATGATGTCTGAGTACGACAAAAAAATTTAATCTTTTTTATTTTTTCATGTTGTTACCTAGAAATATGTCGAACGTTTTGTTGTCGGTGTACACCAGTTGTGTCACCACTTGAAATTTGAGATTAATCGGCACTTCCTGCTCCCTGTCCGTGTCCAGCACCATCAGGCGCTCCATTGTGTCCGGCAGGCTCTCCATCGGAGCGGCCCTGTGAACTTTTGATTGAGCGGAATAGAAAAATATTATTGAATCACGAATCATAATATATCCCCCCTTTTTTTTTTCTTTAGCGATATACGCAAAAATAGAAACCATCCATAATTTTATGTAGAAAATACATCCAAAAGCTATTTGAAAAAGAGGGGTTGTTAAGCACCGTCTTCACTCCATCAATCACTTAATTATGTCATATATTAAGTTAAGTGAACAGTCTATTTCTGTAGACATTTCCTCTAAAGATCGCTTCTCAGTATTACACTCTCCCTCAGCATTCTTCAGTATTAATTTATGTCTGTATTGATCAATGTCAGTGTTAATCAATATCAGTATTAAACAATGTCAATGTTAATCAATGTCAGTACTTTTAAAAAAAAGGAACAAAGTAAATAAATGAAAATAAATAACAAAGTCACGTGGGAAAACAAAAATAGGTATGTACAAACTTGTGTAATGAATGATAACGTGGCGGATGAATTTGGGAAAAAGTAGACCTTATCGTATGGGTGACAAATGAAGAGCAGAAGCTCTCCTGGTACTCGTACGAGACCTGATGTCAGACTTGGTGCTGACCTAGTTGAAAATGACCAGAAAAATCAGCGGGACACCTGTAGATCGGGAACACAAAGACCATGAGTTTATCGGTAGCGAAACTTTCACAGCTGACCACGCATTACCTTAATCAGTTGTGAGGGCTTACGATGGTCATTCAAAAAAAAAAAGAGTGATCGGGTTTTAGCCTATTGCGTAATGTGAACCGGACAACTGTTTCTTATACATCAAAAAAAAAAAAAGTACTTTCAAAAAGTCCCTGGTGTGGTCAAATTATTTTAAAAATGGCTCACGGGGAGGAGGGCATACAAAACTTGTCGAAAAAACACCTTCCTGCCCTGTGGAGCCGGATTTAGCTAACGCTATGAACTAGTTAAATAAAATTATATAATAGAAACAAATGGCATGTCAATCTATGTCCTACAGTCCTATGTTTTCATCATCTGCCTATTCATCTGTTTGTTTACCCATTTGGTTTATTTGTTTTTATATTCTATATGTCAATATCATGGGCCAATCGCTTGAGTGTCGATCTGAGAGTCACGAGTTCGATCCTCGGTGAGGACCAAGGGGAGTTTTTGCCAGGTGTCGTGAAAGTTGGTAAAGTCACTCAAGTCCGTCCAGCTTTAAATGGGTACCTGACTTTATGTTAGGGGGAGTAATGGTGGCTGTGCGTTGTACTACCCACACAATTTTTGTTTCATTTGCTGAGGTTATAGACACAGATTCAACGGTCCCGATGTCCATCTTCAAAGACAGGGGAAGCCTGGTTTTCATGTTGTATTACTGGTTCAAATACAAGGCAAGGCAACCAGTCAACGGTTCTCGCTTCCACTAGGATGGGGGTGAAATGATGTCACCGCAAGAAACTCGTATCATTAACGGATTGAGAGGTAAATATATTTCTTGCAAACATATCCTACTTTTTCTCTCGGTCTTCCAATCAAATCTATGTACTGTCCACATGACCTTTGTTCAATCTAAATTCCCAATGCGTACAGTGAAATTTTTCCAGATCAGCGCCTTGAGCTGTTGGCAGATCATGACCCCCAGGGGCTGAATGTGGACTGTCGCATGACGTCATAATAAACAACAATCGTCACATGAAGAGAAAAATGGTGATTTTAGTATTTAATAAACACACCGTCCAAACAACCTTCCTCGTTTGTGTTATTATGGTAGCTGCTAATTAGCAATACAACTAATTAAGGCTGCTCTCTCAACCGGCTGCTCGCGTTCCCCAATGGGTGCCATGAAGCCTATGCACAGGTACGCAGTGACATCATGGGATATACTTTGGAACTCTTCGGGGTACAGTCGCGAAAAGGCTGAAAGCCGCTGGGCGCGGCACGCTGGGCTGCGGCTGTTTGATACGGCACGCTGGAATGTTTGATACGGCACGCTGGGCTGTTTTAAACGCACGCTGGGCTGTTTGATACGCACGCTGGGCTGTTTGATACGGCACGCTGGGCTGTTTGATACGGCACGCTGGGCTGTTTGATACGGCACGCTGGGCTGGCAGATACGGCGCTGGGCTGTTTGATACGGCATGCTGGGCTGTTTGATACGGCATATCACAATGTAGATAGTTTGAACCATCAGTTATAGAAAAAAAAATGTTACTTATTAATGAGAACTTTCTAGAGAAAATCTTTATCTGATGTTATTTCAATATTTCTGACTACTAGGTACATTGGAAAATTATGAACTATGCTATACTGTGGAGTGTAAGCGGTGTATGTGTAGGTGTAAGTGGTGGCATGTGTGAGTGTAAGTGGTGTATGTGTGGTGTAAGCGGTGTATGTGTGGGTGTAAGTTGTGTATGTGTGGGTGTAAGTGGTGTGTTGGTGTAAGTATGGTGCTATTATGTGTATGGTGTGGGTGTAGCGGTGTGTATACAGTGATGTATGTGTGGGTGTAAGTGGTGTATGTGTGTGTGGAGGTGTAAGCGGTGTATGTGTGGGTGCTAAGTGGGTATGTGTGTTGGTGTAAGCCGGTGTGTGTGTGGGTGTAGTGGTGTATGTGTGTGGAGTTAAGGGTGCTTATTGTGGATGTAAGTGATGTATTTTTGTAGGTGCTGACGTGGAGCATGGGCAAGTAGGTGTAAGTAGAGAGTGTGTAGGTGGAAGGGGTGGATATAGTAACAAATTCAGTGGAAGCTATGCATTTGTAAGTAAGGTGTATGTGTGTGGATGTAAGTGGTGTATGTGTGTAGGTGTAAGTGCTGTATGTGTGAGTATTATGCATGAGGCTGTAGATGTGTGGGTGTAAGTGTCCCCCCCGTGTGTGTAAGTGCTGTATGTATTGTGGATGTAAGTGGTAATGCATGTGTGTAGATATAAGAGGTGAATGTATGTAGATTCAAGTGGTGTATATGTGTGGGTGTAAGGGGTGTAAATGTGTAGATTTAAGTGATTATGTATGGAGTGTAATAAATGGTTGTATGTGTGTGGATGTAAGTAGATTTAGCAGCATGTGTGGGTGTAAGAGGTGTATGTATGTGGGTACAAAGTGGTGTACTAACTGTAGGTTTTAAGTGGTGTATGTGTGTGGGTGCATAAGTGGTGTTTTTCCCGGTGTAAGTGGTGTATTGTGTGGATGTAAGTAATGTATGTGTGTAGGAGTGTAGTGGGTGTATGTGTGTGTAGGTGTAAGTGGTGTATGTATGGGTGATAAGGGGTGGATGTAAGTGGTGTTTGTGTGCAGGTGTAAGTGGGGTATGTGTGTGTGGATGTAAGTGGTGTATGTGTGTAGGTGTAAGTGCTGTATGTCAGTAGGTGTAAGTGGTGTATGTGTGTGGGTGTAAGTGGTGTATGTGTATGTGTAAGTGCTGTATGTGTGTGGATGTAAGTAGGTTTGTATGTGTGTAGGTGTAAGGAGGTGAATAGTATGTGGGTATAAGTGGTGTATTTGAGAGTGGGTGTAAAGGGGTGTAATGATAGTGTAGATGTAAGTGGTGTATGTGTGTGCGAAGTCTAGAATAGAATGGTGTATGTGTGTGGATGTAAGTGGGTGTATATATTAAGTTGATTGTAAGAGGTGTATGTATGTAAGGTGTAATTGAGTGTATGTGTGTATGGTTTAAGTGGTGTATGTGTGTAGGTGTAAGTGGTGTATGTGTATGGTTGTAAGTGGTGTATTGTATGGATGTAAGTAATATATGTATGTAGGTGTAGTGGTGTATGTGTGTGGGTATTTAAGTGGTGTAATTGTATGGGTGTAAGGGGGGTGGATGTAAATTTGGTGTTTAAGTGTGCAGGTGTAAGTGGTGTATTGGTGTGTGGATGTAAGTGGTGTATGTGGGTAGGTGTAAGTGCTGTATGTGAGTAGGGTGTAAGTGGTGTATGTGTGTGGATTGTGTAAGAATTGGTGTATGTGTATGTGTAAGTATCTGTATGTGTGTGTGGATGTAGTGCTGTATGTGTGTGGGTGTAAGGGGGTGAATGTATTTGTGAAAGATGTAAGTGGTGTATGTGGTAATGGGTGTAAGTGGTGTATGTGTGTGGGTGTATAGTTTTGTATGTTAGTAAGTTATGAAAGTGGTGTATTGTGTGGGTGTAAGTGGGATGTATTATGTGTAGTGTGTAAGTGGAGTATGTGTGTAATAGGTGTAAGTGGGTGTATATGTATGGGTGTAAGAGGTGTATGTATATTGGGTGTAAGTGGTGTATATGTATTGGTGTAAGCGGTATGTGACTATAGGTGTAAGTGGTGTATGTATGTAGTGTGCAAGTGGTGTATAGTGTGTGTGGTGTGTGAAGTGGTGATAAACTGTGTGTGGGTGTAAAGGTGGTGTATATTTGTGTGGGAAAAGTGTTATGTGGATGTAAGTGATGTATGTGTGTATGGTGGGAAGTGGTGTATGTGTGTGGGTGTAAAGTGGTGTATGTGTGTGGGTGTAAGGGGTGGATGTAATTGGTGTTTTTGTATAGGTGTAAGTGGTGTATATGTGTGGATATGTAATTGGTGTATTGTGTGAAAGTGTAAGTGCTGTATGTGAGTAGGTATAAGTAAGTTGTGTATGTGTGTGGGTGTAAGTGGTGTATATGTATATGTAAGTGCTGTATGTGTATTGGATGTAAGTGGTGTAAAATGTATAATGAGGTGTGAGAGGTGAATGTATGTGGGTGTAAGTGGTGTATGTGTGTGGGTGTAAGGGGTGTATGTGTGTGTAGATGTTAAGTGGTGTATGTATGTAGGTGTAAATGGTGTATGTGTGTTGGATGTAAGTGGTGTATGTGTATGGGTGTAAGGAGGTGTATGTTATATGGGTGTAAGTGGTGTATGTGTGTGGGTTTTAAGTGGTGTATATGTATGGGTGTAAGTGGTGTATATGTATGTGAGTGTTAAGTGGTGTATTATATGGATGTAAGTATATGTATATGTGTGTAGAGTGTAGTGGTGTATGTGTGTGGGTGTAAGTGGTGTATGTGTGGGGTGTAAGGGGTGGATGTAAGTGGTGTTTGTGTGCGGGTGTAAGTGGTGTATGTGTGTGGATGTAAGTGGTGTATGTGTGTAGGTGTAAGTGCTGTATGTGAGTAGGTGTAAGTAGGTGTATATGATGACAGAGTGTAAGTGGTGTATGATGTGTGTGTAAGTGCTGTATGTGTGTGGATGTAAGTGAATTGTATGTGTGTGGGTGTAAGAGGTGAATGTATGTAGGTGTATAAAGTGGTGTATGTGTGTGGGTGTAAGGGGTGTATGTGTGTGTAGATGTAAGTGGTGTATGTGTGTAGGTGTAAATGGTGTTATGTGTGTGGATGTAAGTGAATTGTATGTGTGTGGGTGTAAGAGGTGTATGTATGTGGGTGTAAGTGGTGTATGTGTGTGGGTTTAAGTGGTGTATGTGTGTGGGTGTAGAGTGGTGTATGATATGTGTGGGTGTAAGTGGTGTATTGTGTGAATGTAAATGATAATATATGTGTGTAGGTGTAGTGGTGTATGTGTGTGGGTAACTAAGTAAGTGTATGTGTGAGGTATAAGGGGTGGATGTATAAAATTGGTGTTTGTGTGCGGGTGTAAGTTGGTGTATGTGTGTGTGGATGTAAGTGGTGTATGTGTGTAGGTGTAAGTGCTGTATGTGAGTAGGTGTAAGTGGTGTATGTGTGTGGGTGTAAGTGGTGTGTATTGTGTGTGTGTAAGTGCTGTATGTGTGTGGACGTAAGTGCTGTATGTGTGATGGGTGTAAGAGGTGAATGTATGTGGTGTGTAAGTGGTGTATGTGTGTGGGTGTAAGTGGTGTATGTGTGTGGGTGTAAGTATTGTATAGTGTGTAGGTGTAAGTGGTAGTATGTATGTGTGGGTGTATGTGGTGTATGTGTGTAGGGATGGTGTATGTGTGTGGTGTAGTGGTGATGTATGTGTAGGTGTAGTGGGTGTGTATGTGTGTGGGTAGTAAGTGGTGTATGTGTGTAGGAGTGTAAGTGGTGTATTGTGTGTAGGTGTAAGGGGTGTATGTGTATGAGTTAGCAAAGCAGAAGTGGTGTTATTGTATGTGATGCTGGGCGTGGGATTTAGGTGTAGTGTGTATGGGCTGCTAAGGTGTGATCTAGTGGTGGATGTAGCGTGGGCAATGGTGTATGTGTGTGTGACGAATGGTGTAAGTGATATGTGTGGGTGTAGTGGTGTATGTGTGTGGGTGTATGGTGATGTGTGTATGCGGTAGGTGTAATGGTGTATGTGTGTGAGTGCATGGTGTATGGGGTGTATGTGTGAATGTGAAGACGTGGCGGTGCATGTGCGTAGGTGTAAATGGTGTGTATGTGTGTGGATGTAAGTGGGTGTATGCTGTGTGGCATATGTGGGAATTGTATGCTATGGAGGTAGTAGCATTGTGTGTGTGGCCCAGGTTTTAAAATGGTGTATGTGTGGGAGGTGTAAGTAGGTTGTATGTGTGTGGGTGTAAGTGGTGTATTATTGTAAGGATGTAAGTGATGTATGTGTGTAGGTGTGAGTGAGTGGTATGTGTGTGAGTGTAAGTGGTGTATGTGTGGGTTAGCAAAAGGGGTGGATGTAAAATTGGTGGGTGTTGTACTGAAAATTTATGCAAACTGACAGTATGTGTGTGGACGTAATTAGTGTATGTGTAGCAGGGTGTAAGTGCTGTACATGTGAGTAGGTGTATGGGAATGTGTGTATGGTATTAGGTGTATGTGTGTGTGTATGTGCTGTAAGTGCTGTGTGGATGGGTGCTTGCTATGTGTGTGGGTGTAAGAGGTGAATGTATGTGGGTGTAAATGGTGTATGTGTGTGGTGTAAGTGGCGTTTGCTGTGTGTGCAAGTTGTATGTGTGTGTAGGTGTAATGGTGTATGTGTGTGGTGTAAGTGGTGTATGTGTGGTGGTGTATGGTGTATGTGTGGGTGTAAGTAGTGTAGGTGTAAGTGGTGTGTGTGGGTGTAAATTAGGTGGTGCATGTGTGGTGGGTGTAAGGGGTGTATGTATGTGGGTGTAAGTGGTATATGTGTGGAAATGTAAGTAGGTGTATTGTGTGGGTGTAAGTTTGTGTATGTGTGTGGATGTAAGTGGTGTATTGTGTGATGTAAGTGGTGTGTGTATGTGTGTAGGTGTTGCTTATGGTATGTGTGGGTGTGTTGGCGTATGTGTGTATGTGTGAATTGGTGTATGTGTGTGGGTGTATGGGGGTGGATGTGAGTGGTGGTATGTGTGTGGGTGTAAGTGGATGTATGTGTTGTGGATGTAGGTGGTGTATGTGTGTGGGTGTATGTGGTGTATGTGTGGGTGTAGTGGTATATGTGTGTTGTAAGTGGTGTATGTGTGTGAGTGGGTGCTAGAGATTCGGGTATGTGTGTAGGTGTGTGGTGGTGTGTGTGTGGGTGTAAGTGATGTATGTGTGTGAGTACTTAAGTGATGTATGTGTGTGTGTAAGTAGTGTATGTGTAGATGTGGAAGTGGGTGGCATGTGTATGTATTGTGGGTATAAGGGGTGGATGTAAGTGGTGTATGTGTGATTGTAAGAAGTGGTGTATGTGTGTGGGTGTAAGTGGGTGTAGTATGGATTGTGAAAGTGGTGTATGTGTGTGGTGTAAGCGGGTGTATGTGTGTATATAGTAGTGGCAACCATGTGTATGTGGGTGCAAGGGGTGTATGTGTGTGGATGTAAGTGGTGTATGTGTGTAGTTGTAAGTGGTGTATGTGTGTGGATGTAAGTGGTGTATGTGTGTGGGTGTAAGTGGTGTCTGTGTGTGGATGTAAGTGATGTATGTGTGGGGGTGGGTGTAAGTGGTTATGTGTGGGGGTATCCATGATCAATTCTACGTGAGTGTATATTATTTGTTTATAAATTATTATTATTAGTGCCATACATTCAGATAGCTAGGCCAATGTCTTAATACAAATGAAAATACAAGTAGAATTGAGCCAGCAAGCAAACTAAATAATCTAAAAATAATGGGGAAAAAATATCAGTTATCATGATGTCCGTATAATCTTTCCCTTCCCCCCCCCCGCCCCCCCCCCGCTTCACATCTTAGTCAAGTTCTGTAACCAGGTTTTATTGGCCCAAGGGAGACACTGTTGATATATATGGGAGCCATTGTCAAAAGTACCTGAAATTCTCTACTCCCGACCCGGAAAAAGTACTGTTCCACACTGTTAGACGGACCTGGATGCAAGCACAATTCCGGAGCTAAGGGGCAACACCCGATGTTCCAAAATATTCTGTAGGGGAAACAATAAAGACTTAAATATGATAAAGAACACACTTCTGATACACATAAAGAGATAAATAATGAAGTCTCTGTGCAGTCTTGGTTTGTTTTGTTTATTTTATCATTATCTATTAGGTCGTCGATTTCTCTTTATTTGACGCTCCCAATACACGTTATAGTAATAAAGTTGATTTCGTTTCAGAAATTATTTATGTTTCATTTGTTTAAATATTTTGATCCATTGTGTTTTGTTGAGGAGCTATTTTCTAAGTCAATGCGTCCTTTTAAAATGTATATAGATCAAATATGTCTGTGTTATACCATCACGACCTATAACACAAGTAACAACAGCAAGATATTGGTTAAAGGAAATATAATATGATTTATGTTGAATAAAACTCTTTTATTCCATTGAGATAAAATCTGGATAATTTGCTGTAACTTTTAGATAGTCCACAAAATCTTTCGTCTATTTCTGGATATTTTTTTTTTTTTGAAAAAAAAAAGAGTTGGCAGACCCTCCCCATGATAAAATATTTCGTTGGAAAGTTAACAGTATGAGATAACTGTGAAAATGCAATGTGTGTTAACATATATTGAATCATTTCCCCTGAAACATTTTCACTGTCTCGACATGATGTTTTTTTAGCAAATCATTTTACAGGAGAGATGAGGTAAAATAAAAGTAAACAATTTCTTTACATGAGAATGGTTGCTACATGATTATTTTAAGTTTTTTTTTATTAAGAAGCCCAATACATCAGCCACTTATTTGTTAAAGTAATTTCTTTTAAATAGTGGAATTTCAAATGGTTTTTAATGGTGACAAGGAAATTAGATATTCAAGAATGATTCAGTGAAAACTTCAGGTAGATAGCAATACAGAATATGACCGCTTCACCGATACGGGTAGAAATTTGAGAAATAATACCTTTGAAATAAGTACTTGCTTTAGTCTCTTTTACAGAGTGAAAACCACCTACCAAATTATGTGAAGATGGAGGCATAAAAAATAAACTTCTACATGTCGAACTTTGCCGACAGTTTTGATCGCTACCGGTAGAACTTCAATTCAATAAAAAAAAATCTGATCATAATAAGTAGATATACCGGCATGTGTAAAAGCCACCTTTACCAATTATGGTGGAAGTTGGAGAGGGGCCATAAATAACATGGCAGACGTTGACGATCGTAAAAGTTAAAATTATGAAAGTATAAATCTAACTTCTGGAATTGTGGCAATAACTTCCGTACTTTACAGTTGTACGTTATTAAACCCTTTCCGCCTCGACTGGGTGGAACACACCCGGAGACCCCATATTATTGTTGATAACTCTTGTCTCCTTTTGAATATTTTTACAATTTTTATTAACCATCTATAACATAGTTGAAATGAACACATTGATGGACTCAAAATTATAAAACATGTTAAAGTGACTTTATTGTGTGGGGCTGAATTTTTTATCTACTTTCCCTGGCAACTGGGTGTAACGCACCCATACACTTTTTAAATAAAACAAACAGTGTCTGAACTAACTTTGAAACACTTTTTTGTTAATTAAAAACTGTTTGGTGTTATCCATAGAATAGGATTGAAACTTTTAGCAATACATAAGTAATCTGAAGGCATTGGGATATAAAAAAATAGGTTTTAGAATTGTTACATATAAATAAATACTCTAAAAGCATAGGTTGTCCAAAAAATATATTGATCCCGTGCAAATATTTTAAATCAGAGCAGTCATATGTACATATGAAAAATAGGAGCTTTGTCACTCAGTATGCACAGTTTAAACATAAAATAACACAATGTTCCTTGCAGGTATGTCTACTACACTTGCTGCAATGATATATAGTTTTCCTGTCTTTTTTTGCTGGACAAAGTGCACATCTTTCTCTGCTTTGACATTGAAGTAGTAGGAGCATCAGTTATCCTTGCCCTTTTAACAGGAGTTGAAGTGGTTTGGGTAGCTGGAAGGAGTGCTTGTAATGAATTTAGAACAATAAAAATATTCTGCCTTATAATATCTTGATGCGTTGGGACAGGTCATCTCTGAATATGTGGAAGGGTGAGGAAATGTGCAGCTTCAATATTGAATTTCTGTCTGCTGTCTTCACAAGATAGTAGATTGTTTGGATACTTAGTTTTGAATGCAACTCTTGCTGCAATTGTTGTCAGGTCAACCATGTTGAAAAACACAATCAATGGCCACCTTTTAGTTTTTCGTCTCACAGGAAATACCTTTACCATTTGGTCCACGGCATCCACGCCTCCCTTGATTTTGTTGTAATAGAGCACAATCTCTGGTTTCTTGCACTCAGAATCAACTTCTGTATCTGGATGATTGTGTATTGTGTTCAGGAGCAGTAGCTTCTTCTGCTTCTTGCTCTTGTAATTGACCAGTGTTGTATCTGTTCTAAACAAAAATATTGAATCATTGAGAGGCAGAGCTTTCTTTTATTGGAACTCCTTTGGTAGGAATGTCTTATTTCTTTTGACTGTTCCAACTAAGGTGAGTTTTTTCTTAGCCATTGACTCTGCTAGTTGTAGGCTAGTGAAATAATTGTCTGTTGTGACATTGCGACCACTTCCTTGGAAGTCACTTGTTAGAGTAATAACTGTTTCTGAAGCTACTCCAACATTTCTCTTTGCTGGCACTTGTACATTCTTTGCCAAGATATGGGCAGCCTATCAAGGGATAGTTTGATGAGGTCTCACAGGGCCAGAAGATTTTTATTCCATATTTGTCAGGCTTGCTTGGTAGATATTGAATAAATTATCAACGCCCTCTAAAACCAACAAGTTGTTCATCCACAGTGATGCTTTCTCCATGAGCATAATACCGGGCTAAATTACATAAAAATATTTCCCAAATGTCTCTTATTGGAGCAAAAATTTCACGAGCTAGACGGACAGATCTTGTGTCCTTGTCATCAAACCTAATAAGATTCAGAAGATTGCTGAATGTCTTCGTTGAAAATGCTGCCCTCGAAAGGGGATTTCCATCAACAGGATTAAATAAAAATTTTACTGATATGTTGTTCTGGTGACGAGCCCCCAGTATGTAGTAGGTATCCAATGAATGCACGCATTTCAATAACATCAGTGCTTTGCCATTCATTTCCTTTTACTTTCTGACCTTCCTTGTTTGTGAAGTCAACTATTGTGCCTATTATTTTATCATTTATTTAGAGTAGAAGAGCTTCAATGGGAGAAACAATGGGATCTGTAAATGTAATCCGGTTCTTTGGAAGTTTTAGTATGTTCTTCCCCAGGGGTTTGCATCTCTGATATTGGTTCTAGGTGCCATTCAGTAACGTCTTTACCAAGGACAATTTGTTCTCTTGATCTATTTTGCACACCATCACTACTACTGTCAAAAGTTTGCATGTTGTCAGTAGTTGCAGCATTAACTGGATTATCCTCATCATCAGAACTACCAGAGTCAGTACTAGTGCGTTCTGGTAGTAGGGGCTGCCATTCTTCATCATCTGATATTTCAGGCTCATCACTTGTTTGCCCATCATCATCAAACTGAGCACCAGGACTTGTAAATAAGCAGTCTTACTTATTTAGAATTTAGTATCTCTGTGCTCTTGGCACTATTAAAAAGCTTGTTTTTCTGTAACTTAATATCTAGTAGTACTGTGCAGGCTTCTGAACATCAAAAATACAAAATTCGCCACCACCAAAACACAACTATACCAAACGAATTTCTGACGGCAAAAGATGAAATAAAAAAATATCTCACCACTCCACATCTAATTATGTTCATTATCTAATTTGCCCTGGCTAAAAATAATAAACTATATCTCCTATGTCCTCATGGTCCCCATTTAATTAGATAATCAGTTAGCTGGTTGACCCTAAACATGACCCAGATCTCGCTAAAGTATTTTCTCGTAAGTTAGCTGTCTAGACACAAAGCATGGTTTTTATTATCAAGGAAGATCACTCAAAAAAATATATGGGTGTAACCATAGATATATAAGACTAGATCGCTTATGCTTATTTAATAGAGACCGAAAAAGTGTTGTATTCGAGACCCCTACTTTAAAAAGAGAAGAGTAGAATTCTGTACAGTTCTTTATTTTTTACCGAAAAAGATTTCCTTCCTTTTAATAAAAAAAAAAATCCCCATTCATGCTAGAGGTTGGCGCTTTTAAAATCTACTGATGTGTCCGAAAAAATTATATTTGACGGTTAGTAATAATATAATCAAACAACCGGGTACACAACACGAAGGCATTTTATTCAAAGTTAATTGAAAAAAAAAAGTTTTTGGAAATTTGTCAAGGAAAACAATGCAAAATGTCTTCTGCTATTTATTTCGGTTACTTAAGGTTTATATGCGTACTACGTCATCGGGTTATACAGAATTGTACTCTTCTCTTTTTAAAGTTATGGTCCGCACAATATATGTCTATGCATAGCCCATAAGCGATCTAGTCTTATATATCTATGGGTGTAACTCACCCAGTTGCCAGAAATCAACATAAATGATTATCTCCCCTTTAATAAGAGTACGGGTGTGTAACACCCAGTTGCCTGGGACAAGGAATGCAATATGTCGCGGCGGAAAGGGTTTAAACAGACTTGGAGTGAGATTAAAGAAGGGATAGAAGTTAACAGAATATTGTAAGGAAGCAATGGCTAAAATCAACTTCCATACCTGGGAAACTAACTTATGGAGTTTTTCATGATTTTTAAATGCGTCCAACGATGAAAGAGGCCCGACTCACACACCCTTGAGTCAGGGGCGTCATTTAGGGTATTACAAAGGCGGTGTGTTTCTGAGACCCGTTTGTGCTGATTTTTTTTGTTGGTTTTGTAGACTCACTTGTTAGAGGCCCGGAATGCCCCTCCCACTTGTATCATTTATTTATATTTATTTTGTTGTGAAATTGGCAGAATAGAGTCCAGAGGATAGTCCAGATGATAGTTTAGCAGCAGAATCTCTGGCTGCTGCCCAGCAAATGACCACAAAAATTCATCTACATAAAATTTATTTACATGATTGCTAATTTATTTTCATAATATTTTTGACATAAAAAGTTAATTTTTTTTTAGAATGTTTAAAACACTATACACCTTAAGTAACATTTTTTTTTTTGGTATTTTTATTTTTAAAAATATCTGACAGTGCCATGTCACGATGACATAAGAGGTAAAAGAAACAAAGCTTCAAAAAAAAAAAAAAATTGTATACAAAAATATTTAACATTCGTTCAGATTATAAACATACACCACAATGTTGAATGGCTCATCAGCAAATGAAACCTTAATACTGAATTACTTGTGTATACAACCCAGTTTATTAGGGCATCCATCTCTGGCACACAAATTGATTTGTTTTGTTTTTTAAATCCACGACTGCCATTTTGATCAAATTGAAATGTACATGCTGTAAAATATGCAAATAATTTATTTGTCAGACTAGATAAAAAGTTGGCCTGACCCTCACAAAAATAGAATACAATCACGAATGTTTAAGCAATTATAAAAAAAAATGTTAATTAAGAACAATTAAAAAAAAAAAATGGAACTCTCCAAAGCAGTTATCACTGATTATCTCACAGCAGTCCTATCTTTGGTTGCAAGCAAGGAGGGGGAGGGGAGGGGGTTTATCATCCTGCTACTTAGTTAACCATGGAGTGTCAAATGTTTCAATAGAAGGACTACACACTGAGAACACAGGATGTAGTCAATGTATCAATAGAAGGACTACACACTGAGAACACAGGATGCCTGTATACATTTACTCATGCCTCCTGATTAGATGGTACAGTCCCACATATCAAACTAGGACATCTAACAAAAGTACTAACCTCTGATTATTATGACTACAACTATGTACACAAAACACATGTCCAAAGAAATCTTGGCTGTTAAAGACAGTGCTAATTAAGCTTTTTGAATTAAAGTTAAACTGTTCAACATAAAAAAAAAAAAAATTATATTGCAATAATGAAAAAAATTATGACCAGCAAGTCTAGGAAAAATGTGTCCCCACTTGTGAATAATCTGAATGAAGTACCTGGTACCGACAGATTCTGATAAGGAAAAACATAATATCTTTTTGTTAACAGAACATTTAATAAAAAAAAAAATTATTGACATGAATTTCCGGTATATAAAAAAAATTGTTCATGAAGTAGAAAAATTGACATTCAAAACACTTAACACACTCGGGGCAATTTAATGCCATCCACACATTTCAGTTATAAACAAATGGTAAAAGCACCACCACATGGTTTGAAAGACAATGGATGCACATTTTGTTTTAATTTTGTCATTTATAAAATAAAGTGTTTTTGGTGAAATTTTTTAGCGGGTTCACTATGTGGTGGTCGTATCGTTAGAGGTGCAAAGACAAAATATATAAAGCCTTTGAAGGTTATCGATGTCTGGTACTTTGTAAGCCACAAAGTTCAATTCTCTGACTAGTAAACATTAATTCTGTTCAGCTCTGAATGAAAGTCCAGCCAAATATTTGGCTACTTATTTCTATTTACTATCACTAGAGCCAAAATGAATTAATGTATGGTCACTGTGTTGATAAGGAAAATACTTGAAAAAATTAACAAAATGCCGTAATTTTTATTTTTACTGAATTTTACATTTATTAATATCAAGTGTATCAAGTCAACATAAAAACGTGTTCTGAAGAGAAAAAACCCAAATTCGTTCCAGTGTAGAACCAACAGAGCTCTTCCTCCCAATGTTGAAAGATTTATCAATTTATGGTAAATTTTATATAAGTATAGGAGTTTGGCATTGCACAGAAAGACAAAAAAAAATTTACACAAGTATAATCCACTCCAGTTGGGCGTGTTTTAGATTTTTGTACAGGTATATAATGACATACATCTAATTAAAATTTTAATTATTCACACTGAGTACAATTTTTTTTAAGTAAACCATATATTTTAGTTTTAATCCATCTGTAAAATAATAAATCACCTCCATTGTTAATTCAAAAAAATATCTTTCTGCTTCTTTAACATAAAGAAGTATAAACAACATTGCTTAGGTCTGGGTAACTCATATTACAGGAAACGTTAAGGATAAAAAAAAATTTGGGAAAAGTATTATTTGACAAAATATCAAATTTGTTAACTAGTCTATGGTTTCATTTAGTTCATGTTGTCTAAACTATAGTTGATTTCATTTTTTTAAAATGCATATTTTTACAATGATTTAGGCGTCTTACTGACTAACAAACTGAAAAATGTTCAAATATTTCCCCGATACAGAAGATTGAAACAATCATTTGGAAACACCACAGGTTGTACAGTCACATGATAGGCATGAATGGAAAACAATCATGGATGTAAAATATTTTATTACAAATGTCTTATAGAATGAGCTCAGAAATCAAAACAGTTTTGAACATGGATTTACAGTTGCCATTTTAGAACTGCACTGAGAAGACCAAATGAGCCAACTGGAGTATATCAACAACATTTAACGGCAGACCCCCTATTCAAGCGTTGCTCTTGCTACACACAGCATGGTCAACTCTTGAGATGCATCACGGATGTGTCCAAAATCAAGTCAACTGACCACTAACTGTGAACAAGTCCAGAAATCTCATTTTCAAGAAAATCCCAGTAATACATTTAAGTCATGTAGCGATTCAAAGCCCGAAGTGCATAAAGTAGCTCAGCTTGTTGTCGAGCTTCCATCAACATCAGATTTACATGAACCTGCAGAGATGAAAAAAATAATGATATTAATATGACTCATTTGAAAACGTTAAAAAAATGTTTCCTTTCAAATAATCTGCTTGGTTAAAAAAAAGTTTATTTTACAAAGTGCATACTTTTTCAGAATGTTTAAATTCTCTCATCACACCATCATAATCTTTTTTCTGAAGACGTTCAGGGTAGCAAGTCAATGTCTTGATATAAGCTTTCAGATTTCTCTCCAGCAGTTGATTCACCTTTGAAAAAGAAAAATTTTTTCTTTTAAAGTTATGGCATCCATTTAAAAATCTCAATAAAAATTTTGATATAAAAGGAACGTAAACACCAAAAATTTAAAGCTAAAGTTTAGGAGAAAAAAAAAATTTCTTTTTAAATTTTAAGTTTTCAAAAAGTAAATATTGTAGTAAAGTTTTGAAAACCTTAGTATATGTATTAATTTTCAAACTTTTGAAAACAAAAATGTTGACTCCTCACCTCTGAATAATCATAATCATCATGACGTATTCCATACATGCAGTGGATGTAGTTCCATATGGCCCTACGAAAGGATGTGGTGTCAACTTCTCTATTATCGCCCATTCTGAGAATAGATGGAAGAATATTATTTTCACAATCCTGAAATTTTAATCACTGCAAGTGTATTTGGTGACAATTAAAAAATCTGCAGTTATGTGAAAAATAAAAAAGTAATTACGTGTAGTAGGTCATAGTGGATGCCATGGTATATTTATCATCCAGAAGATTGCCTATATCAGTGTACAGTCTGTTGGCAAGAGAAAATCCATGGTAGTCCCATGAGTAATCACAAGCACGGAAAGTTGGAACTTCATTCACTTTGTCCTGCGTCACAAAGTCAGTGTATGAAAACTCATCATCCAATACATATCTTAACAGCTCAGACCTCGGAGTGGATTTATTGCTGTTTGGTACTGTAACTGAAATTTAAAAAAAAAAAATAAGTCTCAGAAATTCTTTCACAAATAAAAAAAAAAAATGCCTCAGTGTCATGTCACGATTAATTTGAGTCATGAGACATTCATGTTTAAGAAGTGAAAAGATAATGCCAAATAATGAACAAGTCAAAATTTCTGAGAGGAATAATTACTTTCTGCACTTTGATGTTCGACACAATGAAACCTTTTCAACAACTCTTCTTGACTAGTTCCTTCTGATGTTGTCTCATTTAACTGCCTCATTTTTTCCATAAGAGCTTCAAGACCGACAACCTCATCTTTGCATGTCTATTGGCAAAAAAAAAAAAATTGATAAAGCAAGGGAATAATACAAATGAGTATTAATTTTAAGCACATCAACATTTTTATTCAAAAGTAAGAAAATGTAAAATTTACCTGCAAATGACAGTGATTGGAAGATTCTCCTGTTTCGCTGTTAGTATCACTGGAGTCTGAGTCACTGAACGAGCTAGCTGACCTCATATAGGTGAAGCCATCAATGTCCAGTTCAGCACTGATGCCACAGCCATAGACAAAGGAACACAATGAATGGAAATGCGTGAGAAGTATAATGGCATGCATCAATTCTGATAAAGACCATGGCTCTGGACTCTTGAGAAGCTTCTGAAAAATTGGTATGAAAGGAAAAAAACTTGTATCCCACACATCTAAAAATCGATTTAAAAAACTCAATCGTAAGACATGTAACCAGTAAAAAAAAAAATGTTTAAAATACTTACTGCCATATGCTCCTTGGTGATAAGCCATGGGCGATGAGCTAAAAGCTTGTTTATTTCATACAGATCCTGAATTTTTCTTGGTGCAAATAAAATTCCTTTTAGCCATTCAGGATTGCCATTTCTCAAAAGAAATTCTTGTTCATGTAGCTTGACTAAATATATACAATGATGACGAGCAGCAGCCTTAAAAAAAATTAAGCTTAACATTATGATTCTTCCTAATAGTTTACCAGTTATTGTACATACATAAAAAAAAAGTTTTTCAAATGCTTCTTAAAAAATTATTAACAAGTAAATGCAAGTAAATATTTAAAAAATGGAGATTGTTACTCACTATTATAGCAATGTAATGTCTATAATCGTAAGGCAATGGCCCATCTTCCCTTAAAAGATAGTTCTGAGTAGTAAGAAAGTTCCTCAGATAATCTGGATGATAGCCCATAACTTGAGTTATATGGTCCAGACGGTTGTTCTGAATAAATGCATCCATAAAAACACTGTGGGTCTGTAAAGATAGAAAAAGAAATATTTTTATTTATTAAACCCAAACATTGCTTTTTCAAAGCGGTGTTAAACAATATAATAGAAGAGTCAGCAGTCTGAAGAATGTCTACCTATGAAGTGAAAGTATTCAATAAATACTATTTAAAAGATGTAATTCAGTTTTAAAAATGTTTCATTAAACTATTATTTTTTCATAGCCTCAACCATGGTTATAATTTAATTAGGTAAATTCATTGTAATGATTAACAAAGGAAAGGTTACTATGGCAACAGTGTAAAGGAAAAAAAATAATTTGGATGCCCTTCTAATACAATTACCCTTCTAATACAATTAGACTTTTAGATTAAATAATTAATAAAACTGATGAAGTATTCTCAAAATGTATCATTAAAATGACAGCTATTAAACAAGTTTGTAGAATTTATTAAATGACAACTACAACAAAAAGTAATTTGGAGTTTCAAGTTCTTCATGATAACCTACCTCACAGTAATTAGTGGCCCAAACGTGATTTCCAAAAACATTTTTCATTAAGTGACCCATTTCATGATCTCAGTATTGTTATTACTAATTCTAATAAGATTGATCTTCCAGTTAAAAGCAAATAAATAAGTGCAAACGGTAACTTGTGAATAAAATAAGTTGTAAACTTTACAGTAAAGCTTCCACACGGAACAGTTGAAATACAATAGAGAATAAAAACGATGAATCACACAAATGGAAGAAATATGATAAACTAAAAACTATTTAAATTTAAAAAACGTTCCCATTGTGAATCTCAGTCGAACATTTTTGTTCTGTGCTATTTCTCTCGTATTTTTGACTGAGCCGGCAAAGGTATTAACGCAGACGGTAAAAGTAACTGAAGCAAATGTTCTCGTAGCGAGCCGAGCAGGTCTGAATCAAACACAATGCCTTTGGATTTGATGACTGTATTCATCCTTATACCTCCTGGAAATAATCTTAGAACGTGTTTTATGCTAGGTTTTTAGAGAGAGTGTCCAAGTAATGCTCCGGGCTTTAATTTATAGACAGTTGTTTACAAGATCTTGCATCAGCCATGGCTATTGAAATAAGTTTAGACGTGACCCGGTTTTGAGTCGTACGAGTTTTTTCATTGGTGGACCCGCGAAAATAACAAAACAGAAATAACACACCGGCAATGCGTGAAGTCACCCACGTTCGATACGGATTGGTTGTTTTTGTAGCTCCTTTTGAGTAAGATTGCATCAGCAATTTCGCTTTCATTTTCAGTGAAATATTTGAAACATGAATAGTAGAAATATACCATAGCCTAAGCCTCGTATTAGCTTTTATTTACATTCACACAACGGGGAGGGGGGGGGGGAAGAATCAGCCATTAATTAGCCGGTCAACACGAGTCAAACTTTCGGTGACCCCCCCCCAATATTACGTAAACTTTACCCCCCCCAACCAGAAAAACTTGTAAATAAATAAATTATATTTAATATAACATCATTAAATAAACTTCAAACTCGCCACCTTATTATAGGAAATTGAATACAAATTGCCTGATAAAACAAAAACCGGAATTCATCTCCCACCCAAAAATGTCCAAACAATTTGTGGCACTGACTCCGGTTCGTTTTGTTTGCTCACAATGAACCACTTTTTAATATAAAATTACATTTATTCACGAAATTTTGTTAAAATGACCCATTCCGACTCATCGAGCTCACGTTATATAACATTCATATTTTTTTTAAATATAGTATCCAGAGGTCCGGTATCTGAAAAAGACTAAAAAGGATTCTAAATCTGCGACCACAAGCTGGGCCGCAAATAAATTCCGGGTCATGTAGCAAAGAACGCGAATGGGTCTCTAACTCCCTATCCATGGCATAGAAGATCTCAAAACAGATTGTAATTTTTTTAATTCTTAAATAGGCGTTCAGCCGAAAGGAATATCTAACAGTATATGCATACTGACACAGATTATGCAAACTTTCATAGTATTCAATTTCTTAAAGAATGGCACGGGCGATGGTCCGAAAACCTTCACCCCCACCCCCTCCCTTTACGAAGTCAATGTCAAACCAATTCAAACTCATTTTATCGCCTAAGCTGTTTTGTGTATGTGTAATTTATGGACGAGCTCAAGTAGTTTATTTTGTTTGAAATAAATTCTTTGCGTTTACTGTGGTTTCATAAAACAATCAGATTAACAGCCACTAGTCCTCATGTATTGTATGTGTATGTTTGCCTGAATATTTTATTAAATTGCCTACTTATTATTTGATTCATAAAAGTAACTGGCCTAATTAAATCAAATATCTCTTAACAAAATCATTAAACGCTTACTACAACTAGGGAAAATCTCTTCTATAAAAACGTCGACCAAATGTTTAGACTGTCATTGATATCACCATACCAAGAAGAAATAGATTACAATTATATCCAAACAACCTAATTCTGAAATACACTTCTAAAAGTGTAATTTTAGAGTGTTTTTTTTTAATATAAAAATGTACATTCATACTCTTAATACAATATCTTAAGTTATTTACATTACATTTATACTTAAACATCATAGATAATAATAAGCCTTAATATTATCAGTCTTTCCAAAACTCAACGAAACTGATAAAGTATCAAGGGACCTACCCTTATTATGTAACTTTAAAAAATATATTTTGATCCCCACCCCCCCACCATATGTGTTACATAGGTGACTGACCCCTTATTTCAAAATGCCTAGATTATATTTTAAAAAAAAATTTACACTGCTGCCAATCTATAAATAAATAAAATCGCCAAGGGGGGGGGGGAGAAATTTATGAATTTTTAAACAAAGAGAATACAAAATAAATATCCTCTTATATAAATTAAAACAACTTTTTAGTCAAACAAAGTGCAAAATAAACTAGCACTGTAAAACAAAAGTAAAATTAAATTAAACCCTGCTTATTTCAAGAGCCTACTCCATTATGTGATGCCATTTTTTAATGAAGAAAATGTGTTTAAAACAGTGTACACTATGTGCATAGAACATAATAAACTATAAGTTGAAAGGGTAAATTATGTTTTAAAAAATAAAATTTTTTTAAAATGAAAAAAAAAATGCACTTTTAATTGATAAGGTTTATGATGTCATCTAGTTCTACCCTTGAAAGTAATCTCTTAAATATTAGGATAGGTATTTTACTATTTTATTCAGATAAAGTTACAAAACATTTAATGTGAACTTGAGTAATATGTAAATACATGTAACTATAACAGCAATTATAACACTGTGATCCATTTTAGAAATTCAAGCTTTCAAATTAAGTTGTAAAAAAAAAGTACACTATTTAATTCAAAGTTAAAGAGAAAAAAAGAGATGTAAACATGAATTTAAGTGGAGTAATAAAATAAACAAATGTTGTAGTACACTACACTATTTAATTCAAACTTAAAGAGAAAAAAAGATATGCAAACATGAATTTAAGTGGAGTAATAAAATAAACAAATGTTATAGATAGAGGTTTTAAGAAACATGCCAGAAAAATGTGATAGGGTAAAATGCAGTTTTACCCATCTTAATGTAAAGAAAATTAATTACCTGTTCATCTGTGGTATTTGATGGGATGATCTGGAAAATAATTGAAAAAAAATTGTATTAAAGTTTAAAGGTGAAAAAAACTTTTAAGAAAGCTTTAATAAGTTAAAAAAAAAGATTTATAATAATAATAATAAAAAATATTGGAACAAAATGTTCACTTTTGATAAGTATAGGTAAGTAAACAGTATTGAGTACCAGAAGCTAAGCTTCCTGTATTAAGATTTCAATTATGTCAATTAGCTCTGAAAATAATCACTATAATTTGTGAGTATAATATAAACCAAAGGAACCAAAACAAAAGGACAAAACAAAATCTCGGGGGAAAAAAAAAAAGATCAACGGTCCATAAAACGTAACACTGGGTATGAGATATTTTATTTCATACAGACACCAGGGTCAAGTGTAATAATTTAAGTATAATACTGATGCAAAAAAAAATTAATTAACATTAGAGCTTGGGTCATGATAGTGTCATTTTGTGATACCGGCTTACAGAAACTGAGTTACACTGTAACTTATAAAGCTATTCAAAATAAGTAAAATAACCCTGCTAGCATGTAATTAAAAGCAAAATAGTACATCTGAGAAAATTTAAATTTTAATATAATACATCAAAATAACATTCATGTAATAATTCATTCAGTTTATCAGCTGTGAAGTTCCGATTTTCTGGACTAAAGTAGTAAGTCGGTGTCAACACTAAAATTAACAGGATATACAGTAAAGGTGTGAAAAGTTAATACCTATTTTGCACAAATTAGTAATAATAAAATAATCACCATTGTAGAAGAGTAATCATCACACGACATTAAAAAGATCTTAAGTGTATAAACAACAGCGATAGTCCCAGAAATATAATTCAGGAGCCAAGAAAACGAACGAACACTGAACAGAAAAGATCTTTGTTGCAAACAGCTGACTGGCGTTGTCCTTCGACCTGTGAATACTGAATGAGGCTGCGCGCGCAGCGCTAGAGCCTAATGCTGTTGAGAAATGGCCCTGACCTAGGTCGTCACCAGCTGACAGGAAACTGGTTATTTAAAAAAGAAATCACTTTTCTAATTAGAGCCTTAAGTTCGCTCTATAAATATTGTTTTAATACAAAACATACACTGCCCTACGACTATTACGTAGATGCATTTATTGAAATATATTCGGGAATCTGGGGTAATTTTAAAAAGCTGATCATAGGTTCGAAATGAAAGGAAATTTCCACAACGAGCGACAAAGGCTCAACTGAAGGCTTAGCAGGATAGAAAGCGATAAAAAAAAATAGAACATTCAGCAATACTAATGCAATGTGGCTATCAAACAATAAATTTTAAGAGAATACTGGGCAAGTGATAAAAAAATCAACCGTACGTAAAACTATTTAAGCAATTCGGTTTAAAAAAAACGCTTATTATAAAACATTGCTAAATCATTCAGATATAGTATAATTAACCGACTTTGTATCAGTGTTTGAGTGTTATTGTGAACAGTCAATCGCAAATACTTAAGCATTTATGACAGTGCTAAATTAAAAAAAAATTATATATTGGTGAAACCACAATCCTTAACTCATATAAAAATACTATTGACTCAGCAATGATTTATCTTAATTCTTCGTATATTTTTTTTTTTGCTAATTAATTATCTTAATGTATTAATAACTATTAAATGCCACTATAAACCTACTGACTAAAATAACTATAGACTATGTGCTAAGAATTAAACAGGCAGAGAATGTTTATAAGTTAATGAGGTGTATTGTGAATGTACGATATTCTCGCGTAACATCTGAATATATTAAAGATTAAAAGAAAAATAAAATTTGCAAGGTGTGCAAATGAATTAATTTTTTCGCAATCGATGGAGCTTAAAGAAATGCTTACCTCGACCTTCCTAGATGAACGATTATGATTGTCTACAGTCATTTTTTCATCTTCGTCTACAAATGTTTCATTATCGCTATCTAATTCCAAATCCCACTGGCAGTATTCGTAATGAGGTAGTGCTACAGCTTTTGGAAAATGGTACGTTCTGTTATCGACGTGACTCGGCGAACATTTCAAATCGCGCATCTCAGAATTATTTGCACGATCATACGTATTAGTAAATGCAATGTGAAATGAATTTGATTTTTCAAACGGAGAACAAGAAAGAAACAGTGTTGATAAGTTTCCAAAGTCAGCAGGAATGCCGTCTGTTAAGTAGGACGATTGTTCAACTGTATTATCCACAGTTTTCCTCACAAATAGCGATGGACTCCGAAAGTTTTTATTGGGCTTAGAATCCAGTCTTGAAATTTAAGTTAAAACACTGCCACAAAAACACACTAAATAAGTGACTAACAAATGGAAACATACAATGCACAAAGAAATTTTTTAACAACAGCAACGTTTTCTTTGCTTTTCTAAGTGCGAAAATAGAATTCTACTCGACCGCCCTTTAACCTATAACCTAAAAAAGCGATTGGTTAAAATATGGGGTGTGTGCGTAAGACTTAAAGCGATTGGCTGACCTTGGGGAAGTGAGATACCGAACAAGCTTATTCAACAACAGCAGTTACCGAATATTTTTTTTTCGTCTTTATCGTGTGAGCGATGACCGATTTTTTTTAACAACAATGAAGGCGAAGATGTGAAGATAACAAACTAAGCAACACACATAGATAACAGCTTAACACAATTTGGTTACACAAATAAAAACGGGAATTCAAACCAATTAAAATGTAGGCTATATTTAATTCACACAATTAAAATGCCACTGTTCTTACTATGCGACTTGAAAAATAATATCAGCAACTAAAACCTAATTATATAATTGCTTGTACTATAACTAAAATAGAAAGCAGGTGCGCAGATAAATGTGTCAAGATAATAAGCAAAGATAATATTCACCGGACTAACCACCAGTGCCGTAGCGAGCATAACTCGCGCACAATACCTTTTTAATACCTTTTTAGCGCCCCCCCCCTTCGAAAACCACATAATATTAAAATATACCATTCGGCGCCCCTTTGTGAGTAGTGCTCACCCCTCGTTACGCCTCTGCTAACCAGTGTGACATAGGGCCCCTTAATTACGAGTACCAATCTACTGAATGAACTATATGTTTAAACAGTAAATAAGCTAGTGCCCCTACTCGTGGCCCCCCCAGACGGGCCCAATCTTGAATATGTTGATACAACTCTGCACAAAGATAACACTCCTGAATAAAATATATACATATAATATTAACTCAGCAATGATTTAAAAAAAAAATAAATGAGTTCCTCGTAACCTAGTTTTAGAACTTAGTGTTACTAACAAGAAATTGTTGTGGTGAAACAAATATTTGTTGCTGTTTATATAGGCCATGAGAATGAAAGCCTTTAAAACTTATTTATTTTTTAACACCTGTGTTGTCAGTTGGTGAATTAAAATAGCATACATCCAAGCAAAATCATTGCAAATGTGAGGCGTCCGTATTTGTTATTTTATAAACTTGTGCAGTGCTTATTGACAGCTATAATATCTGGCGCTGTTTAAAAGTGTTTGGCGCTGTTTAAAAGTGTTTGGTAATGTTATACATTATAAGGGTTGATGGCATACATCACAGTGTTTACTAGACGACTGTATATAATGAGACATGATGAAATGTATTAGCCTAAGTAAATGTGATTCCTTGTTAAACACCGCAAACACTTTTGTCTCATTAAGGCATGTAGGTCAAATAGATACCTTGTGTATATTCATTCCATCAAGCTACATCTTTGACAATGTGTTCAATCGTGTATGCATGTGTCTAGCCCAGTGGTCTGCAAAGTGCGGCCCCGGAGCCGCACGTGGCTCTTTGGCTAATTAAGTGCGGCTCTGGCATTTAATTTTATTTAGCCTACCTCTTATTTAGTGTAATAAAAGTTTACTAAACAAGCAGATTTGGCTCCTAGTTTTTTTTTTAATTGTTGTAATGTTCATGTTTGGCTCTTTGGCTGATAAGTTTGCCGACCACTGGTCTAGCCTATGCACCTAACAAAAGATGGAGTCTAATATTACTCATTATCTTGTTCATATTCAAAAATGATTTTAAAATAAAATAACTACAGCAATGAATTAATAACATTAAGAGTATATGCAGCCTTCTATATTTAGCAACAAAAAATAAATGAGAGATGACGTGCAGATGTAAGCTACTCCATTACAGTAAGCAAACAACTCGAATGTACCAACCGGACATTAGTAGTACACGAAATCACTGATTAGTAATTACTTTTGATGACACGACTTCTACTGTACTAGTACATAATTTTTTTTTAGCGGTAGACAAAGCACTTTATAAGAGAAAATACTAAAGCAAGGGGCGGTCACGCATGATGTCGACATGAGCCATAGTCCGGTTTGTATATGTTGTTGGGTTTTGTCATATAGTAATACTTGATTGAGCCGCTCTGGACTTAAGAGAAAATAAAAGTAAATAAATAAATAGAATACAAGGGCATGGGTGTAGCACAAAACTGAATGAAGGGACGCGGGCAGCTCTGAGAGTCACATTTGTCTGCCGCTGTACTGATGACTTACGTCACTAAACCTAAATTTGCATGAAATAAACATACTTCACGATATTTAACATATGTATATATATAGGGCAGCACTCGGACGGTAAGCTGAAAGTTTTATCAGTTTAAAAACACTGGCTTGATATTGTGCATAAAGTAATGTATTTTTTTTTAATGTATGAGAGTGAAAGCTGTAAGTTATTTTATCAAGTTAATCAAAGTACTTACTAGATTCAAACATTGTATTATTGGACTCTGTACGCCATAAACTCCGGCCGTGGGACACGAACACTTCACACTCTCCATCGCCTTACTCCCACACTCGTTGAACACCACTCGATCCAACTTTTTTATTTTCTGAGTGACCCCCCGCCCCCAAACCCGATGTATCCCCCAGGCTCATATATAGGTCGAAGGTCTCAATCTTACATGGTCGTTACGTACAGAGTGGACTGGTCACGGTGGCCATAGGAGATCTACTGGCCAGCGGGACAAGAAAGAAAAATGCCGACTTGGCAGAAAACTTTCAAAAAAAAAAAACTGCCAGGTTAAAGTAAAAAAAAATTTCCACAGGTAAAAGCGACCAGGTAAAAAAAATTTTTGACAAGACAAAGAGCCGGATCGGTGTGCTGTACTATATAAATAGTTTCATGGCCACGGGCTTAGTCAATGTGAATAAATGTACACAAACACACAGCAAGGGGAAGGAGCGTAGATCTAATAGTCTCGCACCCCCCCTCCCACCCCAAAATCAGCCACAAGATCAGACCTGAACAAAGGCAACTAATAGAGACTGAGTGCTGCCCACCGGCCTATTGTTGAGTATACAGTACTATACAGATACTAAGCCTACTTATTATCCACAGCCATAAGAGACCCAATTTAATACTCAAATAAAACTATCGTCATGGGCGCAATTAAATCCATTCAGCAATTATTTCTTGTTTCTAAAATATAAAAACTCAATTAAAGCAGCTGTTCTCAAACTTTATTTTTTAGTGGCTGTACCCCCTTGGGGTGCGACAGGATGTCCGCGGTCCCCCCTCACACATAAGTTCAGGAAACTGGTGACCATCTTCAAACTGTTGGTTGTTTGAAAACGAACATTAAAAGTCACTGTGTACCCCTGCATAACCTTTATTGAGAACCGCGTTAAAGTTCTTTCCTTTTTCCAAAGAGACCAACAGACATACTTATGTACTCCAGCTGTAGCAGAGACTCAGTGAGAGATCATTATCGAACCTGATGAACATTCAAATATAACTGTAGGACATTTTTTCATAAATACAATTTTACTGAAACTTTTTTGTTGTAAATTGTTTTGTTTTAATAAACAAACATGGCGTCCTAATTTGAATATAAACCAATAGTTGGATAAATGGGGGGGGGGGCGCCATGTAAAAAAGGCAACAGACTATTTTTTTAAAAAAAAAAAAAGAAAATTCACCAGACACGTTGAACTAAGTCGTCTGCTTGCTAATCACGTCCTTTGTGGTTTACTCGCCTCCAATGAACGGCCAGAGCCTGGTGCTGGTGACATCACCACAAAACAACCACATCAGTCACCTGACTTCCGTTCCTCCATTACTGACGGCTGCAGGGCTAAAAATAACGCTGACGACATGAGAAAAAAAAATCGGTCCGTGTAATCACTGTTACCGCATGCCACCGATATATAGTCACACAATGGTAATATTATACTGTTGAATGTAATAGTTAGTCATAGCAGGTCCAGGTGAATTGATTGGTCGGAAATTTGGACACAATAATTATGGGGAAAAGGGCGTTATCGCCGTAGACAAGTGCCGCCGATGTAGGACATCCACATGTTTGTTATTCATTACACCATACGATATTGGAAAGGCCAGAGACAGCGTGACGGTTAAAACAAGCAACACCGTCATACTTTAACTTGTCTGTAACTATGATTCATAAGTTCAAACTACTGTTTTATAGACAGATCATCAAAGTTTGTTGTTTTTTTTACACAATTAACCGATGTTGTCGAATGGACACACCGACTGACATACATGTTGTGCTTTCATGCGCCATTTTTTGTGGGCTTAGAGACTTGGTGGAGCCCATGTCCTGTCCAAGCCAGACCATCAACGTTGCTTACCTCTTAACGACGTGAAATATTATCTAAGTGTATGTCATGAATTAAGTCCGGTTAACGAGCCATTCATTAAATATTTCATTGTTGCATTTAACATATTACAACATACTGTACACGCACAGGGGAGACAACCTATTTGATCTATGTTTCCCCGAGCCAGTGGCACATACACCCATATAGTAATTACATATTGACAAAATACACTTTACAAATTTAGCGAAATACAAGAGTTATTGCACAACCAAAGCATTTCCCAAAATAAATGAATTGGTGACAAAAGTCAAACTTTTAAGAAACACTGAATATGTTGCTATACTGATATCCATTTAGTTGGATGACTCACTTGTATTGATGTTTGTATTATGGCAGTATGTGGGCTACAGTTTAATACCACCCGCATTATGCTAATCTGCCACTATTGTTCAATACCTGAAGGTAAACGGCAGCAGACCAACATTGAATTTAACAACACAAAAGAAATTGTTTTCTTCACTTGCTTTCACAATGCCAGTAACTTTTGTCATTATTAAAGTTATTTCTTTGCCCATCTAATGAATGGTTGAGTTTCACCCAATCATGTTGAAATGGCACATTTATAATTTGAAGTTAACACTTGGAAAGGCAAATGTGTATAGAGCTATTTCCCACCAGAAAGAAATCTTTCATTTGATAGCGAAAAATAGCAAAAGATGACATCTTTTTATGATTTTATGAAACAAATCCACAAACACCATTCGGTTTCCATAGCAACACCTTATACACTTCGTACGTGTGTGACTCAGTAGGTGGCTAATTGGTCAGTGAATGTTAATATACACATTTCCTAATTGGTCAGTGAATGTTAACATACACGTAGTGTAATTGGTCATTGCAGTTGTAGCCTAAAAAAACTGTCTATGTTGCCACTGCAGTTGTAGTAAAAAAAACTGTATAAACTCAACAACATATAAAACTGACTTTAATATTGTTTATTATGTAGGTGTTTTATCCGATGTCGGTTTTATCGAACAGTCGTTTCAGAACTAACGCTCCATTTCAGTTTATACAATACATAAATGTCCGTTAGGATATATCAGAACAAGCTCGGTGTGGCGTCTTGACGCGGAATAAAGGCTGACCCAAGATCAATTGAGCACATGTTATGTTAAGCTATATACTGACCCAAGATCAATTGAGCACATGTTATGTTAAACTATAAGTGCACTTGTAAAGCCGTGTATGGCCCTCTATAAATCAGATACAGATGACTAGCCCGCTTCCAATAAATTAAGTTGTATTATGTTATAAAATAATAAATAACTCAGCGCTGAAAGAAAAAAAACAAAACAATCAGTAATCACATGAGATGTTTTCAACACAAGTTGAAACCTTACAGAAAAAGCGAGCTGGGTGTTCAGATTTTGAGATTCCAATGCAATTTTCTCACTTTTTTTTTTGTTTTCTTAGATTTCAGTGTATTAAAAGCTTCATCCAGTATGACTGTCATTGGAAATATATTTAAAATACAAAGTATAGTTACAATTATGACTACGTGGCAGTGGTGAAACTGACGACGACTAGATCAGTGTGCAGACTGATTCAGCTAATAAACAACGGACCTCAAGAACATCCTGTCAATGTACACAAGTAGTGTCTGGTACGTGTACATTGCCTATAAACACATGTACATACAAGTGATAGCAAGGGATCGAGTGTAGTGAGTGTGAATTGACCCGCGACATGTTCCATACGAATGGAGGTTTTATAACCTGACAGTTTCATGTTTGTCACCAGTGATATATAGGATGGCAATCAAAACCCTGGCACTAGTAATGGCGTATACTTGGGTGCGAGTGGGGCGAGGAGGAGGGGGGGTAGATGAGGAGAGGGAGGCGCCACGGCAGTAAAAGTTTCACCTGCTCCTCCCACCAATCAAAGTACCACCACGCCCGTTCAGTAACACACCAGTATAGGGAGTATTAGGGTACTATGCATTCTTTGACGACTCTAGCCAGTGGCAGTCGTAAGAGGCGGAACAATGTAGTGTGGCGTATACCAGGGGTGGCAAAATGTGGCTCTTAGAACCGCATGCAACTCTTCGATGTGTTGTGTGCGGCTCCCAGAGAGCCAAGTTTATTTTCTATTATTTCATTACTTTTGCTCCTTATATTTTGATAAACTGACTGCAATGCAACTCTTTATTTTTTACCACATATAGACCTGAGGGTGGCTCTCATGGACTTCATGGTGTGGCCGAATAAGGCTTTAAGAGCCACACGTGGCTCTGTCTTAGTTTAGTTGCAGGGGTCGGCAACCTTTTGAGACGGAAGATCCAAAAGTTAAAATTTGCATTATTCTCAGTTTTTAAAGAGCCACATAAAATTTTTGTTTCAATATTATGGTATTTGATTAGGCCGCAATTGGACATCGAAAGAGCCGCAACTTGACATCGCATGCGGCTCGCGAGCCGCAGGTTGCCGACCCCTCTCCTACTGTATCCGGTTCGACTAAATTTTGTAAAATTGACTGTTGTGGCTTTTTATAAAATATTTTACTAATAAAAAAAAATTGAAATGTGGCCATCATCGACGTCACGCGTAGCCAACCCTTCATGACATATGACCCTCTATTATGGCTCTAAGCTCCGCATTAAAACTCGTCCGAGGCCTCGTGTAGAATCCAGTCTTTGTAATGCCTCGTCTAGATTTAGACAACATACAGGCTTTTTAATGTCAGCTCAACTATGAAACCATAAAACTCATTAAGCACAACAAAACTACTGCTCGTCTTGGAGGCAGGCACCAGGTTATCGGCCAAGCGAGCCGATTGTTTAACAACAGACGAAGATGTTCAAACAAAAGGACGCTGGGGAGGAAACCTTGACACAGTTAACAAACATATCAGACACAATGGGTGGATAGGGGGGTCAGGAGAGGGAAGAAACCAACATTGTCCTTTCTGTTTGGTGCTCTGCACAAAGATAGTGGGGACACAACAGTCAGCGAGCTAAATGTCAGCTCCTTAACAACAGAATTTAGAAGAAAATAAATGACAAAATTACAGTACCATCTCTACTTCAGAACCATTCCTACTTCAGTACGATCTCTACTTCAGTACCATCTCTACTTCAGTACCATCTCTACTTCAGTACCATCTCTACGTCAGAACCATCTCTACTTCAGTACCATCTCTACGTCAGAACCATCTCTTCTTCTGCTGCTGTTATCTAGACCAGCACTATGGGCCTATGGCAAGGATGGCCCTTTTTATACAGAATATGTCAATAAGTTTCATTATGGTCTGTCATATACAGTATACAGTAATATACACTGTATACAGTACTATACAGTATACAGTACTGCTCTTAATGACTTATTGTCGACAAAATAAAATAAAACCGCCAACACACTCATGATTTTTTACAAATAGCTAAAAAAGAAACAAAAAAGGTAAGTCAATGCAACGCATCATATGCGCGCCTAATTACAACAGCTTTCAGAACTTATTCCTCAGCACAGCATCATGGAGCATGCCAAGTTAATGCCATCTCTGCACATTCGAGTGAGGCCCCTCTCAAAGCCTGATTACTCAACCCGAGGCCTCCAGACATAGAGATATGGTGTGGTCTGTGGCTGTCAGCCCAATCGGTGAGACAAAGAACACTGGTTCTGAATACTATGGAAGCCATTTGCCATACTCTTGCAGTTCTAGCTTGTGATGCATGTTCCACGGGATCAGCGGTGTATCCATGGTTACTGACGCGACTTCCATACGCGTTAACTGTGGGTGTCAGTACAGTATCACGTAGGAATTGTATCTCTGCCAACTGAAGTCTATAATGGAACGATATTTTCACACTGCGGTATTTCATATATTAACATCCGTATCGGTGGCATTTATTATGTCCTGGTATTGTGCGGTATTTCATATGTCAACATCCATATAGGTGTCATTTATTATGTCCTGGTACTGTGCGGTATTTCATATGTCAACATCCATATCGGTGTCATTTATTATGTCCTGGTATTGTGCGGTATTTCATATGTCAAAATCCATATCAGTGTCATTTATTATGTCCTGGTATTGTGCGGTATTTCATATGTCAACATCCATATCGGTGTCAGTTATTATGTCCTGGTACTGTGCGTACTTCTAAGTATCATTTTTAAAATAAAGCGTACAAAAAAAAATGACGTAGTGCCTCAGTGAATACAATCAGAGAGGGGGGGGGTGGACACTTAACTAAAACCAGCTTTAGCGAGCAATTGGCGTAATTTAATGACAAAGGAGCGCATCTGACCTGGCCTGGTATGTTTACTATATTCATTGTAGGACACAAAGTGGCCAGCCGCCACAAAAAGTCACTCAAGTAAAAAAAAACAAGATGCTTTTATATGACACGCCACAGACTTATCCACTGCAGGTGTTTCAGGGAAGAAAATATTAGCGTACGTGTATGTGGGGGGTGGGGGTTAAGGCGTATTTAAAGTTTAACGGAAACAGTACTAAGATAAATTGAGAGGTCGGGACTGTGGGGAGGAGGAGGGGGGCGGGGACATGTGCAGGTGAAAGGACCGTTAAAGTAACCTAAACCTTCTGGCGTCGGCCCCTCCCCTTTTTACCCCATCCATAATGACGTAGGGAGCAAATGACAACTGGATCGACCAGATTTCACTTTGTACACATATTGGTAGGAGGGGGAGGGAGGGGGGGGAGAGAGAGAGAGAAAAAGAGACGAACATTTCTTTGTTCCGTGACCTTTGAAATCTCCAGTTCAGGGAGGGGAGGGTACATCAGCTGACCAATCTAGCCCCCCCCCCCCACCCTCCGCTTCCTCACCACATTCTCCCTGACTAACAGCTGACTATTTGGTAGCTCAGGTTGAGAGAAGGCTAAAAAAAAATCTTCGTGTCAGCTAAAACTTTGTTCTACTTTCACAAACCTAAAGGGGGCTGGGAATGACAAAGAAGACACCAGGTCCAGCCCCTCACTCAGACCTGCACAGACCGGCGCTTCTTAAACTGCGCACAATGGGCACCCACTTGTGCTGTTTGTTAATGGACAAGGGGGCACAACTTAATAAAACGGGTCACACTCATATCCACTGGCAAGCAAAAGAAAGACAAAAAATAAAAATTGTATTGAAATAACAGGGTGCGCTCGTGGAGCTGAAACATTGCAGGCACTGGGTGGCAGATTGCTGGTTAATTCTCACATCGACTCAAAACGCAGTCGAATTAATATCTAAATCAAATCTAAGTGAAGAAAAAAAAATTAGAAATGCAATAGCAGAAACTAACATTAAAACATTGTTTGTCTACATCCATAGAAGTTGTTTAAAAAAATGTTTCTATGTCAGATATGTGAGCACCAAGGTAGCCATGTCTTCGGCAGTCGTTTCTAGTTTGTAATTGCTTGAGTTTCAAACAAGACCAAAAGCGAAGAATGACTCCAAGAATCCAACAACAAAATTACTCCCCCCCCACACACACACACAAACACCCCAAGCAGTGACGTAGATTGGTGGGACTGAGGGGGAAGTCTGTAGTGTTGTTCTCGTCGACGAAAACTAAAACTAAAACCTTCGTTAACGAAAATGTTGACTTATCGTCAACGAGAACTAAAACTAAAATTTGAAGCAAGACTAAAACTAGACGAAAACTAAAATTATTACAGAAAAAACGAAATAAAAACTGAAACTAAAATATGACCTGGGACTAAAACAACACTAGAAGTCTGTCCCTCATTTTGCCCAAATCCAGGGGCGGTATTTCAAACAAGTAATTTCTGGCACGGGAATGGGGCGGTATTTTCAGAGTCCGCCCAGCTAGTTACGCCGCTATTTCCAATGTGATCTTGTTATGAATCTTAGACAACCCGGGGCGAAATCGTTGATGAATTATGCAAATAATGACCAATCTAACAGCAATCTCAAGGGTGCTGGGGGGGGGGGGGTGTGCTTAGTTTAAAAAATCACGGTGCCATACAAATCTTTACCATACAAGAAGTAAAAAAGATTCTCAAATGTGACGGAAAAAAACGGTACTCAAAACAATCCCACAATCCCAGAAAACAATCACACAATCCAAGAAAACAAATCTTTCTAACTTTATATTTTATAGCAGAAAAAAATTTAGACTTTTAGTAAAATATAAGGTCTTTAAATCTTTGAAGAATTTTCGGAATTTAATATTTTGTAAATTTTTACAATGCGGGGGTGTATGGAGGATTCGTACAGATTAATGGATACACATGGATTATCTCCATACGTCACTCTTATTGCTTTGTCAGTTTAATTGTGCCAGTACAATGTAAACGTTGTTATGAGAAGAGAGTTTAAGTTATAAAGCATCCAATTGTGTCTTTCAAAGAAACAAGTTGGTGAATTGAAAACACAAACTAGCATAGTTCTATGTCAATATAATCAGCCAGTGTACGCATTATCTATCGAGGGGGAGGGGGAGGGTAGTGTGGGTGGGTCAATGTGGATGAAATACTGTAGCAACTACACAGTCCTGATAACTCTCTGCCGTCAGTCAACGATTCAAAAAAAAATCCCCAAGTTGTGCAAAAAAAAAAACAAAGTCGTGCACCTCTCCAAGTTGTGCATCACCCCAAGTTGTGCATCACCCCAAGTTGTGCATCACCCCAAGTCGTGCACTACTCCAAGTTGTGCATCACCCCAAGTTGTGCATCACCCCTAGTTGTGCATCACCCCTAGTTGTGCAAAAATACCAAGTTGTGCACCACCCCAAGTTGTGCACCACTCCAAGTTGTGCAAAAATACCAAGTCGTGCACCACCCCAAGTTGTGCACCACCCCAAGTTGTGCATCACCCCAAGTTGTGCAAAAATACCAAGTTGTGCACCACCCCAAGTCGTGCACCACCCCAAGTTGTGCAGACAGTTTTCAAAAAAGGGATATTATTCGAAAGAGAATGTAAAACAAAACCAATCCACAGACGTCTATAAATGTGGCCCGATCAAATAATCGTCAGTTAAACAGATTGCGCCTAATGATTATTAAATACAGAATTTATAGATTACCTGATGATATAGCTGGACTGAATGTACGACTAAACCCGCACTGACTAAACCCGCACTGACTAAACCCGCACTGACACTAGCCGCACTGAGTAAACCCAGACATTTAAACAAATATCAAAGTCAACTGGATATATAACTAGAATATAAAAAAAAATAATTTCTTTTAACTGCATTTTCCCCCCTACAAATGGCCTATAACAAGACTTATAGGCATTACAGGTTTTACTGTAGTATGTTGTAAATAAGCTTGTTTTATTTCAGGGTCGACGAGCTTAAAAAGCACATTTCGTCTTACCGGGCTTTATGTTAAACATAAAATCACTATAAAAAAAAAAGTCCGTTTACTTGATGAAATGTATAAACAAACAAAACAAACCTTTTATTTCGTACATCTAAGTTAAATTTTACAATTGTATGTTAAAAGTAAGGGTATAGTCCTAAGAAGTTTTACTATTGTATGTTAAAAGTAAGGGTATAGTCCTAAGAAGGTTTACTATTGTATGTTAAAAGTAAGGATATAGTCCTAAGAAGTTTTACTATTGTATGTTAAAAGTAAGGGTATAGTCCTAAGAGGGTTTACAATTGTATGTTTAAAGTAAGGTTATAGTCCTAAGAGGGTTTACAATTGTATGTTTAAAGTAAGGATATTGTCCTAAGAGGGACACCGGCTTTAGCAAATATTATACTAGCTGCAACATGCAAAACCTTTGCAACACATGAACAATACATATCACCTTGCAATATTATCTATACTATTGGAGCAACTCGTCTTCCACAAAAGCAAAAAAAAATGTATCAATAGGATTTCCGCGAATAACAAAACCATACAGTACATTATTACGATAATTAGTTATGCCAATGGTAATAAAACGATAAACAACTGAATAAAATTAATACAATTGATGATGATTTTACAGAACGATTTCAGTTTTGTAAATTAGATAAAACAAATGACACATACGACACTTTAAAAAAAAATAAAATGGAAAGAAGCGAACAACATTAATCATGTTCACATCTGCAGGATGAAACATTTCAACCCCGCCAAATTCACGGGGTATCGTCATTCAGGTCTACAGACTGTGCTGTACAGCAACACTGCCGGGTTTTGACTGAAGTTTTTGAACCTTCCTTACTGAAACCGACCTAGTTGTGCAGTGGGGGAGGGGGATTTAGGTCACTATGTCAATTCAAACCAGGAGATATTATAATGATAATAGAGTCTGACAAAGCCAACAACTACAGGAATACAGAATATACAAACTGGAAATACGAAAAAAGTAGAACACAGGACACCTCAGAAATACAACAATAGAATACAGAACACATCAGAAATACAACAATAGAATACAGGACACATCAGAAATACAACAATAGAATGCATGACACATCAGAAATACAACAATAGAATACAGGACACCTCAGAAATACAACAATAGAATACAGGACACCTCAGAAATACAACAATAGAATACAGGACACCTCAGAAATACAACAATAGAATACAGGACACCTCAGAAATACAACAATAGAATACAGGACACAACAGAAATACAACAATAGTAGAACACAGGGCACATCAGAAATGAAATAATAGTAGAACACTGAACACACAAGAAATACAAAAGTAATTGTATGGAAACAGAACACTTAACACTATTATTATTTTATCAGTATGTATTGATCACTGTTGAACTGATAACAGAATAAAACGTTATATAAAACCAACTTCTCCATGTAGATGTAAGAATACACCACGGTACTTTCATTAGGGTCATTATATTCGGGAAGAACACACACAAAAACAAGGAAGTAGATTAGTCATTTCTCTTAAATCTCACTGCATGCAGTTGAGAGAAAAAAAAAGCCAAACAAAGGGAAGTAATTTTAGATATGTAATGAAAACACACAAACAAGGGAAGATAAAAAAAACTTCCCTGTTTTTTTTTTCAGGTTGGCAGGTCTACAAACTGTAACACCGGTATTTCACAGGTCTACAAACTGTAACACCGGTATTTCACAGGTCTACAAACTGTAACACCGGTATTTCACAGGTCTACAAACTGTAACACCGGTATTTCACAGGTCTACAAACTGTAACACCGGTATTTCACGGGTCTACAAACTGTAACACCGGTATTTCACAGGTCTACAAACTGTGTACTTCTCTTTCAACCATTAGTGCATTAGCTAATTGTGTGGAGGTACACCAAGGGTTAAATCCACTATTTTACATTGACAAACAATGCGATTTCCTCAACGGTCAGCAATATGAATTGCCGCTGGTGTTTCCCTCATTAATAACGCAAAAACAATAAACGTACTGTTTCGATTACAATGAGAACTATTTCGTCATCAGACCCTAAAACATTCTCTTCTTTGAAATCTCAGCTCATTGGCCGGGGGGGGGGGTCCTTGGGAGTGTCGACTTGGGCCCCCGCCCCGGAGCTCTCGCCATAGATTATATTGTCAAGTTGCCATAACTAAACAAAACTATCGGCCTCGCACACACACACACACACACATACCTCTCAGCTCGAACTTGTGGCAACGTTCATTGGGTTTATGATTATGATTATTGTATTCAAAGGAAGGGTCAAATCAATGAGACATGGCAAAGCTTTACTTTCAGTTTTCACACAAGTTTTCACTGGAACGACAGTGACCACTGGCTGTGTAATTGTGCACATTCTTCTGAAGCTATTGTCCTCGGTTAGTTTAGCTCTTCACTCATGTACGCCGATGTAAGGCTATGTAAATATGTGTACATACATACATACTCAGAACCAATACCACGGTTAAAGTTTTTTTTCCACATCCAGTCAGGACACATTTACATACAAAGCGTTTCGTCATTAGAAAAAGTAGCGACTGTGTCGGTGGGTGTATAAATTATAACACAAGAGTACGTGGTAATTGTAATGTCCACGCAAAAAAGCGTCCACAATGTATAGATTACAGAGATAGCAGGTCGTACTGGACAATGGACTCAGACCACTCCGTGTTTACTTTGTCGTCGACTAAAGACTTTGGAACCATGACGTCAATCAGATTGGACAGTGATATGTCCACCTTAGTTACGAAACGTGTCCAGTCTTGAATAACTGTCTGAAGGAGATTGAAGTACGACACTGTCTGAAGATGATTGAAGCACGACATTGTCTGAAGATGATTGAAGTACGACACTGTCTGAAGAAGACTGAAGTACGACACTGTCTGAAGATGATTGAAGTACGACACTGTCTGAAGATGATTGAAGTACGACACTGTCTGACGATGATTGAAGCAAGACATTGTCTGAAGATGATTGAAGCACGACATTGTCTGAAGATTATTGAAGCACGACATTGTCTGAAGTACGACATTGTTTGAAGTAGGACAATGTCTGAAGTACGACATTGTTTGAAGTATGACATTGTCTGAAGATGATTAAATTACGACAATGTCAGAAGAAGAAAATATAAAAGTGTTGCTGATGTGGACAGAAAAAAAGATTTCATAAATAAAAAAAAAAAAATGTAAATACCACTCATACAAAACTACACTATTTTATACAGCGAAGAAAGGAACAGAACAGTACTTTCTTAGTAGGTCATAACTGCATTTGGGGCCTTGGGCGAGTGTCCATACGGGGCAGATTAGTCTAAATAATGACCCCCCCCCCACCAGAGGCGTCATTTCAGATACGGCTTGAGGTAGGACAAATAGGTCCCCGCCAACAATTAGGTGGTTTTTATTTTCTAGCGGTTTTATCCGTCTTCAATGTTTTATCCGTCTTCAATGTGTTGTGTTACGTAAATAAATATATAAAAACCAAAATTCACACAATTTAAAAAGATGAGAATACTTGGCAATACTTTTTGACATTTTTTGTCAATTTCACGTTTCTGGTGATTTTTGTTATGAGTTTTGTCAATTTCACGTTTCTGGTGATTTTTGTTATGAGTTTTGGCAAAAAAATAAATAAAGTCATGGATCGCACAAAATGCATCCCTGCAAGTGACGCCCATTTCACCACAGGCACGGTAGCCTTGGAAAGTTGCCCTGGTTGCCTCTACTGTCAGGCCCGTTTTCAGGATGTTCAAAATCTAAAATTTCGCCCCAAGGATATATGAATGTCATTAAGATGTTCGAATGAAGAAGATAAGTTTACTTTAAAAAGCTTAGAGAAAACCCGTTCATGTGCTTAAAAAAAGAAAAGTCACATAAAAAGTAAACATGTTTTATTGTGTACTTATGTTGGGTAAGGTAGGGTAGGGGAAAGACTGTCTCATTGCAGACAGCACTTCGGGAGTTAACCAGAGAGCACCGGCTCATCTGTTGTTTCAATCGGTGGGGGAGGGGGGGGGGTTAAAATGTCACAAGGATCATGTTGCCACTTGTGACACTGAATGGGGAAATGCGTCATTTGTTAACAGTCTGCTTTCTCTGCTGTGACATTTTGTTAGCTTCAATTGAAATGTCAAAATATTTTAACATTACCTCCAATAACAGATTTAAAAAAAAAAGTCACAAGGATGGTTAGCCTTAGCAGAACGCAACAGTAAGTGGGGCCATATGGTGAGTATCATCTACTGGGGCCATACGGTGAGTATCATCTACTGGAGCCATAAGGTGAGTATCATCTACTGGGGCCATATGGTATCATCTACTGGGGCCATAAGGTGAGTATCATCTACTGGGGCCATATGGTGAGTATCATCTACTGGGGCCATAAGGTGAGTATCATCTACTGGGGCCATAAGGTGAGTATCATCTACTGGGGCCATATGGTGAGTATCATCTACCATAAGGTATCATCTACTGGGGCCATAAGGTATCATCTACTGGGGCCATATGGTATATCATCTACTGGGGCCATAAGGTGAGTATCATCTACTGGGGCCATAAGGTGAGTATCATCTACTGGGGCCATAAGGTGAGTATCATCTACTGGGGCCATAAGGTGAGTATCATCTACTGGAGCCATAAGGTGAGTATCATCTACTGGGGCCATAAGGTATCATCTACTGGGGCCATAAGGTATCATCTACTGGGGCCATAAGGTATCATCTACTGGGGCCATATGGTATCATCTACTGGGGCCATAAGGTATCATCTACTGGGGCCATAAGGTTAAGGTATCATCTACTGGGGCCATAAGGTGAGTATCATCTACTGGGGCCATAAGGTATCATCTACTGGGGCCATAAGGTATCAACTACTGGGGCCATAATGTATCATCTACTGGGGCCATAAGGTATCATCTACTGGGGCCATATAAGGTATCATCTACTGGGGCCATAAGGTATATCATCTACTGGGGCCATAAGGTGAGTATCATCTACTGGGGCCATAAGGTATCATCTACTGCGCCGAGATCTGTGAGTGTCAATCATACATACCGATTCGTTCTTAAGGATTTGAAAACTACGATACCGCCTGTGCGCACGCTTCCCAATAAGCCCCTTAATTTTGATATCAAATATCACAGAGCCCCAACAAAACTCATAGTATCTAGTCAAGGGCCCCCAAAGTGGTAAAAAAAAAAGCAACCGCTCTATATTTGGTAAATCATACTCAATGTTTTAGCGCAAAGTTTGTGACGGTTGTACCAGTAGCTAACCCCGACACTGTTTTCAATACATTATAACTTGTACACGTATCTTCCAGTTGCACTGGTTATTGACTAGAGTTCCTTCTTTTTACATTTACTTCACATGGGCCCGAACTAAGTCAGTAGGGAAATGAAACAAACATTATTTTCATTGTATTAAAGATATATATGTATTGCTGGCTGAGTACGATACATAATAACCGACTGTTCTAGGCAAATTGTTTTTTTTTTCTTTTAAATATTTTATTGTGTGTCTCTCGTGGTGCTCTTGTGATGATTGGTGTGGGCCCCTCATGTGTGAGCCCCTCTGGTGCACTGTCTGTGTGGGCCCCTCATGTGTGAGCCCCTCTGATGCATTGTCAGTGTGGGCCCCTCAGGTGCTGGTCGATGAGGGCCCCAGCCAATCCTGTCATTTGATGACCCCACGAGAAGTCTCAACGGCTAGTGCAGTCCCGGGTGATGTGCGGGTGTAGTTATAGCCCTAATGTCCAGACATACGTCCACAGAATAAAAGGATTATCGTGGTATCCTGCTGGATCTTGTAATCCTTTTTTTTTTTTAATTTATGTTGAATACATTTAAAAAGAAAGGGTGCACTATTAAACTACTAACTTTTTTTTAAATGTCCAACGTGCATGCTGGGGAGTGAATACATTCATCAATCTGGTTTCCCCCCACTCACGTTGAAGTGAGTCACAACTAACTTACAGGCTATCTGAACTATCTCGAATGGATTACGACTTTAAGATAAATCCATACATTCCACAGCGACCTCTACTTGACCCATATCGCAGAGACTTAAAATCTATTGTTTGTCCCCGGACGCACGCCAAGGCCATCTATTAACAAGCTGGCTAATTCACACCCCCACCCCACCCCAGTGGTCATTAGTACTATTTAGTAGCAGTCAAGGGACAAGGCTGCTGACCAGCGTTGTCACGTATGAAAGGACAGTGGCCAAGATTCCCAAGAAAGAGGAGGAAGGAAGGAGGTAACCGGGCGGCCGGAAGACGAGGGAGAGGCAAAGATGTGGAGGGCGAGTCGGCCTTGAACGCGGCTCGAAGGTCAAATGATGTCAGGTTTAAAAATAGATCGGGGATCGATAGCATGACAACATCGCTGACTAAGCGAGCGACAGCCTGACCCGTGCAAGTTTGTTGTCTGTCTGTATCTAGTATGATGTCTATCTGTATCTAGTATGATGTCTATCTGTATCTAGTATTGACTATATTTAGTATGTTGTCTGTCTGCATCTAGTATGTTGTCTGTATCTAGTATGTTGTCTGTCTGTATCTAGTATGTTGTCTGTCTGCATCTAGTATGTTGTCTGTCTGCATCTAGTATGTTGTCTGTCTGGATCTAGTATTGACTATATCTAGTATGTTGTCTGTCTGCATCTAGTATATTTTCTGTATCTAGTATGATGTCTATCTGTATCTAGTATGTTGCCAGCCTGCATCTAGTATGTTGTCTGTCTGGATCTAGTATTGACTATATCTAGTATGTTCTCTGTCTGCATCTAGTATGTTGTCTGTCTGGATCTAGTATTGACTATATCTAGTATGTTGTCTGTCTGCATCTAGTATGTTGTCTGCATCTAGTATGTTGTCTGTCTGGATCTAGTATGTTGTCTGTATCTATTATGTTGTCTATCTGTATCTAGCATGTGTGTCTGTATACAGTATGCTGTGTGTCTGTGTACATTATGCTGTGTGTCTGTATACAGTATGCTGTGTGTCTGTATACAGTATGCTGTGTCTGTATACAGTATGTTTGTCTGTCTCACTTCTTGTTGTGTCTTCAAGATAATGGAGATTACAGCCAGTGTCGCAATGATGAGCAGTCAATTGCAAAAACAGTTACCGATTAACTACGGACTAGATCAATGTCCATACATCCCACTACTTGTACACACACACACACACCATATACCTCCCACTACTTGTACACACACACACACACACACCATATACCTCCCACTACTTGTACACACACACACACCATATACCTCCCACTACTTGTACACACACACACACACCATATACCGCACACTACTTGTACACACACACACCACATATACCTCCCACTACTTGTACACACACACACACCATATACCTCCCACTACTTGTACACACACACACACACACCATATACCTCCCACTACTTGTACACACACCATATACCGCACACTACTTGTACATACACACACCATATACCGCACACTACTTGTACACACACACCATATACCGCACACTACTTGTACACACACACACCATATACCGCACACTACTTGTACACACACACACACCATATACCGCACACTACTTGTACACACACACACCATATACCTCCCACTACTTGTACAAACACACACACTATTTAACTGTTAATAGTTTAACAAGCTGACAAAACAAACACACATACAATAAGATACAGTAATGAAATATGGACAATGAGCTGAGGGAACATGTTATGTCAACTGGACAGTCGGACTTGGGTCAGTTGAGGCCCCAACAAGCGCAGAGGAAAATAATGGGCCTTCTTAAAATGTTGTGAATCAGATATTAAATTCACACTACGTGTTTTGTGGGGGGGCCCTTCCGAAGTAGAGGCACAGGGCCCTGAGCTGCGGCCGTTAGTTCTGGCTCAGTTAGGCTGTTGAATATTATTGTGGGTTTACTAATTTATAATTAACGTCAGGCATGAATAATTTGGGGGGGTTTTTTTTTTTTTTTTTTTTTTTTTTTTTTTTTTTTTTTTTTTTTTTTTTTTTTTTTTTTTTTTTTTTTTTTTTTTTTTTTTTTTTTTTTTTTTTTTTTTTTTTTTTTTTTTTTTTTTTTTTTTTTTTTTTTTTTTTTTTTTTTTTTTTTTTTTTTTTTTTTTTTTTTTTTTTTTTTTTTTTTTTTTTTTTTTTTTTTTTTTTTTTTTTTTTTTTTTTTTTTTTTTTTTTTTTTTTTTTTTTTTTTTTTTTTTTTTTTTTTTTTTTTTTTTTTTTTTTTTTTTTTTTTTTTTTTTTTTTTTTTTTTTTTTTTTTTTTTTTTTTTTTTTTTTTTTTTTTTTTTTTTTTTTTTTTTTTTTTTTTTTTTTTTTTTTTTTTTTTTTTTTTTTTTTTTTTTTTTTTTTTTGAATGGGGCCATATATATAATATATAAGCCCCTTAGGAGCTCTGAAGCCCGGCCCTCAGAGGTCCTATCGCGAAATGAACTTTTGATTTATACATGGCAGGCCAAGACCTACAAAATGATATATACATCATGGGTCTAGGACTTATGGTTGTTGAGATCTAGGGTGATGACAGACAGACAGACAGACAGATAGACAAAACGGGGACAATAGAGCATTTTTTTTCGAAAATGCTCTAAAAATATGGCAAAACATAAAGTGGTATACAAAATAATCCCGCAGATAGAAGGCCAACCTAGGTCAATTTAACTGATACCACCTTACTTCAGCACGTCGGACGCCCAACATTTTTTTTTAGGTCAAGACTTACAGTCACAGCAGACGACATGGGTAAATCAACGTATCAGTAAATCTTGTCAGAAAGTGGGTCACATTTCTGTGTGACATTTCATCTGGTGACCCCGTGAGACTTGACGAATCCATTTGTCAAAATGCAATATTTGTTAAATGTCAACCGCATGTCAACACCTTACTCTATGACACCGTCAACAGGTAAAGGGGGGGGGGCGCTTCTCACTTCAACGTTATTAATGGCCCTTGATCAGCACCTGGACTCCCGAGCACAAATGAAAACAATCAACTAAATAATGCGCCCAATTTGATTTATGGTGTTGGCCCGAAGCACTGAGATTATATATTTAACTTAACAATATAACCAACGGTGTTTTTGTTTGTTTGTATAAAGGACTAAACACTGGACATGGTCAACTCAATCAGCCGAGGCGTGGTTTCTACTGCGGACACGACCAGACAATATGACCTGAGGTCGTTTCAATACAAGCATTCACGTTGGACATTACCCACTGAACTCAATGTCTCAAGAGGAACATCGCGCAGGTCTAGGACTGGAGTCACTGGACACAATGAACTATTAACAATGTGACCCACAAGTGGTGCTTTAAGTGGACAGGAGCATAATAAGTGAATGTTACGGTATTAGTCCTGGTCTATCGGTGGACAGGAGCACATTAAGTTAATGTTAACGCTATTAGTCCTAATCTCTCAGTGGACAAGAGCATAAAAAGTGACTGTAACAAGTAATAGTCCTTGTCTATCAAATATTACTTCTCAACAGTAAACAGGTTGTCATTACAGAAAAAAAAAATTATTTTCCTACTTTTTTTTCTAAGACCAGGACATCGAAAACTTTTAAAAAAAATGTCTCACATTCGTAAAAAAATAATGGCCACATTCATCTGTTTAGGTTCATTTTCAGAAACAAAATATCATAGAAAACTGATGTCATTACGGTCAAGATATTAAACTTCAGTGTTTTTTATTTCTAAAGTTACAATAACGGTCTAATTCATTTTCTCTACCAAGTCCCCACATGTAATCTGTCATCGTGTTTTGATTGTATTGTCCTTGGTAACGACCTACAAACTACAGTATATCTTGGTGAAATTGTCCCCCCCCCTCCCATATTCTTCTCATTAAACTTGCCCAGGTGGGGCATCCAGCATATGAACCTCAAGGGACATAAGGCACACCATTTCGTGGTACTTGAACACACGAGTTCGGACCAGTTCAACAGAATTGTCTTCCTTATTGTTACCAAGGCAACCTTGCACCACTTCGAGAAAACCGTACCAAGCCACTTTCTCTTTCTCTGTGAGTAGCTGAGTAAATTGTGCAGATTCCCGTCACCTTTTTTATCCGAAGACCGACCGACGAAAATGCCATCTTAGGTCTTGGCCTCAGATTTCGAAGATATGAATTATTTAAGTGACAAATACGTGCAGCAGTCTACTCGCAGGTCATACAGCCTGTGCCGGAAGTTGACATATACAACATTTCATTTTTATTTTATTTTTGCTTTAAATCTAAATAAATATCTACGATTAAATATTACATTCTCTTTGGCTAATTCTGGCGGGTTTGATCAATATTCAAGCGAATGTTTGTACACAGGCATTAAGCCAGCTTCCAACCAGTGCGCGCTATTACAGACCAACGCGTGCACTTCGATATAATTTGAGCAACTAACGCATCATGGCCAGCTTCAAGGAAAACTGAACATAGAGAACCAACCAGAAATCAATAAAATATTACCACTCGATTTTGAAAAAAAAAAATGGCTGTGTAAGACGATGCGGTGGGGGTTTTATACTAACGGCAGTACTAAATCGTGTTACTAGGGTCAGTGATGTCAATACATCGCGAGCTCCCACCCCCACCCCGGGTCTCATTACGATGCAAAGTTCTAGAAGAAATAAAAAAATCCGAGTCGAAAACGTCCGTTAACGGATCAATGGAGCGAAATTTTCCATCGCCTTCCCAGCCGGCCCGTTAACACTGGCTAGGCTTAGAGAAGTAAACCAGGACAGTATCTGGTGGCGAGGGCTGGAGATGAGGCGAGAGGTTGGGGAAGGGAAGGGGGGAGGTGGACTAGATGGAAACAGAAGCGAGATACGGAGATATACAGCAGGGGAAGTGTAGCTGCAGGAATATACCGCTTATTACAATATTACGTCATGGGTGATACATTTTGGAAAAGAAAATAAACTCAAGAATGAATGCGTTGTAGTCCATGATGGACAGAATCTAACAAACAGAAGACTGCTATTTGCAAGGAAACAAGAAATGCATCGAACATTACCAATAGAGACGCATGCACGCACACACACACACGCACACACACACGCACACATTGCAATTAAAATTTATGCAAATAACTCATGAGATGTTTCAAAATAATCAACTGTAGAAACCAATCAATTTGATGAGTGACATCCACCCGACCAGCATTAGATAAATAACTGCTCCATGTAATTACTGAAACCAGGGATGTTCTAAATGACAGGCAAACCAGAAAGCTGCCTAGGACACCTCACGATTAGGGGGAGGGGGGAGCGGGCTTCTAATCAGGACTTGTAATTACATGCACGAACGCCAAAAAGAAAATCAAAACAAACACACAAAAAAAACAATCCGATCTTTGCATAGGACCCCCCCCCCCCCCCGTGCTTTAGCGATTTAATAGTTGTGGGGGGAGTTTATCCTGCAGTCAGTATCTACTGTGCGGGTCAGTTTATCCTGCAGTTGTCTGATACTGAGTCCAGGATAAACTGACACACCCAGTAGATACTGACTGACCCTTATTGGTGGGGTTGTTTTATTCAAAATAGACGAGTACTAAAAAAAAATAAACATGCTTTGATAGTCAAACAAACAAATGCACACACGTTTAGACAATATTTTTTTGAAACGTAAGAAGACAAGACATTAGCTCTCAGTGATGAGAATCAGAACGGGGCATCCACCCACCCACCCCCTACCCCCTATGATAAAAACAAAATGAATTGATACGTCTATCGTTCTATAACCAGTCAGAGAAAAAAAAACCGATTTGTATTAATGTTATTGATATTCTTAAGTTCGCCCATTAAATAAAATAGTGTAAAATAATCAATTATTATCATCATCACTCTTATCAGTCTCATTTTCAATGCGTCACAAATAACTTTCAGCCCGGGATGAAAGCCATTTTTTTTTAAATCTCGGCATCCCGGGATAAGTGAATCGCCGGGAATCAATAAAACCCTAGCCTACTGCCACCAAATATACCGTTTACCTAGGACTACCCAAATGTACCTTCGCCTAGAAACCCCATAAATTATACTTGCTTAGCAACCCCCCCTCCCCCAACCCGTCCAAGTATACCTTTGTCTAGGGCAGGGGGTCGGCAAACTTTTCAGACGTAAGAGCCAAAAGTTAAAATTTGCATTTTTCTCAGTTTTTTTTTTAAAGAGCCACTAAAATTGTTGTTTCAATAATATGGTATTTGATTAGGCCGCAACTTGACATCGAAAGAGCCGCAACTTGACATCGAAAGAGCCGCAACTTGACATCGAAAGAGCCGCATGCGGCTCGCGAGCCCCAGGTTGCCGAGCCCTGGTATAAGGCCACAAAACGCAAGAAAGGCGCTGTCTGAACAGGTTTCATTCAAAGTTCAGTTCTAATCACTGCAGAAAGAGACGTTTAGTTTCCTCTCTGGATGAAACAAAACAAACAAAAAATGTGAAATAGAAAGATCAGACTTAGGGGAAACAAAAACAAATGAATAGTGTATGTGCACAATATGACGGTGTATCAGTAGTGTGGTGGTGCTGCTGGTGGTGGTGGTGGTGTTGTTGTCTTGCCAATTATTTATTTGTTCCGTGTGTTACAAACATACTCAGTGAGAAACGGAGGAAGTAAACTTTCTCACCGCTCCGTGACATTTGTACTTGGGGGCGAAGGGAGGGGGTGGAGGGGTCCAGGGGCACCTGGTGGCCCCGTTGAGATCAAGGTTCCCGATGACGTCATCACCTGTTTACCGTGACCTTCAAGATCACGTACGCCGTTCATTGATGAGATAGTGATGTGTGTGTGTGTGTGTGTGTGTGACAGAGATATAGGAGTACGAGAACGTGTGTGTGAGTGTGTGTGTGTGTGACAGAGATATAGGAGTAAGAAAGCGTGTGTGTGAGTGTGTGTGTGTGTGTGTGACAGAGATATAGGAGTAAGAAAGCGTGTGTGTGAGTGTGTGTGTGTGTGTGTGTGTGACAGAGATATAGGAGTAAGAAAGCGTGTGTGTGAGTGTGTGTGTGTGTGTGACAGAGATATAGGAGTAAGAAAGCGTGTGTGTGAGTGTGTGTGTGTGTGTGACAGAGATATAGGAGTAAGAAAGCGTGTGTGTGAGTGTGTGTGTGTGTATGTGTGACAGAGATATAGGAGTAAGAAAGCGTGTGTGTGAGTGTGTGTGTGACAGAGATATAGGAGTAAGAAAGCGTGTGTGTGAGTGTGTGTGTGTGTGTGACAGAGATATAGGAGTAAGAAAGCGTGTGTGTGAGTGTGTGTGTGTGTGTGACAGAGATATAGGAGTAAGAAAGCGTGTGTGTGAGTGTGTGTGTGTGTGTGTGACAGAGATATAGGAGTAAGAAAGCGTGTGTGTGAGTGTGTATTTATAGATCAATACACTAGAAAAGGCACGCCAAGTTTACATAATAGACAGACCTTGTTCACCCCCTTAGAGTCCAACAGGTTTCATCCAACTTGTTGCGGTTTTACTCATTGAAACAGTTCACCTTGAGACCGAAACAACTCACATAATGAAAAGACATGTGTTGCATGACGGGAAAAAAAAACGACTATGCAACAAAGTGACGTCGTAAGATGGACACAAACTGTACATCTGCTAGTACCTAAAATTAAGATTGAGAAGTTGTTTTTTTTCATGACAGACCAGATATACTGCCCATGACAGCCCCCGGAACTTAGGCCCCGGGACTTAGACCCCCCGGGACTTAGACCCCCCGGGACTTAGACCCCCGGGACTTAGACCCCTACCCAGACATGGGGGAATGAGCCGTTATTTTGAGAATGGTTTTTTTTTTGAGGAATCATTAGGAGGCGAAGGTATCGCAGCCAAACATTTTGTATGGAAGAATGTGTCTCACTGACCTATACATCTACATTAACCGATAGAGTCTGTATTAGAGAATCCGCGGGAAATAAATTTATCGGGAGTTCCATGGGATTGGTTTTGTTTTTGCGGGAGTCCCGTGGGTTTGGGTTTTGTTTTTGCGGGAGTCCCGTGGGTTTGGGTTTTGTTTGAGTAGGACTCTCGCAGACTTCTGATGAATCAATCAAATCGCACGGATGATCTTGGGATGATGTGTGATGTATGATACACACCTAGTTCTGGGCCTTTTCTTGACATTCTTGATATTTATGTCAAAACGCTAGAGTAGATTTAGAGACAGAGACTATCCCCTTTGACGTTTTAATATAATAGATATCTAAGAGTTAGGAGTAGTACCAATAAGGGTGACAAGGTGACAGACGACTTAGGACAAGGTGGGGAAACAATAGAATAGTAGACAGCAAAGGTGTGAAGACCGAGAGGCGACGTCGGACAGGCTAGTAGGGTTAACAATGACGACCAGGTGACGCTCCTAGAAAGATTAGATAGTTAGGAAAATACTGAAGGGATTGTGACGAACTTGGGGTAATTAGGGCACGGACGTTGGGGTATAAATAGGGGCTGGATTTGGACATTAGTTAATTAAGAGAAGTTAGGAGAAGTTCGTAGTTATGAGGAGTTTTAGAGATCTCTAGTTAGTCAGAGTTGAGGCAGAGTGAATTATTGAAATGTATTCATTTATGGACTTTTGTATTCTGATGAATTTCTGATGTACATTTATGTAAATAAATCGTTGTACTAACAACGCCTCGAGTTTGTTTGGTTTTTGAGTTGTGACAAAGGAGCGAGCAAATAAGAGTGAAACATACTTCTCTAATTCTCTTTTTTAATTTTCAAATAATTGATAATAAAGCAAACATTCAAAAGTTAGTTTAAGCAAAAAGCGAGCGTATTCAGTTTTACGTTAATAAAGGTGGTAAGAGCAAGTTATAGAATATTTTTTTTGATGGGAGCGGTTGGGGTTGGGAAAAAATTTTCGCGGGAGCGGGTGGGACTGGGGGGAATTTCTTTTGGGAGCGGGTGGGACTGGTTTTGAAAACGCGGGAGTGGGTGGGACTGGGTGTGATTTTGACTCCCGTGCAGCTCTCTAGTCTGTATGGATGACCCGATAGAGTTTGTATGGAAGACCGTGTCTCACTGACCTATACATCTACATTAACCGATAGAGTTCCAAGAAGAGATAAAATGCCTATTAGAATGTGTGAGTTAGAAGTAACAACCTTGGCTTTAGATTTCCACATGATAAGTAAGTCACAGTTGAATTGTGGTTGATACCAGTCAGAACAAACATCAAATACTGACACCGAGTGAACACAACAGTTTATGACACAACAGTTTATGACACAACAGTTTATGACACAACAGTTTATGACACAACAGTTCATGACACAACAGTTCATGACAACATTTCATGACAAGCTCATGACACAACAGTTTATGACAACAGTTTATGACAACAGTTTATGACAACAGTTTATGACACAACAGTGTATGATAACCGAGGTAGCGATCTGGTATTATCAATTTAACGCACAAAGAAGAAAGGTTGTGAACCGGAAGTTGATACTTTCTGCTCCCTATCGGAGTTAAGACAACAAAAAGCGTCATTGGTTTCAGTGGAATAGGGCCAGTAAGTTGTTGCAGACGCCACTGACCGGTTACAAACTAGGTTGACGATGGGGCAGTACTACATTTAGTGTCAGGGGAACAACAAATGAACAGACTATTAACTTCAAATAGAAAAAACTGCAATTTCGCATAAGTATATACGTGACTAGAAGATTACAATTCTGCCTGGCAAACTTTTTTTTATGCGATCAATCCCACGGTACCACCTTAGCCACCCTTCCCGTCAACGAAAACATGAGCCGACTACAAGCCCCATTTGAACTACTGCCAAAATAACTGCTAGAAGTACTGTATCTGAAAAAAAAAACTTTTGCCGTGTGAATAGTGAAAGGGAGAAGGGGGTAATTGTGACGTCATTGGTGCATGTCTTTCATTTCGTGCAGGCAGAGTATATGCCCCTGCTGTTTAGATATATACACTGAGGATGCGTTGAGTCTATTGTCACACAACTAGTGGGCATGAAAACCTGACGAAGTATCATGTGTCGGAAATAGAAGACGTTTAAAAAAAATTAAACTAGAGCACAAGTAACACACAACGGTACATGTATATACCAACAGATCACCCACCCACTGCACTACAAGTAACGCACAACGGTATATACCAACAGATCACCCACCCACTGCTGCACTACAAGTAACACACAACGGTTTATACCAGTGGATACCAAAGTGGTCCCTACAGACCTCCAGGGGTCCCTGGTATCATTCAGGGGGTCTGCGGAAAATTAAAATTCATTTGGGGGTCCCTGAACAACTATAGAGGGTTCCTGAACAACTATAGGGGGTCCGCGCAATTTTTAATAATAGTAAAACTATGATCTATTTACTTTAATCATTATGACAATTAAAATAAAAATAATAAGTAAACTATTTGGGCTAGCTAATTAAGTTAATAACTAGCATGGCACGGTGTGGGATAGATGGCCGAAAAAAACGTTTATACAGGAATGGAATGATGCCGCTGCATGCACTAACTTGTCTACAATAAAGACATTAGCCATAAAAGAGTTGTGCACCGTACATCATATTTAGTTCTATGTTATGCTGATACAAAGTGTGTTAAACAAAGTTTCCCACTCTTTGACAAGAAAGACAAGGATTTAACGTTTTTTTCAAACAGTGAGAGAATAATATTTGAAAATACCGTCACTGCAACAACTCATAGGGACAACATCCAAGCGAGATGATGTTGGACGGACTGCTGCTTCTTATAACATTTCTTTATTGATTGCAAAGTTCTGATAGCTGCATGAAGAACTTATTTTGCCAGCTGTAAGTGCGGTAATATGTACCGTTTTGCCCAAACCAGCTTTCGAGTAGTATTACTGTACAAAGAATGATTGACAAAATGGCTGTCCGTTAAAAGTTATGTATGTGATTACTTAACAGCATCTGAATTTTCTATACAGCTTGATGAGTCAGTCCACTTTACCAATAAAAACGAAGCTTTACTATCAGCTTATGTAAGATTTGTAAAAGAAGAAACATTTTGTCAAGAATGTTATCTGCTCAATGTTAGGAAATCGATACAAGAGACGAAACGTTATTTACTTAAAAAGATTTTTCGAAGTAAAACTAAGTCTTTAGCCTTTACTAATATAATTTCTTTTGCTACTGACGGTGCTCCTCGACTGCATGCGCTCTTTGATTCAGTGTTGGAATTCCTGGAAAGCAAAGACAATAATTTACGACACAATTCAATAAATTCAAAAAATGACTGATTTATTTGACAAATTGAACGAAACTAATTTGAAACTACAAGGTGACCAATTAAATTTAATCAAAACTAAAAGAGTAATGCCTGAGTTTGTGGCAAAACTTTTTTCTGTACAAACAAAACTTGGGGAGGTTCTCAGTTTTGAAATATTTCGAAAACTCAAAATAGAGATGAAGATTAGCTTGCTTACTTTACTGCTCTTTATACAGACGTGAGCCAAAGATTTGAAGACATTCTTCACATGGATATTCCCGACTGGGTGTTGAACCCTTTCGCACGTGGACAAACTCAGATCCATAACACAGATGAATCCGTACTAATACAGGAGCAGCTTATTGAAATATCCACGAACCAGTGTTTAAACAAGTATACCACAAATTCTGGTTATAAAAATAGATCCAATTTTATACCCTGCATTATGGGTTAATGTACAGAAGTTGTTGACTTTCCGTCTTCCTATTTGGTACAACGTTGATTCAGTGACGTTATGAACCTCATCACACACACACACAAAAACCGACCAGAAATTAGTGCTCGTGAGAATTAACGGTTGGTACTCACTAACATTGAGCGAGATATAAATACACCCAAACATCTCATCAAGTTCATCCAAGTCTTCATTTTTTATTAGTTTATTTTAAACAAATATTATAATTTCAATAAACAATTCTTCAACAAAATGTTTTTGTTTTTAATTTGCAATTTTTATACTTTGCATTTATATAGCATTTTCACTTGGGGGGGGGTGTCTGTGGGCAAGTTTTGACTATCAGAAGTGGTCCCTGGTGTTGAGGACCCCTTTGAGGGTATCCTTGGCTTGTTGCTAAGAGTATGAGGGCTGACTCAATGATGACTCGTATTTGTATTTGTGTTTCTACCACACACAGTCTCACCAACAATTAAACGTACAACAAGTGACGATTATCAATCCAACAAGTGTGTGCAGCGACAAAATATATTTATTTACAGAGACACCAGTCCGTAACAGAGATCTGGTCTTTAAAATCCTAAGCAAAAGTAATCCAAAAATGTCAAAGATTAATCCAGTATCAATGATCGGAATTAAAGGGACGTTCTCTCAATAGATCACCCTTCTCTCTCTCTTTCTATCTCACTCAGAGACACATCAATCGACTAGCTATCACTCAGTCGGATTGCTACTCACAAATCGACTCTCTCCTCCGAGAGCCCACAGTCGAATGTCTACGAATCTATCTTTCATTCCTCATATCACTTTTCCCACGTGACCCTTAGCCAATCAAATATAATATCTGTTTCTTTCAAACTTTCAAATTAGGGGGTGGAGCCTAGATGGGGGGGGGGGAGAAGTACGTCATACAGACAAAGACAGTAGTAACTGGACATCCATTCTTTTGTCGGCAATTGACCAGGGCCGAGTGACCAGGTAGAATCCCGCGAGGAATGTAACGTGTTTCTGTTAACCGCTACTTTGGTTCGTCGGCGGAGATTCCGCCGGACACCTGGTCTATGACGCAATTACGGGGGTGGGGTAAAAAAGGTGGGGAACTTGAGAACGGGAACGTATATTATTATACATGGTATAATATACACCTTAACGTTAGTAATACTATTAAGTTAACGGTTGGAGTAAGTGGATGGTTTCGACAGATTAGTCACAACCCGTGTCACCTGGGTCAAAAAAGTTTGGGAACCACTGGTATCTACCAACAGATCACCCACCCACTGCACTGTTTTATGCTGTGCATTCAGACTTATGAGGTAGTGCACGGCATCAAGAATACCAGAGCCGCCGAGCGATAAACCAACCTGGCTCAATTCTCTACGTTGTTTTTTTTTTGTGTTCTTGTACAGCAAAGTTGTGCAACCAATGGCACTCTTAGTGACCTTCTATTCTCGGGGTGGTTTTAGGTTGAAAGTCAAATCAGCGCGGTGAGGGCGACTCAATTCACCCCTATGTACTACGTGGTACGAACCACCGTCCCCGGACAGTATTAATGGATTCAAACGCACCATCACATGGAGAAGGGAGAGGGGGTGGTGGTGGTGTTGGGCTTGCGTGACCACTGCGGCCTCAGCTATGGTGAGGATTTAAAAAAATGACAGTGATTTAACGAAAAAGTCCCATTAGTAATTATAATAATATTGGTGATTATTTCAAGTCACATTAGTGATTATACTATCAAGAGATAAACATCCAATACTTTCAGGGACATCCTATGATAATGATATTTCATTCCTCCGTTATATCACCCAAAAGTGCACATATGTATTTTTTTTTTATTTTACCACACAAAAGTACTTTCACCATGTACCACATAAAAAGTAGCTTCACCGTGTGACACGCTAGCCCAACAACGTGAAAGAAAAGGAAATGCTCATAACGTGTAGAATAGTAAACCTTTCAGGTACATGTACAATAGAGCTATCTTAATACCATGTATAATAGAGCTATCTTAATACCATGTATAATAGAGCTATCTTAATATCATGTATAATAGAGCTATCTTATTACCATGTACAATAGAGCTATCTTAATACCATGTATAATAGAGCTATCTTATTACCATGTACAATAGAGCTATCTTAATACCATGTACAATAGAGCTATCTTAATACCATGTACAATAGAGCTATCTTAATACCATGTACAATAGAGCTATCTTAATACCATGTACAATAGAGCTATCTTAATACCATGTACAATAGAGCTATCTTAATACCATGTACAATAGAGCTATCTTAATACCATGTACAATACAACTATCTTAATACCATGTACAATAGAGCTCTATCTTAATACCATGTATAATAGAGCTATCTTAATACCAGCTGCGTATACGTGGAATCATGGACTTGATGGGTCCTTAAGGCCGGCGAAGTGCACATGGTACTTCAAAGTACATATATGATTCAACATGTGTACTTTGTGTACATATGAAATGCACACTTTTCAGTTTCACATACAGATCACAGTCTAGTGATTCAACTTTACGTCTAACTATTAAACTGCATTGGCTAATAAATGTAATTTGTTTAACTGAAACCCACAAAAAAAAACCATGACGAATGGTCGTCCACCTGCCCCTGAATGGAATATGTCGTAAGACATAACTTACTACCCCACAGCTGGGCGTAATCATGTGAACTGTATACCACCACCTGCTAATAATATATATATGTAGGACACATTTGTGTACACTTCAATGCTCCCGGTATAACATATGCACCGATGCATGACATCAGTGTTCATCAGGTCGTATGGGTTTCTCTGGAACGAATGCTAATTGAGTTCATTACAGAGTTATAGTATAGTGCTCAGAGTTCAATGAAGTCTAATGGATCATGGAAAATTTAAAACATGTAGCTCGGAGACAATAACCATTGACAAGGTCATTCAGTTTATAATTTAAATGTGTGTGTATATATATATAGATAAAGATGCACATAGAATAGTGTAATTAGATCATTTGGCAGTCTAATTAGCTGAGCTTCATTAGTCCAGTATTAAGACCGTTCCCGTCTTGATCAATCCAGATAAGAAGATGACATCACAATAGTCGATACCATCATAACAATACATATTCTTTCGTAATAATCCAGATACCATCAACATATTTTCAGGGTTTTTTTTTTTTTTTAATTCTCTCCAAAACCAACAAGTGTCAATCTGCATGGTGAGAATATTTCAACCTTTTTCTCCATAAGTTCAAACCAGCAGCAAGTGTTCACCACAACAGATGACTTTCATAAACAACAGCACGGTAAACAGAACGTCAAACAGGGCTGCACTTTAAAACGTTCTCTTCTGCCAACAAATCAAGACATGACGTCCAACACGTACTGAGTTCCTTACTGCGTTGACAGATTTAACATACACATAAAATGAAAATATATAACTTACAAGTAGAAACTGTCAGGTTTCTCGATTTAAAAAGAAAATATTCTTGAACACCGTGTTGTGTTTAAAAGTCGTGTTTAAATGTCATAAGCTCGACAAAAAACTTCTTCAAAACAATGAATTGAAACACGCCATGGTAACAAAAGATTTTTTCTGATGTGCAAATTATGAGGCTGCATAGGGCCACCCCTGCTATGAGGGGCCCCCTCTCCCGATTTGTATTTGGTATTGGCCTAAAGTGACTAGAATTAGCTGACGGTTGTGGGGTAAGTTGGGGGCCTAGTTGACAACGATTATAGGGGCTTTACAAGTGGCGGTCTTGACAGGACCTCCTAAATGTCACTTAAGCCTAGGGTCCCCAATGTAAGGTTTAGCCTAGGGCCATCAAATATGTAAGGACGGACCTGGTTACAGTAACTGCTTCGGTGTGTATCTGTAGGACAACATTTACAGCCTTACTATAGAAAATCCGTGGGACGGATAGCCGAGTACCTGACTTTAAGTTACGGAAGTAAAGCCGGCTGGGCGTTGTGCTAACCACACAATCCCTTCATATTCCGAGGTTACAGAAACAGATGATAAGGGAACGTTAATTTATATATATATATATATATATATATATATATATATATATATATATATATATATATATATATAGAAAATCCAAATGAACAGAAATTATTGGAACTGTATGGGTGAAATATTCCGCAATCAAATGAATCTGGAGGATAGCAAAATTAAATGTTTCTTCACTAAAAGTTAAATATGTATGATCCCGTGTCAGTGGCTTGCCTAAAACAAACAGATACCATTGACTGTCATACGATGCATTACTTAATGTTATAAAACAATCCGATCCATATTTCACTAAATCTGTTACGGTTATAAAATGTTGACCCCTATTTTGGCTACACGACACCGAAGAACTAAAGAGGGACTTGTATATTTGGCAGCTCGCCTGTCCTTTAAATATAGATGCGAACAATCAATAGCTAAGGGGAGAATTCAATTATTTTATAACATTTTATTAGAGAGCTCCATAATACAATTTTGATATGGAGATAATTGATATCTGCAGATCATCATGAACATTTTGTTTTTACAAATATTCAAGCATTAGTTTCATGGCATATATCACATTAATTCTGTAGATACCCTTCCCCCACCCCTTACCTCCCATTTTCAGGTCCATATGTTTAATATTTTGACCAGTAAAAAAAAACAACACTGCGTACCAGCCAAATACAATAAATAAACAAAGGAAATAAAGCTGTGTACAGCAGTTTAATGTCAGTCAAGGTAATGAAGACTGGTGACACGTGACCAAGGTAGAGTGCAGCACGTGTGTAAAACAAGGGAGGGGGGGTATTCAAACAAAACTTATGGCCGGCAGAACAGTTACAAGACAAAATAACATGTTATTAAAATAACAAACGTGCACTTTAAAAAAGCCTTTTCATCTTTTCTTAAGCTACTGACAATTCCTTACGCGATACTTTTTAATATTAAACACAACAAAGTCATGACGTACTTTAAGTAATAGTTGGTATCAATAGTGTTATGTACCATTTAAACTGAACTAGATTTATCATTATGGCTTTTAAACAGAAACCCACTTTCTTCCTCTGCCCCTCCATAATCCCTTCTCTCCTCCCTTCCTCCTCCTACCCCCCTCACAACCCTCTCTCTCTCTCTCTCTCTCTCTCTCTCTCTCTCTCTCTCATAATCCAAGACAAACACTGTGTGTGAACTAACGAAAAGATCAACTTTAAAATCTCGTGTACTTGCCTATGACAATGTATTGATCGAGATGAACCGCAAACTATGTCAACTGGTCATTATGAGGTGAACCGTCACGTGAAAACTATGTCAACTGGTCATTATTGAGGTGAACTGTCACATCAAGACTTGACGGCTGCTGAACGATTCAAGTATGTATCTGTTCGGTGACATTTTTCGTTCTTGTATAATTTCAAATAAGAGTTTTTAAGTGCCAGACGTTCAAGATAACGTTGAGTTCTGTGACCACTGTTTCTGGAGTAAGGCTGCCCATGCACCACCCTCTGCCCAGGCCCTAAGAATGGCTCTGACATCAATCCCGTGGCCAAACATTGTAGGGAAATACAGTGCAGGGAAATACAGTGCAGGGAAATACAGTGCAGGGAAATACAGCGCAGGGAAATACAGCGCAGGGAAATACAGCGCAGGGAAATACAGCGCAGGGAAATACAGCGCAGGGAAATACAGTGCAGGGAAATACAGTGCAGGGAAATACAGCGCAGGGAAATACAGTGCAGGGAAATACAGTGCAGGGAAACGCACTAGTTCATCAAACAAAACTGGATAGAACATACTACAATGTATTCGCCACCACCACCACCACCATCACCAAAATGTTTGGTTTTTTTAAAAACACGCCAAAAATGAAGTGTGCATATTGTAAAATACATAAACGATGTTCTATATATATAAAGATATTACTTTCTCCAATTGGCAGTGTCGTAGAAAACTTGATCTAATTGTGTCCGATGCTGACACAACTGGTAGATAGACACAGACCAGGAGATATTGCCTATAGACAGACGGAGGGGGGGGGGCATTTAATTTTGTTGACAGTAAATTAGTTGATCAAATAAGCTGCCAGCGTCGAGCTGTTTACTTATTGATTTTATAGACCGGAAGAGGGGGGGGGAAGAGCGAGCAGGCCGATCAAACATGACGTCAGAACAAATCCCAGTCGACCTAAATCACCCCTCCTAACGATGTCTTAAAAAAAAAATAAAAACGTAAAATGTGAATGACATCCTAAGGCCACCCTCCACCGGCCAAACTGTTTGATATTGACATATGCATGCATAACAACAAGTAGATTTATTGATATGTTTGTGTGGAAAGTAACAATATAATATAATAATAGCGATTTGGGCGCTGCGTTAAATCGAAAGTAAAGAATTAATATAACGGTATTCCAGTTTAAAATACAATCATGAAAAAAAATCGGATCTGCCCGAAACCAAAAATAACCTCGCCTACCGATCAAGCCTAAGGGGATATAACTCTATGCAAATGTTTTGCAGGGTACAGCTAGTATAATATAATGAGGTGATGAGAAAACGGTGCAACATTGGCTAATACTAACCAAACTACAACATCAACAACCTATATAAAATGTTTGATACGTATGAAAGGCCGTTATATGCCTTATCATTCGACACAGTTTTATTATTGAAAAGAAATGACATCTGATATACAATAGCTCCGCGTGTGTTTATAGCGCACGTGTGTCACGTGGGATACCCACCGTTGGCACAGTGGTTCTCAGGGTATGGACACATTTTATGGTGGATCATGACACAATTTTAATGTAGAGTTAGAGAATCCCGACCCTAGGTTATTTACGTTCCATATCTTAAAGTTTGTAAGACAATGTGAAACCTAAAACTAAATTGTCAGCTACTTATATTCCCTTTCTTTTTTATTCCCAGTTTTACTTTGCACGTGGGGCCGCGAAAACAAAACAGAGTTCTTGGTGGGCCGCGAAGAGTACAATTTAGAGAACCGCTGCCGTATGCTACACACATTTTGGCGCCGATGTTGTGACGAACAATACCAATAACAGAGACTCGGTGCTGGAGCAATGCTGGAGCGATGGAAGTAGATATTGTTGATCATTTCAGAACTTCATGTCGAAACGAAATAGGGTAGAAATAAAATACAAGAGAAAATACCAATGGTACAGAGATTATACAGAAAAAAAGTTAAACGTAAAAAACTCGACATGAAATTTTTATGGAAATGAAAAAAAAAAATATGTGTTACAAAACTTGCTATAACCGTTGGACCCAGGAGATAAAATCAACAACAGCACAATGAGTACCGTGCGTGGATCTATTGGTCAATTAAACATTTGCATTTCCGTTTCTAACAATAAACAAGATGCTGACTTCATTACAAACTAACAGACTAATTCCCGCACCACAATCTAAAAAAAAATAATATTTAAATTCATGCGTTTGAAGGTCTGTAATTGAGTCTGATTATTCAACGATCTTACTGTTACGATGTAGGGTCGTTTCGAGCACAATGGTTTACTCGTTCAGGAACAAAAATCAGCTTGGGAAAGGGGTGTACCCTTGTGACCTAGGTCACCGTGTCAGATTCCTAGGTGGGAGGCTGTTAATTGATTGGAAATCGCCAGCTCGGGAAGGGGGTGTGTCGTTCCCGTGTCAGATTACTAGGGGGGAGATCGGGACGCTCGCGGAACCAAAATACCTGGAGAAAAATGATCGTGACTTTGACACGTAGGATGAAGTTTGGGTACCGTGGATGCTGAGTTAGAAAGTTTCACATGCCCCTTTTTCTAGATGTCAAATCTCTTTCCCACGTCCCAGACCAGAGTTGGTGGTTTAAGAATTAATTAGAAATAATAAATCAGGGATGCCAAGCCAATCGTTTACTGTATATAAGCTGGACGATTTTGAAAGTGAGACAGAGTCGGAGAGAGACAGAGAGAGAAGATAGTCGAGTGAGATAGCAGAGTTGGAGAGAGGAGGAGAGAGAGGAGGAGGAGGAGAGAGAAGAGCGAGACTGAGAACTAGAGAGCAGGAGCGGAAGAGTGTGGCGTAGACTGAAGTACTGTATGCGAGGAGAACTGGCGTCAACATACATCTATAATAAAACTTGTGTTATTGGCAAAGAAACGGTATTTGTTGACTTGTTAGCAGAGACTGTACGTGAGCTGTGAAAATAGAAATATTGTCACCAGACCATCAACATCTACTCTCTCATACACCTAGACAGCGATCTGTTCGTGGCAAGGATAAGCTTTAGGACCATCCGCCAACGTAACACTTACATTAAAACATAAATCATAATAAATTATTTGACTGTTTATGTACTTTCGGTCACTGCTCCCAATCCCACACACCCACACACGCGCACACACACACACGCGCGCACACACCCACACACATTAGTATACAACCAACAAATAATAGAGAACCAATACACAAAAATGTCAACACCATGAATATTTAAATTAATGTTAGTGTCATGTTGTTAATACCAATGGACGTCGTCCAGCTTGATATTTAAATTCATGAATAGCCAACAGTGACCAAAGTTTAAAAAAACTGTTTCGCTGCTAGAGTATTCGCATTTATGAAAAAAACATGTTTACAGTAGCAATAACAATTTGCAAAAGTTAAATCTCAACATGAATATATTCGGAACTTTTAACAATCACATATTACACCTTTATACACTGCATGTGTACATAGGCACTTAAACACATAAACCATGGCTCAATCTACATACACTGCGTGTTTACATAGGCACTTAAACACATAAACCATGGCTCAGTCTACATACACTGCATGTGTACATTGGCACTCAAACACATAAACCATGGCTCAATCTACATACACTGCATATGTACATAGGCACTTAAACACATAAACCACGGCTCAATCTACATACACTGCAGGTGTACATAGGCACTAAAACACATAAACCATGGCTCGAACTACATACACTGCATGTGTACATAGGCACTTAAACACATAAACCATGGCTGAATCTACATACACTGCATGTGTACATTGGCACTTAAACACATAAACCATGGCTCAATCTACATACACTGCATGTGTACATAGGCACTTAAACACATAAACCATGGGTCGATTCGTTTGTGCCCATATCAGAGTGCACGCCATTGGTGAATTGAAGTTGTGACGCCTGGCATGGAGCTGACACTGTAATCTTAAGGACACAGTCCGTGTCTGACTGTCCGTGTCTTGCCAACACGCACCTGGCGAAGTCGTTCTTATGGACAGGTAGTAACAATTGTATGTGTAAAATAAAAATGTGGTACTGGAAAGAAAATAATAGCTCCGAATCATCTGGCTACATAGGAGGTGATGACTGGACCTAAACAGGAGTGTTATGGGGGAGTGTCGCATTCTGATGGCCCCGCACTGTCAGGACCGTCACAAGGAAGGGCTAAATGAAAAAAACAACAGATGATTGTCTGGTAGGTTCAGAATTCGAAGTTCCCCCTATAATGTTCAGACGAGGTGTACAAAATGTTCAGACGAGGTGTACAGAATGTACAGACGATGTGTACAGAGTGTACAAACAAGAACTTGTAAACAATTTAATGCAAACTGTTTACCATACATTCAACTCTGTAGAATCAGATTTTCTTTACGACTGTAATGTTTTTACATTTGTCTAATTATACGCCCATCTTGGTGTACATTCCTAGACGAAGTTGTACGCCGATATGTGTACACGATCTTGACTACACTAGTAATGACATGTATTATTAGTTATTGTAATCACAAGCAGGGTGGGGTCGTCTCAACAGGAAGTGAGCCATCCCCTTTAGATTTAGGCACGCATACTTTGGTGGAGATCACTGACAGACTTCCAACAATGACTACACAAGGTTACAAAGTACAAGGTTAGGTTGTTCAAAACACAAGCTGGTTTTAACAAACAGACTGTTTCATAATTGAACTCGCTATGGACATTAAAAAAAAATTGCTGGTGAATGTTTTTAAAAATTTTTTTCACTGACTAAATAAAACGTATCAAAGACTTCACATTTCAAAGATTACATTTCAAGGACTTCACATTTCAAAGATTACATTTCAAGGACTTCACATTTCAAAGATTACATTTCAACGACTTCACATTTCAAAGATTACATTTCAAGGACTTCACATTTCAAAGATTACATTTCAACGACTTCACATTTCAAAGATTACATTTCAACGACTTCACATTTCAAAGATTACATTTCAACGACTTCACATTTCAAAGATTACATTTCAACGACTTCACATTTCAAAGATTACATTTCAACGACTTCACATTTCAAAGATTACATTTCAACGACTTCACATTTCAAAGATTTCATTTCAAGGACTTCACATTTCAAAGATTACATTTCAACGACTTCACATTTCAAAGATTACATTTCAACGACTTCACATTTCAAAGATTACATTTCAACGACTTCACATTTCAAAGATTACATTTCAACGACTTCACATTTCAAAGATTACATTTCAACGACTTCACATTTCAAAGATTACATTTCAACGACTTCACATTTCAAAGATTACATTTCAACGACTTCACATTTCAAAGATTACATTTCAACGACTTCACATTTCAAAGATTACATTTCAACGACTTCACATTTCAAAGATTACATTTCAACGACTTCACATTTCCTAGGTCTCATCTCTGCGCTGTTTGCTTAGTAAACTTTGTGTGTTTACCTCCACGAACAGTTTTTTTTTTACCTGTCGAACATTATTTCTTAGCGGAGCCTATTATTTTATTTTATTTTCTACTCCTCGATTGGGAGAATCGATAAAATGCAACAAATCAGTGGCACCATCAGACCGGTGTTTCAGCACAAAGTTAGTCCTTGTTACTAGTGGTACATTCCTATCAACATTGCAGTTGGGTAATGATGTTTGTCAGTCGATGGTCTAGCTTTCTCCTGTTATTGCGGTGAAAGGTTATCCATAGTTAAGTTTTTTTTTTGTCCGCAGTTCACGACGCATTCATTGGTGTCCAGTGTCAATAGAATGATAAGATGAGAACACTTCAACAACAGTCTCTGAATCCAAGGAATTCTCAGTCAAAAACCTTGAGGTTTGATCGCTGTTAGAAGTTTGATCCCTTATAAGAATTGTATGTGTGTGTGTGTGTGTGTGTTTGTCTGTGTGTGTGAGTGAGTGTTTGTCTGTGTGTGTGTGTGTGAGTGAGTGTTTATCTGTGTGTGTGAGTGTTTGTGTGTGTGTGTTTGTCTGTGTGTGTGTTTGTCTGTGTGAGTGTTTGTCTGTGTGAGTGTTTGTCTGTGTGAGTGTTTGTGTGAGTGTTTGTCTGTGTGTGCTTATATGTATGTTTGTGTTGTGTTTGTGCTTATGTGTTTTGGTGTATTTGAGTGTGCGTTGTGTGTGTATTTGTCTGAGTGTGCGTTGTGTGTGTATTTGTCTGAGTGTGCGTTGTGTGTGTATTTGTGTCTGTGTGTGTTGTGTGTGTGTATTTGTGTGTGTGTGTGTTTGTGCTGTGATGAAACTACCAAGCTACATGGTGTCAATATATCGTATCAGAAAGTGATATCAGGGGGGAGGGGGGGGTCTCGTGGCACTAAGCCAGACAGTCAGTGGAGAGGGGAGACTGAACCGCCGACATTAGACAAACTGTGTCACTACGACACACACAACACCTCGATGTCTATCCGCACACACAAAGAGAGAACAAACTGAAAAAAAAAATCACCGCAAATTTGAAACTTATAAGTCAGATTTACCTCACCCACATTACGTGTGACGGTAGCGCCGATCCCCCAGCCACTACTACGTACGTGCAGGCATCAACTCAAAGATTTCGGTGACAGTTTGAACTCGGTGTGCCAGTCTATGGGCACCCATGTAGTCCGTGACACGCGCGTGCAACTAAACAGACGCGCGGCTTACATTCACCTAGGTCACTGGGTCACACACACCATAAGGTTTAGCCAAAATATAATCTTTCACCTAACATTATGTAATACATTTCTTGTCGTTAATGATTGACTTTTTTTATTTTATTTAAATCAAGTTAGTAATGCAAAAACCGCGAAGAAAAAAAAATATCATTTCAAATCTCTGACCAGCGTTTACTGTTCGACCAAGATAGTACATGCAACCAAACGGAGATATAATAAAAATCAAAAGTTTAATAAAGTAACAACCATTAAAAAAAAATGTAACGTTTTTTATTGTGATGGTTGTTACTCATTTCAGATATAGTTATAATCTGTATCAAGTACTGAGTAAGTTATAATCTGTATCAAGTACTGAGTAAGTTATAATCTGTATCAAGTACTGAGTAAGTTATAATCTGTATCAAGTACTGAGTAAGTTATAATCTGTATCAAGTACTGAGTAAGTTATAATCTGTATCAAGTACTGAGTAAGTTATAATCTGTATCAAGTACCGAGTAAGTTATAATTCAGTAAGTTATAATGTGTAGGGGGAGATGTGGGTGTGTGACGAGTGAGTCATTCTACTGATTGACTAATGGGGGTGACTGGGTGGCGGTTTGGCTCTGAAACCCATCGGCATGGTGGAGGTGATGGGTTCAAACCTACCAGCGAATCCAGTCAATTCAGTCCTCCGTGCTGGTCTCATGGTCATTTCAGTCTCGGGTATGGTGGGGGGGTGTGTACACGGGACATAATGGGCACTTTCCGAATAGAGGTTTATGTGGTCATGGGACAAACGTCTAAATAAATGACATTTTATTTTAAATACCTGAATAAACGTATACCGGAAAATATGTGCATACAACCACAGTATTCCGCTATCACAATCAGACAATAATGTCAGCCATCAGTGTATTTCCACATGCCATACACAACGCAAACTACACTCAACAGTCTCGTGTCGAGAGCACAGTCACAGACGAGTTTACTGGACCAATGACCTGGACCAAGTCTCTGCTTGACAGGTCAACGAACTAGACAATTTTCTCCAGCCTGGAGGATTATCTGCTCTTATTGCTAGCTCAGAGATAACCACTATAATATTTTAACTCAAACTATTTCTGGTAGACACAAGTCACCCAACTAGATAACCATTATAATATTTTAACTCAAACTATTTCTGATAGACACAAGTCACCCAACTAGCTACATTATTTTGTTCATGTTTTCCCATGTAGTTAACTTACACATTTCATTTCAAATGTTTAAAAGGATGACAGGAGGGTGAATTATATATATATAGTGATAGAAGGGTGACGTAAACAGTGATAGAAAGATGACGTAAACAGTGATAGAAGGGTGACGTAAACAGTGATAGAAGGGTGACGTAAACAGTGATAGAAGGGTGACGTAAACAGTGATAGAAGGGTGACGTAAACAGTGATAGAAGGGTGACGTAAATAATGATAGAAGGGTGACGTAAACAGTGATATAAGGGTGACGTAAACAGTGATAGAAGGGTGACGTAAATAGTGATAAAAGGGTGACGTAAACAGTAATAGAAGGGTGACGTAAACAGTGATAGAAGGGTGCGGAATACAGTGATACTTCAATAAATGTCGAAAATCCGCCAGAAAACAGTCGACGAAAGTGCGAAACAAACGAATACCAAAGACGACGAATACCGATGCATGACCGTGTTTTCCCTAAGCAACGCTAATTCTGTCATAATGCATTCTCGAGGACGTAATTTATTATTCCTAACGGCACAGATCCGATGCATTCAGTTAAATATGTTTTGGTTTTGTTTAATGTCACAGAGGTAAAGGGGCGGTGGTGGGATAGGTCACTTTGGACATAGGTCGCCAGTCAACCGAAGAAATGACCACACATTAGACACAACATGTACCCAATGAACTCAAAAGATACGTGACCTCCTTTCCCCCCCAGGCCTACCGGAATATCACCCCCCACGAGAAGTGATGTAGTGTTTGTGGCAAGAGCGCGTGGAGTGACGCAGTAGATGCACCTGATAACACCAACTGCCTGCACTGAGAGACCATCACTGTCACGCCAGACTGGAATTATCCTGCTGTGTCCGTTGTAGTGTCAATGCCACACTATACTCTGCCTGATTTTTTTGTTTTGTTTTGGGTGGAACGAGGTTTTATGTCAGCTGATATAAGCAAACACATACGACATATACTTTGAGTAGCCCTGTCACATCATGAACAGATTGACCAAACATAAATACTCCATACATCAGGGGCACCGGGATTAATAACGAAAAAAAGGAAACAAATTATTTACAAGTAATGAGTACACGGCGATACTGGCGTCGTTATATGGTTCCCGGGACTGTAGAGGGCGTAAAGGTTCCCGGGACTATTAGAGCGTAAAGGTTCCCGGAACTGTAGAGGGCGTAAAGGTTCCCGGGACTGTAGAGGGCGTAAAGGTTACCGGGACTATAGAGGGCGTAAAGGTTACCGGGACTATAGATGGCGTAAAGGTTACCGGGACTATAGAGGGCGTAAAGGTTACCGGTACTATAGAGGGCGTAAAGGTTACCGGAACTATAGAGGGCGTAAAGGTTACCGGGACCACATAGAGCGCGAAGTTAGGCAGGGCTGTACCGTCCACTGAAATGGGAGGATTGAGAGCTTACCTCCAAGATGTCAGCGACACCACTGAATTAAGTCACTTTAGTTTATAATAAAGCGAAGGAAGTAACAAATTTAGTTTATTTAGAGATAAAAGGTCCGACCCCCCCCCCCGCCCCAAACCGTGGGGAAAGTGTTCAGAAGTTCGCCGGTCACAGCCATAAATAACATGAAGACATCTACTATCTAAAAATAGAAGACAGCAAGTGAAACATCTGTGGTAATCTAAATGCCAGAGATAAAAAGTTCACAAACAGATTGGGTTGGATTTTTTTGTGAGCACAACAACAATAACACCAACCAAAAACAATGAAACTAGAATGCGATCCAGTGTTTTTTACATGCAGCGACGAACATGACTAAAAAAAAAGAAAAAAGCTTGCATGCAATGAAAGGTGGGCAGAGAGAAGCTTGCATGCAATGAAAGGTGGGCAGAAAGAACCTTGCATGCAATGAAAGGTGGGCATAAAGAAAAGCTTGCATGCAATGAAAGATGGGCAGAAAGAAAAGCTTGCATACAATGAAAGGTGGGCAGAAAGAAAAGCTTGCATGCAATGAAAGGTGGGCAGAGAGAAGCTTGCATGCAATGAAAGGTGGGCAGAAAGAACCTTGCATGCAATGAAAGGTGGGCAGAAAGAACCTTGCATGCAATGAAAGGTGGGCATAAAGAAAAGCTTGCATGCAATGAAAGATGGGCAGAAAGAAAAGCTTGCATACAATGAAAGGTGGGCAGAAAGAAAAGCTTGCATACAATGAAAGGTGGACACAAGTCACGGTGATTCTCAAACTGAAATTTTTATTTAAAGTTTAATCAGCCACATTCTGTTTTAATTTGTAAGATATAAACAAAAAATCGCTCACGGAACTGCAACGAAACAAAAATAACGCCCCAAAGTTTTGACCATTTTTCGAATGGAGCGACCCATGAACAGGTCAGGATCAAGGTTTCTGTAGGCCTAAAGGGGCGAAATATGGCGAACAAGTTGGCAAAAACCTGTCAGGTGTGAAATGTTTTTACATACTGTGTCTATTTCCAGAAGAAATGAAAAAAGTGTTACACGAATCTCTCGTCCCTGTCTTGTGTGAGGTTAGCGTAGAAGAATCAACGAGAATCAGATTTGTGTGATAGACGAGGGTCGATGTTTATGCAAGGCCCAAGGCCCTATCCTTTTTATCCTAACGATTAATCCGGCCCAGCCCATCCCTGTTTGAGTACCGTTGAAATTGCATGTGGTTTTATCTGTGTAGTGAACCGAATCTAAACACCAATAGTTCAAACTTATAATAAATGATGTGAGTGTTAAAACGTGACCGAACTACACAAGGCTCTCATTGGTCTTACTGTGTCGACCCCCTGGCGCACGGTGTATGTTACACATACAGTAATGTGCACTGGCCAACGACCCCCTGGCATGCGGTGTACGCCACACATACAGTGATGTGCACTGGCCAACGACCCCCTGGCACACGGTGTACGCCACACATACAGTGATGTGCACTGGCCAACGACCCCCTGGCATGCGGTGTACGCCACACATACAGTGATGTGCACTGGCCAACGACCCCCTGGCACACGGTGTACGCCACACATACAGTGATGTCCACTGGCCAACGACCCCCTGGCACACGGTGTACGCTACACATACAGTGATGTGCACTGGCCAACGACCCCAGGGCTGAGGAGTTTCACCACCAGTAGATGAGAAGGCCGTAGGTAGACCCCAGGTCACTCTGAATGAAGCCATAACGTACTGGATTCAACTAGAGGTAGTCTGACTACACAGTGAGTGTGGCCATCAGTGGTCGGAGATGGAGCACACACAACCACACACACAGGTGGGTATGGATGGTGGATCAGGTCGAAACCTATGGCAGGGGATCTTCTAAATATTGAAGAGGCAGACAATCGCTGGTTGCCTCTAACCCCCCCCCCCCTTTCTCCCTTGGTGCATCCATGATTATGTCATCACCGGAATGAGGATATGACTTCCCTAACCCCCCACCCCTCCCAAGATATCATTACAAAGCACTTCAGTATCAATGAAAATTTAGATAAAATATGCAATATTCTGTAGCAAAAAAAACTGAAAAGTAGAAATGTAAATCAGACTCGCCCGGGCTCCCTTCTGGGTGGAGCCAGTGCTACCTCTTGCCGAGCGATAGCACACCATTTACATCAAAACAGACAAATGTCTCGTATAGAAGGACATTTAAAGTACACAACGCTATGTTGCAGTATTAACTTCCGCACTCAGTCTGCGGAAAGTTAGAGGGAACATTAAGTGTGTGTGGGGGGGGGGGTCCCAATGAGCCGTCGTCGGCCAAACAGGCCGGCCCCTGCATATATAAAAATAAATGCATTGAATTTTGTTTGTAAACAGTAAACTAGTTCGGTGACGGGGACACCGCTTGCCCGAGTTAGCCAGCATGTGTTGTTGACTAGCTGCGCACGTCCATCAACGGGGACAGAATATTTTATGTCCGACAACAACAAAATGATTAGATCATTTGTATTACCTGCCCTTGTGTGACGGGGAGGAGGAAGGCGGCCCGGGTAAACTGTGCACGAGTTAGTTGTAATAGTAAACAAAACAAAAAGTCGGTCAACTATTGCAGAAGACAGCAGGCGATAAGTTAGTGTGGCGGAATGTAAGGCCTTGATGTAGGTCAGGCAGAGACCGATATCTAATATAACTTGTGAAAAGGCAAACACGGTTTGGATCAAACACTTTGACTTGAAATGTTATGTATTGTAAACAATCACACGGTCACATAAAAACAGGGAATATAAAAATGAAGTAAATAAATAAATAAAAAATATGACCTCATCATGTTGAATCAATCAAATTCAGTTCTACCGGTATCTCCTGACCCATATTTAACCCCTTCCTGAAAGTCGTTCGAGCGACTAACAGCTGGAGATCATGGCTGCTGTTGCCATACAAAAAGGGCTTACACTTGTCCCTGGCACAAACCATTAAAAAAAAAAGTACCCCCACCCCATAATAACATAGTCAAATTTAATCAAATTAATCGGTTTTAAAAATAATTTGGGCTACCTCATTTTCTAATTGACCCCCCCCCCCCCAATGCTCATTAAACACTCAAAGTAACAGCCGCAACACCCCCCCCTTCCCCCGTGGGGCATGTTGGCTCCACGATGGGAAACACTGGATTAATCGTGGATAGGATTTTGATTTGTACAATAACTATACTCCCTGCAACAATAACTATACTCCCTGCAACAATAACTATACTCCCTGCATGGATAAAATAGAATATATCTAAATATGTTATTCAATGATAGTTTATATTTTACAGCGGATGTATTTTGACGATGGTTATATTTTTCACAGCTTCGAACATTACAAAATCTGAAGGTACCCAAGATTTTGGGGGAGTTCCGATTGGCTGGTACGACTGTAACAAAAAAAAATATAGTTAAGTCCCCTTAAGCCCATCGGGTCTAATCGGGCCAGGTGAAGTGTTTCAGTAACCTCGGTACATAAAGGGACATCATACATTCCCAAGGGTCTCACTAAGGTTCGAACCCAGGACACTCAGGTCGACAGTTGAGTGATCCACACAACTTGGCCACCTGTCCTTGTTGGTACGACTGTGCGTATGTTAAAAAGTAAAAAAAAAGTAAAGTTCCCTTAAGCCCCAAAGGGCTCATCGGTGAAGATGAAGTGTAGAATTCATCTGTTTCAGTAACCCCGGCACATAAAGGGATTATGTGGTTAGCACAACGCCCAGCCGCCTTTACCCCCCCCCCCCCCAACTAAATGTCAGGTACCCATTTAAAGCTGGGTGGACTTGGAGACTTAAACCAGGACCTGAAAAAGTCCCAAGGTTCTCACTGAGATTAGAACCCGGGACCCTAAGGTCGACAGTCAAGCGCTCTACACCACTCGACCACCCGTCCCCTACGTTAAAAAGAACAAACGCAGAAAGTTTGGTTGGTGACCAGCGTATTATCACGACATGGTTAGTTAGCCGTAGAGAGAGAGAGAGAGCGAGAGAGAGAGAGGGAGAGAGAGAAGAGTACAACACATAGGTACATAAGTGTTATGACAACTACTGTAAAATATAAACTATCATTGAATAACATTTTTTTTATTTGACCAACTCTACACAAACACACACACACCCGCCTCTATTTTTAGCCAGGTTATCATGTCCGTGGAAAGCAGTTTTCAAAAGTTCAACAGTCACAATGAGTTCTACCGAGATATTAAAGTCCCCCCCCTACTCATCACCCAAAGGAATCTTTCAATTTGCTGCCAGCTATTTCTCCCCCTGTCACACAACTCAGCAAACGTTAATAAATGTCTGCACTACTTAAAGTGTACAGGTAAGTCACGGGAAACAAACAGCTCAACAGAAATAATGCGCAGACAAACAACAGATCATGGAGAAAACATAATTTAATTACACATACTGGGCCAGTGTAATGGGGCAAACAGAGCCAGCAAGACACCAGAGAGAAAGAAAGAGATGGGTGGGTGGGAGGGAGAGGGAGGGAAATCATGAAAAAGTTTGACAAATTCAAATTCATATATCTGCCAAAGACATTATTTTTTTATTGGGGGGATGGGGGGACCTTAGAAAGACTAAAGATAACCGGGTGGGGGTGGTGCTAGATACAATCACATGTAATTTTTAATATGTCTGTAATTATATTTAACAGGATACAGTAACAAGAGACTCGTTCTATGCATTTTCTTTCAATGCTTACATAGTTTACGCATCTTTTTTTTTCTTCTTCAAATTAATTGACAGGGTGTTGTGGGTCTGCCACACCGGCCTTATTGGCGGCGGTTGAATGCAGCCTGCCATGCCTACATAGTTGTAGGGTGAGGTTTTAAGCCCTTGCCAAGACTGGTCAGACCAACAAGATACACATGAGAGGCCGTCAAGTCAGTTTAAATAAATAAATAAATATATATATATATATATATATATATATATATATATATATATATATATATATATATATATATATATATAAATAGCTTAATCGTGACAATTGCAAAGAAAACTAATGAAATAAGAACATTATAAATGTATCAAAGAAGCTTGGTGACAAGGTTTGAGAATCCTGGTTCAGTAAAGCAGATTAACGGAAACCACTAACATTTAATATACATACAACCAAACAGTTTCATGTGTATATATACAGAGAAAGATTTAATAGTAATTATTAATGAAAACAGGCCCCCCTTGGCTCTGGTAGCCATTGGCTGCAGCCTAGTTTCAATCTCTTATGAGAAATACAGAGAGTAACCTTTCAACTAATGATCAAGAAAAGTGTCACAAAGGTATTTGTTAAGAAAGGAAAATCTTTGTACATATGTAGTTCGTAATAAAAGTAAAATTGGAGCAGCAATCAGATCGTTCAATGTATTTTGTGCACCCCTTATTTATCTAACCCGTGTATGTGTTTCATTATCATATATTTATTTCCTTACGCGATTCCAACAGGTTATTTATTTTTCTCTAACACAAGATTGTTAAAATGAACTTAGGCCAAGAAGTAGATGACCAAATAAGAAGCCCCCCCCCCCCCCAAGGGAAACTTGAAAAGAAACAAAAAAAATAATTGTGATTCATTTCTCTGACGCTGATGGATTGAGCTGGGTTATTGTGACCTTCTGTGGCCTTGACGGCCAGCACTTTTTGAACGTGAGCAGGCTGTCAGGTCGATTATCAATCATCCCCCCTTCCCCCCCCCCCCACACACACCGCCTTACCCTTTGTGTTTTGGTGCGAACACAGTGGTGTTGGGCAACACGAGATCACCACAAGAGACGCAGAGAGAGACTGTATTGTAATTAGGGTTCGAAAATTACGCGTAAGATTGGCGCACGTAATTTACGCGTAAATTACGCGTAATTTACGCGTAAGTTACGCCTAAATTACGCGTACCGTTAATTCCCAATTACTTGAGAAGTTATATTCCTTTAAGTTGCTCACGCTCACTTATTGCTAGTAGGTGTATTTTTAATAATGTTTTCAAAGGTTTTAACTTGTAATTAACCGGTCATACTAATTTGCCCGTCGTCCGCATCGGCCACGTATTTCGTCGTGTATTGACTGCATCAGCGGCGGCCATCTTTGATTGAGTAATACCGGCTCTAATACGGTCAACGCGGGGCGGGTGCAATGCGCCTCGAAATACGGCCGCCTCGGGTGCCGAACTCAACAAAGACGGCACACGCGATCGACGCGCTGGTTAGGGTTCGAAAATTACGCGTAAGATTGGAACGCGTAATTGACGCCAAAATACTTGAAAAAGTATGTTCCTTTTTTGTTGCTCACGCTCACTGATTGCAGCAGGTGTATTTTTAATAATGTTTTCAAATGTTTTTACTTGTAATTTACCGGTCATACTAATTTGCCCCGTCGTCCACGTATTTCGTCGTGTACTGACTGCATCAGCGGCAGCCATCTTTGGCTGAGTAATACCGTTTAATACGGTCGACGCTGGACGGGTGCAATGCGGCGCGAAATACGGCCGCCGCGGTTGCTGAACTCAGCAAAAGACGGCACACGCGATCAACGGTGGTGCAATCCGCAGCGAAATACAGACGACGTGAGTGCAATACGCAGCGTAATACGGCCGACGCGATCGACGGAAGCACTATACACAGTAAAATGTTTTCTATACGTTTCATGACATTTGGAACATATATTATTATAGATAATGTTTAAAAAAAAATTGGGTTTTTCCAGATTACAATAAAAAAAATTTCATGTCAGGGAAAATGTTTTCTATACGTTTCATGACATTTGGAACATATCTAGATAATGTTTAAAAATTATTATTATTATTTTTTGGATTTTTGGTTTTATAACCTTCCCGTTTGGCTTGCGGCCGCTTGCCATACAGCCCATGGCGGCATTGTGTAGAAAATTTTTATGATTTTGTCTTTTTTTAACCAGACTTTGGCTTCCTTATTGAAAATATTTATTTTAGTATGTTTACTAAAACGATTAAAACAAACAATATACTGTGTGGTTTACGCTGTTTTACCAAACGAATACTTCCGGTTTATGCTTGTGGCCAGATGTAGATGGTACTCCTAATCACTGAAATTAATTAATCGCCGCTGTTAACACAACAAATTGCGACAGAAACAATTAAAAATGGCCGTCAAATATGCATTTTTTAAATTACCGTAATTTACGCGTAATTTTCCAAAATTACGTTACCGTAAATTACGCGTAATTTACGGTAACTTACGCGTAACGTTACGCGACTTCGAACCCTAATTGTAATACGAGGTGAGCACATCATCGTCAGATAAACACAACAAGGACGACGAGAGCACGTGAGCTGCAAGTCATGACAAATATGGCCGACTCAAAAAACCTCTCTAAAAAAAACAACAACAACATTCAGGTTGTTATTTCTGTTAGGAAAAGATCTTTTTATTTTTCATATTTAAGGTCATTTTTTGTAAACATTTCCTTAGCAGCAGGGTTTACTGAGACAAACTATTTTGTAAGTTTCGTATTTTATTCTGTGTCACGACCATTTAGTGTGTAATATCAACAAAGTCTAAACACATCAATTAACGTGCACAACGTAGATAGAGCGACACTCTGTGACTGACATTGAATGGGCCATGAAACCGGGGGGGGGGGGGGGGACAAATTCGAATTACCTACCACCTTGCATTTGTCTGGTTATAAAGCCTCACCACACACACAAACACACATACACACACATCAAAGGACTAACTGTGGCGACAAGGTAGTTTGAACCCTGGTATTAAAACTCTTAATGACACAGACACCGAGACAGACTGATAGGAGATCAATGATTGTGTGTATGGTATGTAACTAAATCTCTCACAATGTTACTGACTTCAGGATAAACATAATCAAAACGGTCATCCATGTGGTCATCTCATCTTGCTGGACACTCGTCTCCACCCTTCTCTTTCAAACCAAAAAGATCCTGCTAAAACTGGGGCACGGCCAGCGGGCCACGTGCGACCGTTAGGACGTTAAATCCGGTCCATGATTTGAATTTAAAAGTACATTTAAGAAATATTACTTTATGAAAACAGTCCCCATTCATCTTGCGCCTGGGTCCTGCCCTGCCGTCAAATTTGAGAACCCACTGTGGCCCACGATACGAACAGTTTGCCCACCCCTGTAGCCGGTTGGAAGCTCCAGAGTCTAACGTGGAAGAGGAACAGGTCTGAATAGGGTCTACCCATTTTTTTTCTTTCCGCTGGTCAGTTTTTATATTGTTAAACGCGTGGTCCGAAATAAACCCACTCTCGTCCACTGAGGTCCAGTGAGAAGTTAAAAGGTTGTACACCAGGTTAACACATGAAGTTGTTTCTTTTGCTCTTATTTTACATACATTTTAGGGAGAAAAAGCCAAAATTATAAATAGCCTGTACACACAAATTATATAACGGCTGTATTTCTTTTTCAATGCTGAACATGGAATATTGAACAAACTGCGAAAGAATTATAAGGTCTGAATGGCGGATTACAATAGAACAAAATAGTTGCGACTGTTCGAATGGGACTGAAATGACTCCATGCACAATGCATGCCTGTAGTGTAAAAAGGAACAAGGTTCTAAGCCAGGGTGGGTGGGGGTGGGTGGGGGTGTGAGACCAGGAAGGGGCGGGTCAATGCTAACTGTAAAAGTGCAAACGTGTTTTTCTTGTCTCGCTCGTGATGGAAGCGAACAATGAAATGCCCTACTTGTTGGATCTTATTCTTAACGATCATATTGTACAAATATAAAGACTCTACCCAGCTATAGAGTCAATACTGAAATGTGATGATAGTTTTACACCCGACACACAACGTCCTTGTAATACAGTAGACAACATTGTATGATGTCTCCACCAGTGCCTGGTGTCTCGTTCAGTGACTAATGACGCGTCCAGTGACTAATGACGCGTCCAGTGAATGATGACGCATCCAGTGACTGATGTCTCGTCCAGTGACTGATGACGCAACCAGTGACTGATGACGCAACCAGTGACTGATGACGAATTCAGTGACTGATGACGCATCTCGTGACTGATGACGCGTCCAGTGACTGATGACGCATCAGTGACTGATGACGCGTCCAGTGACTGATGACGCGTCCAGTGGCCGATGACGCGTCCACAACCATCCAAACACATAAAGTGTTGAGCTCGTCTTTAACTGGCTCCCAACATTGAATAGTTATCACCATCACCACACAGACCGGCATCACCGACTCGAGTTTAACTGGCTCACATAAAGCTCACGGTTCGAAGTACTGCGACAAATAACATTGGTGTCTAAGAGGATGTGCAGGATGTATCACTTATCTCTAGAAGTGAATCAGTTCAGATAAGTGTTCATCCAGAAAGAGGTCAACTTTCATGTGAAGTTGATAGAGTGCACATTACTTCCAACAGTAAATATAGAGCTAATTTGAGTTATTCTTTTTTACTTTCATTGTTCTTATTGAAGTCTCTTTGAGCTCGTAAAATCAAAACTCGCTGTGTTCCTCAGCATAAGGGAAACTGGCAAAAGGCAATCAAGCTACCCGACTCGATGGTCCGCCAGCCCGGGGCATTCACAATCGCACACGTTCCACGATTTCATCAACCTCTCTGCAACGGCAGCATAGGCCACTGGCGTTGGGCCTCAACCTCCCAAGGTATGCACCAATAGGACAATGCCCAGTGCGAAACTGGGCAATTAGTGTCTGCTTGACTCTCCTTCGCCCCCCCCTTTCCACCGATGGCGTTCAAACTCACGGATTTTATACGCTAGTACAAACCATTTTCCGGCAACCTGTAAAGCAGTTGTAGATGGGTACAGTTTTTTTAGGTGCACGCATAAAATGAATAGTAAGTTACCGTGAATTAAAAAAAAAACACATTTCTGAAATATAATGAAACACATGTAATAGATATTTATTGACAGACGGCTAGATAGATGAATATTTTTAGGATGATGGATGGACGGACGGACAGACAGACAGGTGTACATATAAACTAACCTGCAGGTTGGTGAGGTTATCTTTAAATGCACTCATGTACAGCATTCCTCAGAATGAAATATACACTATTCAGAGACAGAATCCCCTGGGTGGGTATAATGTGATGTAAATTATCTAGACAACAAACTATTGTTTAGGGTTTTTTAAACTGGGTAAATACAGGCATTCTTGACAAAAATAGAATGTAGGTTAGACGTAAGATATTGTTGCTATGGTAACTTCAAGCCGACATATATATATATACCTAAACAAAACATTTGTGCAATTTAAGGAGCAGGGGAGAGAAGACTGCATTTCATATTATTTTTGTTCAAGTGATTACCGCAGAGTTATCGTTTCTCCACACCAATCAACACTTAATTACAGCGCTGTCAGACACACAAAAGGCTTCAGAGCACAGTGCGGTATATGTATGTGTTGTGACTCATGACCTGCCGACAGCACACACACCGTGTTCAATCAATCAACCTCGTAACACTTCTTACAATTAATGTATTATCCGGGAGAGCTTGTCATCAAATAGTTAAAAACCACAATCAACCTTCATCGCTATATAAACATGACATACGAAACACAAAATTCCATTGAGATAAAAAAAGAAGTTACGGATTTGTTCCCATTTGAAGGATGTGTATTTGTTGTTTGTTGTTGTATTTATGTGACAACTTCGTTAGCTACGTTTCTCATTTACAAAATAACATTTTACGGACATAATGCATTGCAGGAATAGCCAGAAGCCATCATCACCCGTCTAGATTTAACACTGTAGACCCGTCCAGGGGAGGTAATTAATAAATACTTGATATATTCATAAAAAGAAGGTAAAAGTACAGTTATTCCTCTTGATCAGAGGCAAGAAAATTGGTATTCCAGTATTTAGAGTTATTCAATGAGCCAAACAAATGGACTACAGAAGCCATTCTACGTGCCTTTACAAAGTCTAGATTCCAAAAATCTGTTCACCCATTCCCCTGCGATAAACTCAATGAATATAATTGCAGTATGTGATCACTGAGTGAAATTATTCATGACTATACTGGCTGTAACCTAAAAGAATATTTTGCATTGAACTGATGGGTGGTGTAATGCAGTGTTTTTTTTTTCTGGCGGAACGCACCGGAACGGCGTTCCGTCACCTTTACCCCGTAGACTTTGTTTACTGCACTATTTTCAGCGTTATTTCTTTATGTGTATATTATGTGTATATGTGTGTATGTATATAAGTGTGTATGTATATATGTGTGTATGTATATAAGTGCGTGTGTATATAAGTGCGTATGTATATAAGTGCGTATGTATATAAGTGCGTATGTATATAAGTGCGTATATATATAAGTATGTATATATATAAGTGTGTATATATATGTGTGTATGTGTATGTGTGTGTGTGTATGTGTATGTGTGTGTGTGTATGTGTGTGTGTGTGTGTATGTGTGTGTGTGTGTGTGTATATATGTGTGTGTGTATGTGTGTGTGTATGTGTGTGTGTGTATGTGTGTATGTATATATGTGTATATATGTATGTATAGTATTTCAGTATGTGTATCAGAGGGGTTCTATGGCCTGTGTCGTATGCGGGGGGCCATCCATACTTCACCCTTTGTCATAGTTGGGGATGAAACAATAATCTCCTCCCGCGGAGACTCATCTCAAGGCGCGGGGGGGGGGACTGGGGCGTCTCCCCTTGCTGCCCCACCCCCGCAGCCTCTGATGTGTATCCTACGTGCAGACAAACGATCATCAGATGTGAAGATCTGGTGTGAAACGAAACATATTTTGTTTCACTTGTGTGCTTAAAACATAAAACACCACAACTGACTGTGTAAATAAGTTTACTCCCTGAAACATGGTGGATACATCACAACACCTTCTACGCACAATCCTGGAGTTATGCCCCTATTAATATTTTATATATCTCTATACTTATAAGACGCATTCGTTGTCTGTCTGTCTGTCTGTCTGTCTGTTCCCTTATAACTCAAGATCCAGACAAACAAATAACGTGAAATTTGTAACACATACACATAATTACATGGGGAAGGTTATAGGACAGGTTTCGTTTCATATCGATGGGTAGTTTAATTGTAATTAATTTTTTTTTATTTTAGTATTTTACTATATTAAAGTAATCTCGACGGCGCCATAAATAAAATTCCTCTGTGACGTCATTTCCCGATGATCGAATAGAACTTGCGCGCTGGTGCTGTATTGTGCCTTTGTGATGCAAAGAATTGTTGTTTTTTCATGCTCTCTGATTTGTACAGTTTGAGGAAGGTAAAGGAATGAAGAAGGATTTTAGAAGAAGTGTGAAGCCATAATAATAAGTATATATATATATATATATATATATATAGAGAGAGAGAGAGAGAGGGGGGGAGAGATAAAGAGAGAGATAGAGAGAGAGGGGGCTGGGGGGAGAGAGAGTAAAGGAGGGTAGGAGGGAGGGAGGGAGGGGGAGAGAGGAGGAAGGGGGGTGGACAGGGCGGAGAAAAGGAGGGGGAGAGAGGGAGATGGGAGAGGGAGCAGGGGGGGAGAGAGAGAGAAAGGAAGGGAGGGAGAGAGGGGGGTAGGGAGGGAGAGAGAGGGGAGGGATGGAGAGAGAGGGTGGGAGAGAGGGAGGGAGAGAGATAAAGAGTGAGGGGGGGCAGGGAGGGAGAGAGAGGGAATGAGGGAGGGAGGAAGGGGGAGAGAGGGGGAGGGAGAGAGAGAGGTGGAAAGGGGGGGAGGGAGAAAGGAGGGAGAGAAGGGTTAGGGAGGGAGAGAGGGGAGGGAAGGAGAGAGAGAGGATGGGAGAAATGGGAGGAAGAGATAAAGAGTAAGAGAGGGCAGGGAGGGAGAGAAAGGGAAGGAGGAGGGAGGAGGATGGACGGGGGGAGAGAAGGAGGGGGAGAGGGAGAGAGGGAGATGGGAGAGGGACGGAGAGAGATGGGAGAGATGGAGGGAGAAAGGGAGGGAGGGAAAGGGAGAGAGGGGGAGGGAGGGAGGGAGAGAGAAAGGAAGGGAGAGAGGGGTAGGGAGAAAACAGAAGGTAAACAGAAAACCTTAGTTTAAACCCGGGCAAAGCCGGGTACTTGCAACTAGTATATATATATATATCGTTGAAATAAACAAGCTGTTTGCTCCAAAAGTGTCATTGCTTATTTTACCAGCATTCTTCAGGCGATGTTAACATTATGTTCGGTTTGTTGTTTTTTGTGTTCTCTAACCCGGTGCGGTTATCTATTTGAATTCCTCCAATCAAGACACTACTATATATATATATATATATATATATATATATATATATATACAGTATCTAAACGATCGCATGTTAATTCTTAAAGAGCTCGGAGATCACCTCAAAGAGGACTTGGACTCTTTATAGTTCTAAATAAAAATCAGACTTATTTTTTTGTCTTTTTTTTTTGTTGGTGTTTGTTTGTGTTTATAAAAATATTTTTGTTGAATACTTTGCGAACTGTTTGATCTATAGTGATGGTAACCCCAAACAGCCTTATACAGATCAACCAGTGGTTCTCACGGCTAAATTTTGGGCCCCTGAAAACCTCATAGCAGATCACTGTATCCGACGGGGCCGCTGACGTTACCGCGCTGCACCCTTTCCCTTTCGACCGCCCCTGATCAGTGCCGAACATATGGATTTGGGGGCCTGGGGGCGGCTTGGCCTTTTTTTGGGGGCCCCTGCATTTTGACATTCGACACCATGTCATGAGATAATGTACTTAATATTTTAATCTAAAAAAATTGTGGGGGGCCCTCCTCTCAAGCTGGGGACCGAGGGACTTTCGAATTTGGATCCCTCCCCCACCCTAGGTACGCCTTTTCCCCTGGTTAAACGAACATTAAAAGACTAACCGCTAGCCGGTGCGGTCTATATTATCTAGTTCTTGAATCTGTCTATAGTACTCTATAGACATCCAGCGGAGAAAGTAAGAAAAATGTTCAAAATACAAAAATAAAAGGTGAGCACAATGTTACACACCTATCTTTCCACATCTTAAACACTCTAATGTAAAGTTCATATTGCGGCTAATTGGCAGATATTTAGAAGAGGAGAAATAAAAGTGTATTAAAAACTGGTGCATGTAATCAAGACATTGTATATACTACACATGTAAAGCTGTTGGTAATGCAATACGGAAAAGGGGGGGGGGTCTAAATTTTCCGATGACGTAACGCGCATTTCGTTTTTTATATTATATATGGATGGTAGAGATGGGGAAGTAATAAATACATGTACAACGTGTATATCAAAGTTAGATGTTGAGGTGCCATGTGCGAGTTATGTTTCTTGGCGCCCTCCTCCCAATTTGAAAAGCGCAAAAAAATTAACAACGCTCTTTCGGCGCCCCTTTAGGGTCCGGCGCCCCCTTCATAATCCGGCGCCCTTTTATGGTCCGGCGCCCCTTTATGGTCCGGCGCCCCCTTCATGGTCAGGCGCCCCTTTATGGTCCGGCGCACTGTGCGGCCGCCCAACCCGTAGCACACTTCATGGCCTACTGTATATCGGTTGTGGTTGTTCCCGTATTTAAAAATTCATTTTGCAAACAGCTTTAAAAAAAAAAACCCAACTAGCACCGCAGACGGCAGCAATAAAAAAAGAGAGAGAGAGAGGGTTTCAAAAAATAAAGAACATAATTTTCAACAACACCTTTAGGCTCACGTCTTCGTCCTTGACCTCAAGTTTAAATATATATATATATATATATATATATATATATATATATATATATATATATTTTCTTTTTTTAATCTGCGCGTATTTATACACCTGATGCAATCTGCCGTCTGCTAAAAAGAAAGAAGCAAAGTATTCATTGCTGCTGGGCCACGAGTGCTGTGTCGGCAGTTTAAAACAGAGAAATCCAAGAGGCCGTCATGACTGATGTGTGCTGTAGTGTAGCCCCCACGACGACTTTAAAAAAAAAAGAAATAGAATGCTGTTCGTGTTGTGGCCTTGACCTCCACCAAGGTAAACTTTCTGCCCTCATCTCCTTTGATCCTACTGAAGTTGTGTTTGTTTGTTTTTTTTATGAAAGCAGCTAAAAGATTTTTTTTTTTTTTTTTTTTGAAGTTATGATTGTTATGTCTGATTTCTTGGTTCTTGTGTAAATCTGATACATTTAATTAATGACAACATGTATAGGTGTGTACGCCAAAACAATACAACATCTCGATATCAAACTTTAAAAAAAAAAAAAAAATATCTGTTTCAACCAAATGTGCCACTTTATCTGCCAGTCCACAGTATTTGAGTCAAGCACAGAGGTGGTGGTGGTGGTGGTAGGATGTGAAGAAGAGAGGAGGGGGGGAGGGAGGAGATAAAACTATATTCGTGTTATTTCGCACTTCAATTAGACACAGAGATAAAACATCTATTGGTTTAAATATAAAATAAAACATGTGTCTTTTTTGTCATGATAATTTCATGTCAGCAGAATAAACCAGACAACGGTGTCGTGTATGTGTGTAATAGTGTGTATGTGTATGTCTGTGTGTGTTGAATAGTGTGTATATAATAGTGTGAGTGTGTGTGTATGTGTGAGTGCAGGTCTGCAGTGTGCATCAGCGACTGACCACCGTAAAGTAGCAATACTTAAATGCTGAGAATGCACAGTGCTGCCAAAGTGACGCTAATCCTGTTTTTAAAAAAAGTAGCAAAAAAGAGCGCAGACCTTTTTTTTTTTTGTCTTTTTAAACTATGTAAAGAAACTATAATTAAGCGCTAGTTTAAAATTTTATTTTGTAGCGCAAAGTCTAAAAAATTAGCGTAATCTGGCCAAACTGAAAAGGTGGAAGGATTATCAGCCGTGTCCGGACTTAAAAAACATGATCAGATCCACGAACGTCGAAATTCATTTGTATTTGATCATATTTTTTTTTGGGGGGGGAAGAGGAGAGGGTGGGGGGGGGAGGCCCAAATAACAAAGTTTGTCAAGGTCTGACTGCAGTCCAGACATATGTCTGAGAAGACTGCTGAAACAAAAACAAGCAATTTAAGTCTTTTCCGTTTCGGACAAAGGACATTTTAGAGAATTTTCGTGTACGCAGTGGCTACGGTTACGCCGGACGAAATCCGTATTTTTTTTCCGGGTGACAGCCATAGATTTTGCTGGGTTTTGATAAATAGAGAGGGAGTAATCATGTTGAATAACTGTTACAAAAATAAATAATGATTAAGTCCCTTTGATTAGCTTTTATTATTTATATTTAAAATATAAGCAAAAACGGTACTTAAAACGCCCCCTTTTTCGGCCCTCAGAAGTCAGATCGCGAAATGGATTTTTGATGTACACTTGGCAGGCCAAGACCTACAAAATGATATATACATCATGGGTCTAGGACTTATGGTTGCTTAGATATAGGGCGCTCCTTTGTTAATACAGCTTATATAGTAAAAAACGGTACTTAATACGCCCCCTTTTTCGGCCCTCAGAGGTCAGATCGCGAAATGGACCAAAGTGTTTTCTTGGCAGGCCAAGACCTACAAAATGATATATTCATCATGGGTTTAGGACTTATGGTTGTTGAGATCTAGGGTGATGACGGACAGACAGACAGACAGACAGACAGACAGACAAAACGGGGACAATATAGCATTTTTTTTTCGAAAATGCTCTAAAAATAAATAACGACATTTTTTGTTTGTTTTGTACATTGACTTAAGGCCTCAATGGTGAAAACGAGTGAAACGATGTAAACATTGATAACTCAACAGGAGTGATCCGAATTAGCGCGCACTTCACCGGCGAGCAGACTACAAGTGATGCGATTTCTGACCTGCTCACGAGATGTCATTGACCTTCAGAGTGATGCAATTGTTTCACATGGATAGCCAGGTTGACCGAAGTGAAACTCTCTCTTTCTCTCTCACACACACACACACACGTTGCATATAACACTAACACTGTGTGGCTTGTTTACCTAACTTATACCCAGAACCGTTCTATTTGATAGGCGACCGTCCTGTTTGATAGTTGACCGCCTAGGCCCTAGGGCATCCGCCCAAAGTCCCCTCTAATTTTCCGAAGGCTGTATGCGGCAAAAAATGTTCAATGTAGTACAGAAAATATTAACATCCATGTACAACGTAGTACGGGAATGTTAACATCCATGTTCAACGTAGTGCGGGAATGTTAATATTCATGTTCAACGTGGTGAGGAAATGTTAACATCCATGTACAACGTAGTACGGGAATGTTAACATTCATGTGACCTTCATTACGGAATAAACGCCTACTATAATTCAACGATATTGTGATCTCTGCATACACGAGTTAATCTTTGAGGCAACACGGCCGAGATCCTGTCAAATTCTTATGAAATATCTTACTTAAAGTGGCAGACGTGAACTACAGCCTAGGATCTCCCAGATATCTTTAAGAGCGCACAAAACACTCAAATGGCTCTGTTACACCGAACAAGATGACCACCGGCGGTAAGCTAGAACAAATGGGGGGGGGGGGGGGGGCGCGAAGCTTCTGTAACGCAACATCAGTTCAACTGACTGGATCGATCCGATGACAGGGAAAAATGGAAATAGGTAACACGTGTGGGCGATGTCTTGCAGTCAAATGTCAAGTTGACACGGGGATGGATGTCACCATGAGCCGAACAGTGCAAAGAAGAAGAACATTGGTCCAGAATCAATGCGGCCTTGACCAAAACACATTATTCGAAACTTATCTTTAAAAAAAAAACTTCAAAGTTAATAATTCAAATTGTGGCCCAGCAAATTCAATTTGTGTGTGAGTGCGTGCGTGTGTGTGTGTGTGTGTGTGATGTTAAAAGGTACACAAGTGGCCAGACCTATACACATGTCTAAAAGCACACTTGACCTGCCGACTACCACACCACTACACGGCTGCCAACGTTTTTACCGGAAAAAAATATCCTTAAATAGAAGAAAAAAAAATATCTAGATATTATAAAACATATAAAACATAGCAAACAATAATACATACATATATATCTAGCTGAAAGAAAATAAATTCGTAGAAGATAGCATTTTCTTATATTTTGGATGGTTCAAACAAGATCTAGATATGGATGTAAATCTCCTATGTTGGCAGCAACATACCGCTGGTTGTAGTTGTTAGGCCTGGTACTGGCAGACGTCTATCGAGATAAAGTCGCGGCCTTGGGCTGATAACATCAAGCGCTCACTTCACAGCTAAACATGGCTGTTTACAGAAAACCAGCACGTGTCGGAGCTTGGGGGGGGGGTGCAATTTGATATGGATGTGCTACATCAGCGGTGGCCATCTGCGGATCTTAGAGCCGAAATCAGCGCTTCAAACTTGTGCTGCTCCCAAAAAGACATTTTTTTTGTATTGTTAAATTAACTTTTCTCACTAAATGTTCTTAAATTAACCATCGTGCAACTCTTGAAATTATAAAAAAAACGAATAGCCGAAGAGCTTACAGAAATATTTAAGTTGTTATTTTGCTTGATCTATATCAACGCTGGCCACATACGGCTGGTGGCTTTTTCTTTGAGTTTAGTGTGGCATCATTTGAAATAGCCCTTTCCTATTATTTCTAATTCAAATTTTAAATTTAAAAAAAAAAATAAAAAAAAAATTGTGGCTATCATGCCACATCAACTCTACGCATGGGATTCTTTTACCAATCCATGTAGGGCTGCTAGCATGTGGGCGGAGGGGCGCTACTTCAAAGCACGCGGCCATGACAACTGAATGAGTTGAAAATACTCTCAAAGTACCTGACTGGTTCATCATTGACCTGTCTATTATCACCACTAATGGACGATGCCCACAGCAGACAAACATAATGACAAGGTTAATGTCATCGTGACATTGCTAACGGCATCTACCCGGCCAAAGGTTTCATGGCCGACACCGTGGCATGGCTAAAGGACAATAACTGGCCCATCCTCGACAGACTTAAATAATGCGCGGCACAGACTGCAGCCCGTGAGGCAAACGAGCAGTTCTCACGTTTTGTCCTAAGCAATGATACAATCAGGCACAACAGGCAGATGAGCATTTCTTCGGGGACCTAGGCAACAGTACATTGAGGAAAAGGGGATGAAAGCTGGGGGGGGGGGGGGGGGGGGAAACAAATCCTGGAGCCCTAATAATCTTTGACAACAGGAGATTTTTATGACCCCCCCCCTCCAAATGTTAAGTCAGTTTCAGACAATTTAGGTGACGACAAACTTTGGTCGCCAACCAAGGCAGCCGCCTAGCTTGTGAACGGTCCTGGAGGTAACATAAAGTAACTCACAGGTTACATAGACATATGTATATATAACACTATATACTGTAACTCACATGTTACATAGACATATGTATATATAACACTATATACAGTAACTCACAGCTTAAGTAAACATCCTTATATCTCACTATATACAATAAATTCCATATTCAACATTCTTCTCTAAATATGAATTAATTTATTATATTAATATAAAAAAGATGTATATTTCTGCCTGCCATGTCATTTACACCTGATGGCTGACATATTCAATGATGTGTAGAGATCCAAGTGCAACAGATTGTCTTACACTTAAAGTTGTATGACATCGATCCATCCAGTAAATATTAACTCTAATGTAAACCAGAATCAGTGTGCTCCACAGAATCAGACACAGAAAGCACACGGCTATTTAAAAGAACAGAAAAAAAACGCCAAATGTGTTATTATTTTCATGTGTAATGATGAGCACCTAAATATAGATACACTATATAATAATAAACAAAGGTAGCGGCTTTCGGGAAAAACCGATCTCAATGGACGATGCGCATTCTGTATAATTTATATTTTGGCGGTGACCGCTGTGTGTTGACCATCACAAACTGATAAACATGCTCGAGCCCCTTGAGGACCCCATCGTTCCGCCGCTCATTTCCTGAACAGGTCAAAGCGACACTAACGACCCAAACAGCATGGGGACATACGACCTCAATGTATTGTTGTCATCTGCGGTGCTCCCCCCATTGCCAACAAATGCACAGCTGTGTTGGAGATGTCATTGAGAAATCACACGACCTATTTTTGGAAGATGTAAATGTGTCGATGTATCTTAACACATTTCCTGGTTGGTTTGTTGTTGTTTTTGTTTTAAATGTATAAAAGTCGCTAGGGGGACATCGATACTGCCCTCTAGAAATATGTCAGTAGGTCAAATGACCTACTTTTTTATATGAGTAAACAAAATCAATGTTGCACGTTCAGTTGGAAAACAAAACAGTCATTGATATATTTTACATGGAGGGAAATAAAAAAAAAACCCAGCTGCTGAATACATTTTTAATGAGTTATCTAAAAGATTGAACACAAGCGAATGATTGAACTGACGAAAAGCAAAAGAAGCTGTCGTGCAGAAAATATTTATCTCCGGGGATAGCATCACAAGGTCCATAGACAAGAATTCTTGGATCCCTGGCAAATGTTGACAAATGTAAGTCCATGGACTAACTAAAATATTGATCTGATCATTTATTTCTCTATTCAATAAAACTTTCATGATACCACAAAACACTTGACCAATGTCTACTTCCCAAGATTTAAAAAAAAGTCATACGGTGGTCACCCCCCCCCTCAATAGTTGGCAAACCAAAGCCCCACTTGGAGAAGTTCTAGTAGTGAGCGAGAAGTGAAGATTTGACTTTCAAAAAATACAGCAATGGGAGGTAAATAGAACCGGGTGATAATTAAATGTTGTTTTAAAATAATTTCGAGCGGTTTCTTTGGTTGGGGAGGGGGGGCTTAAAAGAAGTGCGTGTCACGGGGGCACATAATACTTGTCCAGGCGATAAAATGATGGGTTACGTTTGGTGAGCAAGAAACTCCTCGAGTGTGGGGCATGCTGACGTATCACACACATTTGGTGTAAACACATAAAGTAGTGTCTGCTGACCGTTTCGATGCAGTCCTGGGACGCATTGTATCTACAAGTGATTTATGTACATGATGACTCAACAGTCAAATGCACTGTAGAGCACAGACTCAGACTGAAAGGGGGGAGGAAAAAAAAAAGGTACTGTGGTGGAGATTCGAAAACAATGCCACATTGTGTGTGAGTGAGTGTATGTGTGTGTGTATGTGTCACGCGACTAGATTGAATCAGAGATCACAGATTAGGCTACATTATCTGTGCCAGATTGTTCGTAACTATGAACAAAATGTATATATTATGAGTTCCATCGTTATGATTTGTACAAATGTGTACAAAGTATTAACGTACACAGATGAAATCATTGATAAACATCATAGCATTCTATTCACTTAAATGGGCCATGAAAATAAAAAGAAACCAAGTTTGCACACAAAGTCTGGAAAGTCAACAAGTAGGTCCACACATACATCCCTGTAGTTTGTACCCAGTGGTGTACATTTGTGCCCAGTGTTGTACATTTGTGCCCAGTGTTGTACATTTGTGCCCAGTGCTGTACATTTGTGCCCAGTGTTGTACATTTGTGCCCAGTACTGAACACTTGTACCAAGTGTTGTAATTTGTACCCGGTGTTGTACATTTGTACCCGGTGTTGTACATTTGTACCCGGTGTTGTACATTTGTACCCGGTGTTGTACATTTGTGCCCAGTATTGTACATTTGTACCCAGTGTTGTACATTTGTAGTAATTTGTACACAATGTTGTGTAAGGAATGAACACACGAGATAATATGAACAACAACAACAACTGAACCAATGTAATGTATGACAGATGTAATAAAATGACTTGGTGATGTTTTGAACTTATGACGATCTACACTTCTGTGACACTGTTAAAAATACGTCATACACTTTACACTCCCACAAACATAGAAACAGTTTCTGGTTTATTGCGACCTCAGTGTGCTGTTTATACCAAGTGTGCACCCTTAAATGTGCACCTTTCAGTGTGCATTCCTGTTTATACCCTTCAGTGTGCACCATTCAGGGCCGAGGCGTAGCTGGGGGGGGGGGCGGGAGGTACACCCTCCTTTCGGTTATAAGTGTGATTCATATTTGACCATTGTGTGTTAATGCGAATGCCAAGATTCAGTGTAATGTGTCAAGACTAAGTAACAAACTACACGGCACTGTGAAAAGGTTTAAGACTTACCTCGCTGTACGGTATAAAGTGACTGGGGCCTGCATTGATGGGCTCTGGAACTTTAAGGTCTCTGCCACGCTCCTGATGGAATGAAAAAAAAAACAGCAAACAATAAGACAATTTGAAACTGATTAAAATGTAAAGAAAAACATATAAAGTGGCCAGAGATGAACGTTTTGTAAAGGGAAACATATAAAGTGGCCAGAGGTGAACGTTTTGTAAAGAGAAACATATAAAGTGACCAGAGATGAACGTTTAGTAAAGGGAAACATATAAAGTGGCCAGAGATGAACGTTTAGTAAAGGGAAACATATAATTTGCCAGAGATGAACGTTTTGTAAAGGGAAACATATAAAGTGGCCAGAGATGAACGTTTAGTAAAGGGAAACATATAATTTGCCAGAGATGAACGTTTTGTAAAGGGAAACATATAAAGTGGCCAGAGTTGAACGTTTTGTAAAGGGAAACATATAAAGTGGCCAGAGTTGAACGTGATGTAATTAGGGAAACATATAAAGTGGCCAGAGTTGAACGTGCTGTAAAGGGAAACATATAAAGTGGCCAGAGGTGAACGTTTAGTTTCTAGTTGGGTGTCTTTTTTTACCCGATGTTCCCTAATTGAATTAAAAGGTGTAAATGTACTAATTTAAAGATAAGAACTTGTTGCATCGCTAGCAGTTAGAGGACCCTCCAGCAACAGTAATTCCCCCACAACGACGCCAGTAAACTACCCTATGAAGTTTTTAAAATTAAATTATGCAACCAATGTAAAAGACACACTGCAAATTATAACCATGAGGTCAACATTAGTGTTGTTTTAGTCCCAGGTCATATTTTAGTTTGTTTTTATTTCGTTTTTTCTGTAATAATTTTAGTTTTCGTCTAGTTTTAGTCTTGCTTCTAATTTTAGTTTTAGTTCTCGTTGACGAAAAGTCAACATTTTCTTTAACGAATGTTTTAGTTTTAGTTTTCGTGAACGAAAGCAACACTATATTTTAGTTTCAGTTTTTATTTCGTTTTTTCTTAAATAATTTCAGTTTTCGTCTAGTTTTAGTCTTGCTGCTAATTTTAGTTTTAGTTTTAGTTCTCGTTGACGAAAATTCAACATTTTCGTTAACGAAGGTTTTAGTTTTAGTTTTCGTCGACGAAAACAACACTAGTCAATTTAGACTGAATCTATCGGTGCGTTGTTTAATATTGGCTTATCGTTTCCTGGTATTTATTTAGCATTAAGAGGCAGGAAATAAAAAAAAAATTCCTTTTAATTACTCAAGGAAAAACAATGAACTTTAAATCTTTTCCCCCCTCTTTGTCTTTCGCACTTTTCATTCCATGTGTCTTTATCCGGGTGGGTATTTGCAATGTTTATCCGGGTGGGTATTTGCAATGTGCAGAATGCCACCTGCTCCACTTCCTTGTCCCGTAAACCAATATTTCTACTTATTAAAAAAACACGTATTTTTGTTTTGTTTTTTTTTAAAGCTGCCCTCACTAATTTTTTTTCCGAACCAAAACATAAAGTTCAATTGAAGGTGTTGTATGTGTATCACCATAACAATATTCCAAAATGTATATATATATATATATATATATATATATATATACAAACATACCACTATCATACAGTGCTCGATTTAAGAAAAAAAAAAACAGTGCCGGGGGTGAATAAAAAAAATTCTGCAGTGCCGGGGATAAATGTCTATGGTTTCATCCCCGGCAGGGATATATTAGCTAAAGCAGAGCCGGGGATGACAGTTCTCAGTGCCGGGGATGACAGTTATCAGTGCCGAAGGTGACAGTTATCAGTGCCGGGGTATACGCGGCGGTAAATCGAGCCCTGCTAGCATATAATTTTCATACATATTGGTACAGACAGAGCCGTTATTTTTTAGATATCTAGAGACTTCCAGAGATGTGTATGTGTGTGTGTATGTGTGTGTCATATTCAAAAGTACTTGTCAGGGCCTTCTTTGCACTAGATGTATTAGTAATAAACACTAAAAGATAACCTTTTTGCGCTGGCGCCTTAGTCGGTAGCCTAGTGTTCGTGTCTATGAGAACTGCTCTGGGTATGACGGTGTTCCTACGAAATACAGAGAAATATTTGTCCCGATATCTCAACGCGGAATCTAGTCGGACTGTACTGAGTTAAAAACTAAGCCGAGCGGACACTTTTAGCCAAACTATAAACTTGTATGGCGGGACAGACACGTCATCATGTTTGGGTGAGACTGGCCTCAGTTCAGCCGGGGGATCCAGCCGCCCTCCACACTCAATCATACATTAGTATCCCACACAATCATTCTACACACGGTCTCTCGGGATTCTATCAGCTGATGGCTAAGCCTGAACGTATTGATTACATAGGTACGTTAAAACATCATCACACCCATGAATGGGGGAGATCAGGTAAAATAATTACCCCGTACCTGAACGGTCCGTTTGACAATATGCCAACTGGGCTAATGTTTTAATAGGTGATTTCATGAGTCATGATCGACATAGTACGATCTATATAGTCCTACTCTTTGGTATGGTAAATTTTTCCTTTGTGACTTAGAACTGAAGAATTCTATATCAGTGGAGCTATCTTTCATGTGGGTTGCGATCTGATTTGAAATGGGTCGCCAATAATTGTAATAATACCGGTCATTGAATTGAGAATATAATCGATTAGTCTCATATTTTCTTTCTTTAATCATATTATATTATAGCTTAACAGGGATGTCGCAGAAACTGATCATGTTACTTAATGGATTGCGAATCGCAAAAGTTTGAGAACTACTGATCTATATCATATCTATACAATCTTGATATCGTACAGTACAATATATATATATGTATATAATCTATAGAGCTTCATATCGCATAAAACAATATCTACAAGCCTTATCCTACGGTGCAAAACTCTTTTTATCCCTAGGCGTATTATCTCAAACACATGTATGTACATTCACTCGTATGGTACAATCTCAAACACGTATGTACATTCACTCGTATGGTACAATCTACCCACACGTGTATGTACATTCACTCGTATGGTACAATCTACCCACATGTGTATGTACATTCACTCGTATGGTACAATCTACCCACATGTGTATGTACATTCACTCGTATGGTACAATCTCAAACACGTGTATGTACATTCACTCGTATGGTACAATCTCACACGTATGTACATTCACTCGTATGGTACAATCTCACACGTATGTACATTCACTCGTATGGTACAATCTACCCACTTGTGTAAATGATATTTATTGACAATTCACTTCGCTGTGTGCAGCCTAGTTGCTCCATATAAAATTATATTCTGTTTCGCTGCGCAGATACTTTACGGTATTCCTCTATGTGGAGGTCACAACGCAGTAATGTGTGTATACCCGTATATATTAATAATTGAATATTTTTTTTTTCCAAATATAAAAAAAAAACATCCACTCATAGTTTCGCTATTTAGATAATTACAGTAAATAATAATATGAAGTTTATGAGAGCTACTCAATGAATACACTTTGGGAATAAAACATGCAAACAATGATATAAGGGCAAACTAGTTTGTTTTTCCCCATCAATAGAATGAATACAAAAATATACAGTTATAATAAAGTAAACATTGGGAACACCACAACAGCTACTTGATAGGCACAGGGGCCATCATTATGCACAGGCTCGTACAGCCACTTGTCCGAGGGCCCCCATGCGTGATCATTCATCCTTTACAATGGTCGACGTAAGTGGGGTGGGGTCAATACTCTGAGCACAGTTAAAGGTAATTTTGGGAGCTCTAAGTAAAAACAATGTCAAAACCCTTCGATTGTGAGTATTGGGCGCCTTATATTCCTGGACTAATGTAGGTCAGGCAGAATGCGAAACTTGCCCATAAAAAAAGTAAAGTTCCCTTAAGCCCCAAAGGGCTCATCGGGGCAGATGAAGTGTAGAATTCATGTGTTTCAGTAACCTCGGGATTGTGTGGCTAGCACAACGCCCACCCACTTTTACTCCCCCAACTTAAAGTCAGGTACCCATTTAAAGCCGGGTGGACTTGGGGACTTTCACCAGGGCCTGAAAAAGACACAAGGTTCTCATTGAGATTCGAACCCGGGACCCTCCGGTCGACGGTCAAGCACTCTACACCACTCGACCACCCGTCCCCTGAAACTTCCCCATGGCATCTTTTAAACCGACAAATATTTTGGCCGACACCTGCCATCAATCACCTCCATTCAAGTACGCCACTGTTTGTGAAAAATCCAAAATAAAAAAATACTTAATGCAGAGAAGAATTTATGCATTTACAAAATAAAAATATTGAAATAATGAAAGTGACGGCCGTGCAGTTGTTGATTGTTATTTTTGTTTGAATAAGACTTCACATGAATAATGTATGACATCATGCTTAACTTTCCAACAGGATGTAAGTGAAACCCACACGCGCGGGAAAGAGGATACCGTTAAGAAATGTACGGTCGAGATTGTTCAAAAACACAACAGATAATATTTATTTTAAGCCATCAAACTCCAGCGCCACACCAGTGATTATCAACGGAGATCAAGTAAATGTAAACATGGTAATTTGTCATGATATTTCACGGGTAAAAAAAAAGAAACAGTGATTTTAAATACATAATATAAACAAGCAATTAAGCCTGTTCCATTCTGGACACAGGACGTGTTAGCGCATTTTCATGTTATGTATCAGTACGTATGCTATCTTTCAGTAAATATTTGTAAATTTTGGAAATGTTTATAAATTCAATTGTGTAATGCATATATCTGTAAAAAATAAATTATAAGGACGTTTCTTCATATTTGAAAAAAATTATTGTCTCTTAAATCTAACTACAAGTGGTTTGTGGTTACTGAAATAGGACTCATAATTGAAAACATTCGAAATTATATTCATTTAATCGTCCGAAAACTTCGTCAATTGTTGCATAGCTCTGATACTTTCAATTAAACTCAGAACACAAGCTTACTATTTCATTTGATGAGTTTCTTAATAAATCTTGGTGAAACTACGTGCTGCAGTATTTCGCACCAAATGAACGGGCTATTGAACGTACAAGGTGTATATATAATATATAAGCCCCTTAGGAGCCCTGAAGCCCGGCCCTCAGAGGTCCTATCGCGAAATAAACTTTTGATGTACACATGGCAGGCCAAGACCTACAAAATGATATATACATCATGGGTCTAGGACTTATAGTTGCTGAGATATAGCGCTCCTTTATTAATATAGCTTATATAGTAAAAAACGGTACTAAGGCCCCTTTTACGGCCCTGAGAGGTCAGATCGCGAAATGGAAAAAGTCATTTCTTGGCAGGCCAAGACCTACAAAATGATATATACATCATGGGTCTAGGACTTATGGTTGTTGAGATCTAGGGTGTACACGGACAGACGGACGGACAGACAAAACGGGGACAATAGAGCATTTTTTTTTTCGAAAATGCTCTAAAAAGAGAAACAATAAAATGAAATGTGACTTTTTTTTTTTCCTTATCAAGACACGTCTTCAAAAAACGGAAGTTTGTTAATTATGTTCAATATACAGTAACTCACAGGTTACATAGACAGATTGTCTAATTAGAATGGCGGAATCGGGGAAAGATTTTTAGCATTTCTTATGAGTATCAATCGTTCGTTTCTATTTATCCCTCGCCAACCTTTTTTCTCGTCTCAACTCGCGAAATCAATACATCAAATCATAAAGACGAAAAATGAGTAGTTTCTTTTACCAGACAAAGACGATAAGTTTGGAAGCATCTCGTGTTTTATTCACCCAGATTTGTGTTCTAAACAATGTGTTTAGGCTAGTCATGGGAAAAAAAAAAGAAGAGATAACTGGCCACCACTGCCAGATTGAAAAACCTCAAGAGGAAATTCAATGTGGTATCCTGGTTTTTTCTTTTATTTTATAGACTAATACCCCCCCCCCAATTAACTTAACCAATCCAATTTCCTTTTTTTTTAATGTGCTGGACCACAACAAATAGGCATATGTCTTCAATATCGTCACACGACCAGGGCAGTGCAATCTTTGTCCCATAACGGCCTTAGAGGGTGGCCAATAGCTCAACTCCACCCCAAGGCGCTTGACAGTTTTTTTGTCACCTTACTGTAATAAAACTAAACGTTCGCTCCAGGCCCCGTATATGGGCACTGGCTGGGTCCCCCCCCTCTAATGACAAAGGTTCAAAGCTTCTTATAAATGTATGATGTATAGGTTTCCCGCCAATCGCGAGGGCATTTCACGTGCTCGTTATCTAAAGCCACAAAACTGTGTAATATGTACAGCAAATTAAAATATATTCACGCTAAAATTGGTCAACCTGTTTCATAAAACAGAATCACTTCATAAGCCATGATATTAACATTTTTTAATATAATTATTATTCAGGATAAACAAAACACTCAAGTACCAAGCGTCAACCACCTATACAGTTACTTCCCTTTAGTGTAAGACTGAAAAGTGAAATGGGGGGGGGGGAGTTGTCCACTGTGTTGTCTATGATGACATACAGTCTATATTTAGACACATAGAAAGCCTAACCCAAATGTGTTTTTTTTTAATACTGCATGCAATCATCGTGTTATCAGTAACAAAACCTAATTCTACTACTGTTATCATTGTACTAATAGTCAAAATGTCACGAAGGTCGTATGTAATAATGGGTGATAGATTGGAAAATGACTGTAAAGTCCAATAAAATTAGACATTTAGTACGGGGATCGAGTCATAAAAATACAATGCCAGTGTCAATGACGTTGTATATCAACATAGATAGAAGGGCAGTTGATTTAAAGCCAACATAAAAACACAATAGGCAGCATCAGATTAAAACACACACTGACACTGAAATAAACTGCAGTCTGCAGGTCATCCTGGTGTGACCTTTTATGTGGTAGATAAATGTCACAAGTACTGTTTTAAAACCTTTTTGAAAGCTTAATACCAATTTCATAGGCCTGACTGAAACTAAAGCTTCTGCCAAATAAATAATGCTACTTAAATGATGCTTAACAGGCAAAAATAGTTGAGTTAAAAAAAAAATAACAGAAGAAAACAATGTTAAACTGTATTTTGTATCGAATCAGCTCTATTTAAGTAAACAGATTTCGTATTTCTAAATGTTAAAGGTGAAAATGGTTAAGCCAGTTATGTCAACATTAGTTATGTTTCTAAAAAAGAAAAGATTCTTAAATATTCAGTTCAAAGATTTCTAAAATTTTTGAAATAGTCTGTGAAATAAAGGCCAATATATTTATGCAGCAAGATAGTTTTACAGAGGACATAAGTCAAAACTAAAAAAAGTATACCATTAAAAGTGTGCTATTTTTTTTTTTTAACTTCAAATAAGTCTAAATGAAATTAACAGTGAAAGTTTAGATATGAAGTTTATACAAAACCTTTTTTAATATATCAAAACTAAAACAATTCTTCATAAAGATAAAGATACAGATTTTACAAAAAAAATTGTGTGCATTCAAAATAATTGTATCCCTATGTATATTTGTTATTTATTATTATCATTAATGGAAGGATAAATCTAAATCGCTAAAAATAAAGATAACTTCAATCTTATTCTCTTTTTAGCACTCAGTAGAATAATATATTTACAATAAAACTATCATTACTAAAGGCTCAATTTACAATAACTGTCTGTGTTACTAGACGGTAACATTTTTTACAAACTATGCACCCCATTGTCAATATTATGTAACTGAAAATAAAAATAGTATTATTCGGAAAAACAAACAAAAAAGGTTCAAACTATAACAATAAATGCAGAAGATTAAATAATATCTCAAACTTTAGGTATCTCCAGGCCCGTAGCCAGGTCAAAGTCAGCAGGGGGGCACCAATACCCAGCAAGGGGGGCAACTTTACTTTTTCTTTATTTTTTCCTCTTTTTTTCTTTTTTCAGCGGGGGGGGGGGGGGGCACTCCACGCCTAGCCACCCTTGGCTACGGGGCTGGGTATCTCTTCAAGTGATGTGTTAAAAATGTTTGAATTAGCTAATAAATTTTAGACCATCGTCCAACTTTTATGGTATTTGTTTGAGAAGAGAAAAAAGGGTACAAGATAAAAAAAATATCCTTTTTTTTTTGTAAAAATTTGCTAGAAGAAAAACGTGTAAAGAAGTGGCTACAAAAAGCCATAATCTAGAGAGTGAAAGTTTTCACTCACGAATAAACCTGCCATTACCCAAAAAAAGAATTCATTAGTTTTTGTCAAAGTTAAATTTGTAGTACGCTTTAAAACCCTCCCTTGAGATAATTTTGTTTTAAAATTAATATATTTAAAAGGGAAGAAATACATTTTTTAATCACACATGATCTCTATGACTTTGTGGAAATGACACGAAAAATGACAATTCATGCTACATGTTTGCTATTACATCATTACCAAAATCTTCTACTTACCCGGATTTCATTTAATAAAAGGTTGCACTTTTCTCTCACGTCATCAAAAGGACAGAAAGTTGACAATCTCAAGAATCCTGGTAACATTGACTGCAAGTAAGATTTTCTGTCCACACCATTCAATAGACCAGGTATTCCAGTAGATATTGGACTTCCGTATCCATCTAAGTATTGGTCCACTAAAAGGAAGATGTTGTCCATGGCTTGTTTTCTTGTATTTATGTCACGGCTAGAAAGTCTAGAGAGATACTGCATGGAGTCCACAACATTTTGTACAACTTCTAGCCATTTAGAGTACAGGACAGGTCTTTCTTCTTCTGCCATCCTATATTTTTTGTCCAGTCTGTTTAATTCTACTGATTCACTGGTAATAATAATGCAGCCTGAAAAAAATATGTACATAATTGAAGCATTTTTTTTTAAAGTAATGATTTATATAGGGCTAATAATAAAATAGTAAAAAATCTTAAGCATAAAAAATATTAATTTATGCCAAGCTGGACCTGATTAAAAATTAGTAAGCTAAATACATGTACAGTTTATTTGTAATCATGTCCCTAAGCTCAGTAATATCAAGGTGTGTTTTAATTATTTTTTATATTAGTATTAGTAATGTTGACAGAAGGAAAGATAGCATAAAACTATACATTTGTGATAATTTGTTAAAAGTATGAAATCATGGGGGTTTTTATTAAAGACTAAAATGAAGTTCGATGAAGTTAAGAATCAGTTCAGTCAGGCATAATCTGTTATTTTAGCCTAATAGTTACACTTAGACAACTTAGTTATTAGTAATAATATTGAAATATTAATTTTCAAATACTTGCTGAATTCTGGCTGTATTGTGCATAATTTAATTTTAATTACTAATCTATGTAAGATTAGTAAGAGCTATGTAAAGAGACATTATTCATTATAGTAGCTTGATTCATTCAGATTTTAACATAATAAATGTATAGATATCTTTAAGATAATAGGATTATACGAACAAAACAATGTCTAGAGTTTGCTCTCTTTTTGTTATTAGGATTGTATTATTGTTAAATAAAAATCATTAGTCATTACAGATATCGGGATACTTTTAATGCCCTCATTAACTAATATTGCATGCGCATAAAAGTTATTATTTAGAATTAATAAATAAAATAGTATAAATTATTTAATACTGTAATAATAGAAATAGTAATGAAGTATTCTAAAAAAAAATATGCTGATAGTATAAAATAACAGTTACACTCGTAACACTCGTTTGTTAACAAAAAATCAATAACAATTAACATACTTTACATAGTCATAATATAGACAAAAGATGTAGATAAAATTTAAATAATATATAGATTACATTACCTGTTTTTATTGATAACTATGCTACGCACAAAACTGGAAAATGCAAAGGTTTATCACTCACTTCTCGGTTCAGTAACTCAGATACTAACTGGACTAATGCTTACACAATTTTACACGTTACACGGGGTCACAATGCTGAATTTAACTTAAGTAAGGTTAGACTACGTAAATGAGAGGAATAATATATTTTGAAAAATAAAAGAGTGGGGCTAGCTTTTTTTTTACTGATTATTTTTAATTACATATTTATTTAAATGTTAAGTATCTAATGCAAAAATGATGTCAAAAATCATAGCACTTGATGCCGGCTTTCTGAAATCAGCTGATAGAATCGGAAAAGGTCATTGGAATATTTTTAGCAGCAAACAGGACTAATCAGCTGACGATGAAACAAGGTTCTGCGAGATGTAACTCTTTAGTCGTCAAAATGTTGACTTATGTCAAATTAAAATTAAATGATACATAATCGTTCCAACATCAGCATGGAAACAAAGTATGAATAATTGATTATTAGTATTGAAAAAATGTATTAGCATAACAACATTTTTGTCTTATCCGGCAACCTTTAAACTATTTTTTTAATGCGCAAGCGCAGTAAACTCTGGCCATGACCTAAATTTTGTGGTACACACCCCCAATTTGAACCAATCAGATAGATAAGAATTAAGTCGTAGTAAACAACTAAAAATTCGGGCATCAACTAAGAAAAAATTACATTCATAAAAACAAAAGTGTATATTATTATTATTATGCCTATATCTGTACACAGAAACACATCATCTATAGTTCTAAAAGTATTACGCCACTGTGTCAATGTTTTTTTTTATATAATAGCATTAAATTCACGACTCAAGTCGATAAAAAAAAGTCAACAGTAAATTAAGCTTAAAAAATATTAATAATGCTACTCTCATATACATGTACATTAAGACTAGATCATGCTACTGATTTAACATGTCATGATATTCTTATATGTTCCTTACAGTCAGGTCGTGTGAGCTCAAATCGCTCTTTCGGGGCAAGTCGCTCACCAGCCCCACCGTAAGCTAGAGCAGGGGTCGGCAACCTGCGGCTCGCGAGCCGCATGCGGCTCTTTCGATGTCAAGTTGCAGCGCTTTTGATGTCGAATTGCGGCCTAATCAAATACCATAATATTAGAACATTAATTTTAGTGGCTCTTTAAAACCTGAGAACATTGTAAATTATAACTTTTGGCTCTTTCGTCTCAAAAGGTTGCCGACCCCTGAGCTTGAGTATAAACATATGGCTTAGGCTATAGTGTGACATCTCTGTATAGCGGGGTCTGCCTCTGGCCACGGCCAGCTTGAATAAAGGTTAACCAATTTTAAGTCCTTCATTGTTGCAGTACAAAAAAAAAAGAGTAGATGAAGGCATGTTTTTGTGTGTTATTTTTTTTATTTTATTTTATTTATTTTTTTTTTTTTGAGGGGTTTCTTTAGTGGCGTATCGAGCTTAACTCGTTCCCGGGGCACAATACCTATTTAGCGCCCCTCCCCCCCATTCGAAAACCATATAATATATGTAAAATAAACCATTTGGCGCCCCTTTGTAAGGATCGCCCGGGGCGATGATGCCCCCTTGCCCACCCCTCGCTACGCCACTGGGTGGGGCTTATTTCAGAATATACAATGGATTATAATACTCTGAAGCACCAAGAAGACATCTTAATCGAACCCAGATGGGCACATCCCGAAGAAAGACCCGATTCAGACAATTTAATGTCTGCGACCGGCCACATTTTTGGCTTCTTGGTCCACGTCTTTAAATTTTTGCGCTCTCTATATGGACCACATCCTTGAATTCTTAGTCCACATTCAGGCAGACACCACAGAGATATCCCAAAAGTGTTCAGGGCGTTGCCCCAATACGCGTGCTGTGACACAGATGAAGGCCTTTGGCTGCACCGTGTCGGCCCCACGTCTTTGGCCTGTGGCGGGTTTAGGGGCTGTCCATTATTTATGTCAACAAATTTTTGGCGATTTTACCTCCCCCCCTCCCCCTTGTCAACAACTTGTCAAACTTCCAGAGACCCCCCTATAAAATTACGTCAACATTTGATTACCCCCCCCCCCCTAAAAAAAGGTGGCTTCCAAAATGTTTATGTGGCAAAATTAGTAGGAATATAGTTAGTTTAATTAAAATACTGAATGTTAAGCGAGTGTGTATAACACAGGACTACAAACGCTGCTTAATTTTCCTTTATTAAGTAATTATATTAAATTTAAAAAAAAAGTAACATTGTTGACGTCAACTTTTCTTGACCTCCCCCCTCCTCCCCTTGTCAACAATTGTCAAAAATTTTTTCTGACGTAATTAATGGACAGCCCCTTAGGAGGTGGGGGTGGGGGTGACAACTAGGTTAACTTCTCCAGGCCTCGCTCCTGAATATTTTGCCACCCTGGAAGTAGCAAACCCAAAAATTAGTTTCACGGCAAAGTATAAGAGGCCCGCATATAACACTGGCGCCGCGTAATTAACAAGTCAATGCCGCTTCTGATTAGCACGAAAGCTTTTTACTCTTCTAATGATTCTTCTCCGTGCATTACTCGTCCGTACAGTTGACTTTCCCCAGCCCACATTGTTTAGATAATAGTTACTGCACACAGACCCACTAACATCGCCCGGCTCGAGGGGAAAGGAAGACATAGGATATGTGGTAGATATGGGCAATTAAAGCTCATGGGTCAAGCAAGTACTGCTCGTTTAGGTTGTTTGATCCGGCCTGCGCTGACCCATGCTCGTTCACATCAATGACGTTTACATTTAATACAAGATTGTTTACATGAAACACTACAATTATGCTGCTCTTGGTCAGGAACTTCATTGAAATTTAAGAACTAGTTAAGGCCTTCGTTTAAAAAGTCTGCTATGAAAGTCTGTTCTATAGTGAACACTGTGTCACAGACCTACATCAACATTGTCATGTACCAATCAGGGCTGCCGCCAGCTAATTTTCAGCACCTGACAATCTCTACCGCCTCACACACACATGTACCGTTATTGTATGTCATTTTATATCAGTTTAGTTAATCACACGGGACACCCTACAAGCAGGGGCATCTGACTTGTACATGGGTATCACACATTTTGCGAAGGCACTGTACCAATGATAAACATTTGAGATTTTGTGAAGGGGGGAAGGGGCACCTTAGTGCTGTATGAAGTGCTGTATGGAGTGTTGTATCATTGTATGAAGTGCTGTATGGAGTGTTGTATCATTGTATGAAATGCTGTATGGAGTGTTGTATCATTGTATGAAATGCTGTATGGAGTGTTGTATCATTGTATGAAGAACTGTATGGAGTGTTGTATCATTGTATGAAGTGCTGTATGGAGTGTTGTATCATTGTATGAAGTGCTGTATGGAGTGTTGTATCATTGTATGAAATGCTGTATGGAGTGTTGTATCATTGTATGAAATGCTGTATGGAGTGTTGTATCATTGTATGAAGAACTGTATGGAGTGTTGTATCATTGTATGAAGTGCTGTATGGAGTGTTGTATCATTGTATGAAGTGCTGTATGGAGTGTTGTATCATTGTATGAAATGCTGTATGGAGTGTTGTATCATTGTATGAAATGCTGTATGGAGTGCTACCAACAAGCACTATATGTTTATAGCAGTGGTTTCAAAAGTGTCGGCCGGTACTTTTTTTTTTTTACATTTATTATTTCCATGCTGTTAGGATTGGTAACAGTTTTTTTTTTTATGTTCATGTTTTCTGTGATTGTTGTTGCCCATCAACTTCAAATGACAAGGAAACATTATTGTCTACGACAACTTGGTCTATAATAAAGTTTGAAAATCTGGGTAAAAAGCATTGACAGCCTTTGTGTGAAAAATACATACATATTTTTGTGTGTGTGTAAAGTTTGATCAAAACATTTTGAGTTCTTGACACCTGGGACGCAATGACTAACGCATCCCCCAGTTACCAGTTCATTTTATAGGAGAATATTGTAGGCCTAAAGCAATGGACCTTATTATGTTGGGAGAGCTCACATATCATTCAAATACTTAGAGGTCCCAGGTATAAACATATAATCATTTGAAAGGCCCAGGTACAAATATATAATCATTTGAAGGGCCCAGGTACAAACATATAATCATTTGAAGGGCCCAGGTACAAACATATAATCATTTGAAGGGCCCAGGTACAAACATATAATCATTTGAAGGGCCCAGGTACAAACATATAATCATTTGAAGGGCCCAGGTATATATATATAGACAGACCTTTGAAGGGCCCAGGTATATATATAAATATATATATATTTGGAGGCACAGATCTAAGCACATAGATATATGGAGGGCCAATGCAGAAGTACATCATCAGATTTGAACTAGGACCACAGAGAGAGAGAGAGAGTGGGGGGGGGGGGGGCAACCTAAACACTTGTCAGGGTCCCAATGGCTTTCAAAATTTATTTTGTTGTAATTTGGGGAGTGGGGAAGTGTCAGAGGGGGGGGGTTCTTTGTTATAGTTTGTCAGAGGCTCCAGAATTGTTCTAGCTGCCACCCAGATTTGGCAGTGGTTGGAAGGGAAGGAAGGGGGGGGGGGCTTAGGCTTTCAAATGAAAAGTATTTTTGAATCATAATTATGAAGTAATTAAATTGACTGCCTCACTGGCATATAAAAAACATTAAAACTCTTGCAAGTTCTTTTGAAATTTATTAGAATATATTATTTTTATATATCTAGCTGTAAAGAAATACATTTACAAAAAAAAAAATTATCATTCTTAATCATTTACATTTCTATTAAAAATTTTTATTTTACTAACTACTTTCATCAACTACAAATTTATTTTGATATACTAGCGAAAGCGAAAAAAAAATATTTAAAAATAATTAGCACCTTTACAAAGAATTCGACAATGTGTAGCAGCATAAAGCAATGAACCAACCCAACTATATGCCAGAACTGATTGCTGCTCTTTACAACATTATGGGACGAAGAGACTATTAGATGCCAAGTGAATTAATTACCCCCAACAAGTCAGGTTAACAGGATTGAATTGAAATGAGAAAAAAAAAATCATACATTTACAAATAAATATGTATATATATATATATATATATATATATATCAGTGTATTGCTAGCATGTGTATATATATATCAGTGTATTGCTAGCATATATACATATATATATATATATATATATATATATATATATACACATCAGTGTATTTCTAGCATGTGTATTTTGCTAGAAGATAAGCAAAGTATTTTGGCACATTATATTTCTAATCATCCGCCCTCACCAGATCAATTCAGAGAGGTGGTGGTAGCTTAAGTTCTATCGGTGACATTAAAAAAAAATAAATTAACAAAGATGGGAATTAACTCCTACTTTGGTCACTATTAGGCTTCAGATTATTTTTTTTTAAAATGTTTATGTAATTTTAAGAAATTCCCATTCAAAACTATTGAAACTATCACATTTGTCATATGAATTACTTTATATAAATTGCGTAAATTAAGACATTTTTAAGTCATAGAAATCCAAGTTATTACGATTTGACATTCAAGTGGTTAAAAAATCACAAAGAAATTTAGACTAATCTCTTGTAAAATTGTTTGCTGCATACAGGTGTGTGATAACTATCAATAAATTGCCTGTTTGCTACATTTCTATACATTTTAAAACTATTACACAGTAAATATGTATAACTTCTATGTTTTTACATATGCCTAAAACAGGATAACAATGAGTAATGTGTTGTAAAATGACACTTTTCAACAACTTTTGGCTACAATTATATCACATATTTTTAAAAAAATGGATACTACATGTACTTGTAAAATTTTAACATAAACTTTCATAAACAAGATGATTTATATCACAAAAAAAGAAAGTTGAAGATTAAAAAAATTATGTATCACAGTTTTTAAAATACCCATTATAGATAAAAAAAAAAATAAAAAGTATCAGAGAATGATGTTTTCAATATATAAATAGCATAATCAATAAAAATTTAATACTTTCACTTCTAATTAAATGTAATAATTTAAATAGCAACTTTCTTTAACTATGAATAATGTTTGATTCGGATTTAAGATATATATAATTTGTATAATACATTTATAATTCAAGCAAGAAAATTGTGTTCACCCTAAAAATACAAATGGTATATAGTAATACCATGCAATATTTCCAGTACACCATCTATAGAATGTTATGAGAAAAATTATAATATTAGGTTATAATTTCATTGGAAATTTATATTTTCATATTTAAGTATCCTTCAAACATAATAGACATGAAACTTTCATGTTGTGATGAACATTATAAATTTATGCTATGAACAATATAATGTACAACCAATACTGCAGTCCTCGTGAGCTATTCCAACAAAGAAAACTCAAACTCACAGATTTCACATTCGTATTATAAAATAACCAAATCTGGACATAATAATAATGTTAGCTACTGTGTATTTATCATCTAAACATTAATAAATAATGCTGACTTACTCGGAACAAAAGTTAATAGGTTTGTATATTTAAAAAAAAATTGATATACTTGACTCCTCTCAACACAACATTATTTCCTTTCAATGGTGGCACGAATAGTTTTGTCCAGGATGCTGACCCAGTTAAATTTTTGTTCAGATGTATCGGCTGCACATGTCAAGGCTTGTCTTGGTGTCTCGATTGTGAAGGCATTTCTATTATCTAAAATATGCACAATATTATTAGCTAACTAGAATTGTGACAATAATATTATAAAAATTATCCATAAATAGAAGATGAACAACTAAATAAAATTTTTTTCTTGTTTAAAACTAGTGGCCAAAAAAGAAGTTACTTCACTAACATTTGGAATCTGGAATGTCTGTCACTTTCATGCGTGTAAGGCTTAAGCTGTTTTCATATTTGTAAATGAACTCAACAGCTCTACTGAATGGAAAGTGTTTTGAAGTTCTTCTGGTGATCAGCAAGGCGTCATTAAATAAATACAAACCCAACATTGCGATTTCTTGAAAACTCCTGTAAATTAAAAAAATAAATAAATCAGCACAAGTAAAGTTGTTACATTGTGTCACATTATGTAGTTGTGGGGTAAATTAAAAAAAAACATTTTATGAAATCACTTGTTTGTGAAACATAGGATCAATTGTTTGTGAAACATTGGATCACTTTTTTTATCGCTGGTAGTTACTGTTAACCAAGTGTCCCTCTAACAAAGAACTGTTAATTTGGGAGCAGCCATAGTAAAATCAACATCCTAAGAAGGTGATGTGTGCTGGAATCACAACAGAAAAATTCAAAATGATAAAACAGATTTCTTGCTCAATGGCTCAAGGTAGTTTATTTTTCACTTCCCTAAAAATCTTTTGTTTGATCGGTTCTAATTTAATTTAAGTATTTCATTTTAAAGGTTTCATGTGTTGGGCAGAAAGAATGTATCACCATCTAGTTTCAAAAGATAAGTAACTTGAGAATCAATGAAATATTGCTCAATAATAAAAATTGTTTGCTGCATAACTGACTAGTAAAACTATATTTCTGCATAAAAGATATAAACTTTTGCAGAAATTGATTTTGACAAAAAAAAGGCAAAGAATATTTTTTAAAAAATTAATAAATTGAAGCTAAATTAATCTTAAATAATTTAATAAAATATATATATTTAATATAATAATTGAAACAAGGCTGTGAAACTTTCTGACCTGAATTCTGGAACAACAGAATCAGATGGTGGTCTCAGCTGAGCCACATCAATATGATTAATAAGGTATCTATTTGCTTCTAGTAAGGCCTGCAAAATTTAAATTGTGTACAGCAGCCATTATAATATTGATAAATAAATAAAGTTGACCTTAGGTATCTATTTGCTTCTAGTAAGTCCTGCAAGATTTGATTGTATACTTAATCTATCGTAATATTGATTGCAAATTAATAAATGAAGGACAATGTTGAAGTAGATACATGTAGTTAAATATTAGTGGAGATTTGTAATAAAAACTTACTGGGCAGTTCAAAATTTTTCTTGTAAGAGACACTAGTTGCTTCTCTCTTTCCATTCGCTCTCTGCACTGTTAGGTAGAATAGCCAACGAATTTCTCATTTTTATTGACAAAGGCTTATTTTATATTTAATGGCGCTTGTATATAGAATACTAAAAAATTCCTAAAAGTATTTTTATCAGTTAGATACTAACCTCATTAATTCCTCTGTCTAGCTCTGTAAGTGTATTGATAGCATTTGCCAGATCTTGACGATCTGGGTGAGTTCTAGGAGTGTTGAGTTCAAACCAGGTCAAAAGTTTGACATATTCTGATATTCGACGGACAGGTAGAAGCAAAATTTCCTGTAGCCTGATATTAATATGTGCATATACATATATTAATAATCAATAAAAAATGCAAAACTATATTTTACAACATTACATTATTTCCATATCCAACTTTTTATTTGATATTACATTAGCAGAAATCAATTATTTTGTCCATCAAAAACAATTTTACTTTATAAAACAGTGAGGTTAAACTTCCTTAGAAATTTTACAGCTAAATGCAAACCATTTTTTATTTCCGGAATTAAACATTTAATATTTAAGTGAAAGAATTGTCTGGAGAACTGGTGTAAATGTTTAAGAGAAAGAATAGTATGGAGAACTGGTGTTAATATTTAAGTGAAAGAATTGTAAGGAGAACTGGTGTAAATATTTGTGAAAGAATAGTATGGAGGAACTGGTGTTAATATTTAAGTGAAAGAATTGTAAGGAGAACTGGTGTAAATATTTAAGTGAAAGAATAGTATGGAGGAACTGGTGTTAATATTTAAGTGAAATAGAGAACTGGTGTTAATATTTAGGTGAAAGAATTGTATGGAGAACTGGTGTAAATATTTAGGTGAAAGAATTGTATGGAGGAACTGGTGTTAATATTTAGGTGAAAGAATTGTATGGAGGAACTGGTGTTAATATTTAGGTGAAAGAATTGTATGGAGAACTGGTGTTAATATCTAGGTAGCAGGGTTGTTAATATTGCAATATTGTATTGGTATTGGTAGTATTGCCAATACTTTTTTAAGTATTGGTACGATATTGCAATACTTCTTGAAATTTGATATTGGTATTGGTATTGCCAATAATTATTTTTGATATTGGTATTGATTTTTAACCGATACTAAAAGCAATATTCAATAAGTTCTCTACAACATTGGTTGTGAATAAAGCTGAATATAATACATTTTTCTTTGGTGTCGCCATCTTGCGAGTGACATTGCCAAACAATTTTTGAATGAGATTGAGCAATGAATGATAATAGAAATCATATCTGTGGCAATGAGCATTGACCAGTGAGTACTCTAAGTAAATTGATTTCTATGGAATTTGCTATTCTTTCCAAGCTTTTTTCCGCTTGCATTAAATAATTTTCTTGAGTGTTTATTGTTATTTGCAAAGTATCGTCAGGCAGTTCACTTGGTATGCTTTTGGTAACACCTGGTGAAACCCGGTGTAATTCAATGTATGATGCTCTCACCAGAGTTTACAACATTCTCTGTGTAAGTGACATGGAAGTTAAGTTTGACAAACTTTGTGATGAACTTGATATCAAAAGACTACAGCCTGTACAGAAAACATTTGTTAAAGAGTATGTTGCTGTTATGAAGCATGTTTGCTGTGGACTAGATATTTTGTTGGGTGAAACTAATAAAGACATTGGACTTGGTTTCCTTCTACCAACATTTGTCGTGATGAAGGCTCAGTTAAAAGTGTTTCTTGAATGCCATCAACGGAAGATTTGCAAACATGTTTGACAGCATTGATGCTCAGCTGGCATCCGTTGTGCATCCCAAATTCAAGTTGGACTGGATGGATGATGATTTGCAGCGTTCGCATCTTATTGAAGTACTGAATTTACGCGTTTCACAATCACTATTGGTTGTTACGACTGATGACCAGAAAGCAACGTCGGCTGCTGCTGCTGATGGTACAGATAATCAGCCAGACTTCTTCGCTGGATTGTCAGCCAGACGACATCGTGTGAATGATTCACCTGATGTGAATCAAGAAATTAATAATTACTTGGCAGACACTTCAGACAGTATTGCATCACTGGATGTCTATTCACATATCCCTAAAATATACATAGACCTGAATACAGGACTTCCTTCAAGCGCTGCTGTTGAAAGGCTGTTTTCATTAGGAGGCAGCCCCGTAGCGTGAAAATTCTACAGCAGGGGCCAGGCATTCTACAGCAGGGGCCAGGCAATAGCAGGGGGGGCAGGTAATACATTTTACTAAGTAGAACAAATAAGCAGGGGGGCAGATAAAACGCAGGGGGGCCCGGCACCCTGGCCCCCCGCACGCTACGGGCCTGTTAGAAGGCCGCATATTTTCCCCTCTTCGTTCACGACTGAGCAGTGCGCATTTTGAAATGGTTACTTTTCTTCGCCTGGCTTAGTGGTAACTGCCTGGTATTGGTATTGGCAATAATAAATAAATATTGGTATTGGTATTGCAATACTGGTTTTAAAATTGTATTGGTATTGGTATTGCAATACTGATTTTAAAATTGTATTGGTATTGGTATTGCCAATATTTTTTTTTAGTATTGTTAACAACCCTGCTAGGTAGGCACCAATACAAAAGTGCACTTACAGTTTTGTAAAAAACTAAAATTCTTTAATTCAATTGTATTATCTAAAAATGTGTCAAACTTTGCTTATTAACCAGCAATGATGAATGACTTGCACCTGTGATGCATTATCAAAGCATCTTATTAAAAGGTTGTTGTTTTTACATTACTATGTCCAATAAGTAGTTCATCTCAACAACACTCACAAAAATAAGATAATGTTATAGTACAACTAATAGTACTAAGTTTGTATAACTTACATTAGCATGCGGGTCTCTGGAATCCTTTCATGTCTCTGAAGGAAGGCTCTAAAAGCTGGTGTCTGTTCCCTACATCTCTCAATAGCCCTTAGAATAACCTCATAATTATTAGTAAAGTTTGTGTATGCTTTCAATTTAGTGCAGAATCTGACAAATATATCTCCCAGACAAGTGTGTTGATAGTCCCAGTCTGCAAGTCTGTTTCTCAAGTCCTCTTCCAGCTCTCTTTATTTAATGCGAAAAATAAAAAAAAAATGAAAAAAAAAATTATTTTGAACATAGATTATATTATTAATATATATTATTATATTATTAAATGCATAAAGAAAACAAACTCAATAGATCTAGATATAATAAGATTATGAAATATTAAAAGTTTTTGTCTAATTGTAACAACCTGCTAATTTTGAAGATGTTCATTATGTCGGTAAATATAATCTGCACATTTTGACCACTGATGATAGATCTGAAAAAAAGAATGTATTGGATTTATCAAGACTACTTGTTTGACTACTAAGTTAGTTAACAACAGAATGGTTCAAGTCTAATTGACTAAAAACTTTGACAAACTAATCACCACGAAGATGAACTTATTTCCAAAAAAAAGGTAGTTACACATTAGGGTGATAACAAAAAAAATATTTTTATGAAACCACTTGTAATCGAGGAACTTTTATGTGTAATTTAAGAATATAAATTGCATTTTTGATTTTTTTAAAAGTTCCCCCACCTCCCCCTTTTTCGGAAGAAAAAAGTGAAAAAATACTTTTTTTTCAAAAAAAAAGGACACGTTTTTTTTTAGCTTAATTCAATCAAACGAGTAATAATAATAACTAATCAACTTTTATTAACAAATAATATATAGAACAGTTAGTAATATGTACAGAATGTACAAAAAATGTTAAAAAACATATTTTTTCCTATGAACTTCAGATTCAAAAATTCAAATTTTCTTGATTTTGCATGAGGTTCCTCCATCAGTTTCACAGCACGTTCAGTAATTTGGTTAGATCTGGGAATGACAATTAATGACTTCTCGACTGACCAATTGGTCTTTAAACACTTCATTGCCTTCTTGCATTTTATCCTGATGAGAGAGGTAAACAGTTCTTTGAAGGATGCTTCATTGTAGTGTTGCAAATGGAATCAAGCATTCGCCCATTCATAGCAGTTGTAGTTGCAAGCAGGAGCGAGGATGTTGCGCCACTCTGGTATCAGAAATAATGCTATAATAGTATATATCGCATGTGAGTTCCATCTTGCCTAGTGTAAATTTGGTAGTTTCTTCCAGCTGATGCGAGGCCAACGTGAAGTTGTTTTTTAATGATGATATGCCTGACATAATTCATATAAGAACTTGAAATCATCTCGCCATCCAGTGTTCTTGCCTGTGCTAACATCATCTGTCACAATGAGGCGGTAATCAGCCTGAAGAGTGGCATAGTTTTGCATTAATTTGTCAATGAAGGAATAGTTGAGTTCTGGTTTGGTCGTTGCCTCTTGATTAAGAAAATTCATGACATGTTTCAGAATGAGGTCGAGTACCAGGTACATGGTGCTGACAGCCAATATATTGTGGCTCCTGAAAGCCCTTGCTCAAGACATCATCCTGTATGAGCTTTACAATCCCGTGTAAACGACCAGTATTTACTGCAGTCGTGTCAATATTATCACGCAAATATTTTCCCAAGCATCATATTCATCAATTAGCTGATGTAGTTCCTTGTGAATGGCCGCGGCAGAGCCACTCTCACATTTAAGAGTACCGAGTTTAAATTTGGTTATCATATTTTTCAGGAGAACTACTTGATACTCTTCCCCTTGCACTCTTTTACCATCAAACTGGAGACAATAGGGATCTTTGCTTTGAAGTTTTTGAACAATTTTGGTTTTCATTTTCCGTCCGTAAGAGATTACTCATTTCCAAACACCCGCCTGACTTGGAACCGGCACATCATAACCCTGTTCAGCAATGGTTGCAAGAATGTCATATGATTTATGTGTAGAAATGTTGTTTTTCAGTACTAGAAAACCAGCTGTTGTAGTGCTTGCTCTTTATTATTTCGGTTAGCATTCAGAAGTTGATGTGGAAGAATAGGTAGTCGAGTTGGGTGAAGAAGCAGAGGTTTCAGAATCCAAAGATTTTGAGACAGTTGTATGTGTTGTGTAGGTTGTGAAACAGTTGTATGTGTTTGTGTAGGTTATGAGACAGTTGTATGTGTTTGTGTAGGTTGCGATTGAGAAAAGCTGGCTTGAGATTGAGTTTTGGATAGTCGGATTCGTTTTCTTGGGTGGATTGATTCTAAAGAGGCTTGTTTGACCATTGATTGACCAATCTTTCCTCCACTCTCTCTTAACTTGCCTCTGGTAGAGCTCTTTATCCTCCTTGCTTTTCCATTCTCCATTAACGTTGGTGACATAAAATAACTGAGAAAGTGTTGTGGTAAATTTATCAGACGGTTTCTTTTTGTTTTTGTCATATAAATCAAACAGACAATTGAGCTTTTTTCTGATTAGTGCGCTGGATAATAGTGGAAAGTCTAGAAATTCCCTCAAGTGCAATTCTTTTTCCGTAATCATAATTTTGATTTGACCCAGTCGCCGTTTCTGGCTATTGAACAGAAAAGTGAAGTTTCCAAGAATTTAGCGGTTTGTAGGCATCCATGTGAGATTGATTAGCTTTTCAACAGATGGAATTCTCGGATCCCTATTCTGTTTAGTAGATGAGGGTAGATGCCTTGTTTATAAAAAAATGGAAACAACTGACTGGAATTTGCTTAAAAGCAGTCTATTAAGTCATGTAAAAATTCAGTGTTAAATTGAAACCGATAGTCAAACTGCGCGATATGTGAAAAGAAAAATTGAAAAAAAAATTAATGTTGCTACTGTCATCTACATATAATTGTTCCTCGAATGTGAGGGGTTTCAGTGTCATTACGAAAAATAATGAAAATAGTTATCACCCTATTACACATACTAGTATTATCAAAATGTAATCAAAATGAGACTGTGGGTGAAAAAAGTATTATCTTACTGACATGTTCTACGTTGTTCTAAACCGATGTGAAGTAAATTTAATCTTACACAATAATAAGGGGCGGCTGATCTGCTCTTATCACATTTTATTAAAACACAAATATAATGTAACGATGAAACTAGATAACTGTTGAAATAGTATTCCAGCTTAATTGTGTAATATAAAGTGGCTCCTAAATATTAATTACTATAAGCCTCAAGTAATGTTTTAAGTAAAAATTATTAGATGCCTCAAGTAATACATTTATTAAGTAAAAAATTACTATAAGCCTCAAGTAATGTTAAGTAAAAAATACTTCTATAATACAAAAAATACCATTTTTTATTTTGCCTGTTGCACCTCCAACTCAGTCTCTACTAGCTGGTCCAGGTACCGGGCCTTTGTTTACTGGTTATGTCTCAAATTATGTTAAGTAAAAATTACTAAATGCCTCATGTAATTCACAAATTATTAGATGCCTCAGCTTAAGTTAAAATAAAGTGATGCATCAAGTTAAGACACAAATAACTAGATGGCCCAAGTTTAGTCACCTGTTGGACGCTATGGCAGACTTCAAAGGTTTCACATAGACATCAAACACTGACTTCAGAGTTCTCATAAATTCTGTTTCACTGGTCAATATTTCAAAAGCTACTGGTGTTCTTTTTTCTGGATGGCTTACTAACTGCTCAGGTGTCTGAATTAAATTAAGAAAGAAATGTCTCCAAATATTTCATTTTTTTGTCTTTTTACAACAATGATAATTAATATAAAAGCTATTTTTAGTTATTTATGATTACTATCACACTTATTTCAGCAATACATTATTACATAACTTCTTGATTAGATTATAACATATTTTCAAGATCATCTAATGAACGACATAGGGCATCTAATAAAATCTATCAACAATATCCTGAACTCACCAGGCGTTGGCTTTTATTAGCTCTAATAGTTCCATATCTGACACTCAGGTCTATCGTTTTTAATTTCAACTTTTGACTTCTGATTAGTTTCTTAGTGTCTTTTTCTTGTAAGGAATCTTTGAAGTTTTCTTTTATGGAGAGTATAATTTTAAAACTACTTACTTTTAATTCTTTCCATTACTATGAAAGTGTTTGATAAATCTACTTTGTTAATGTTTCTAGTAAATGTCAAAATATTTCAACCATGGAACAATTCATACAATAATTGTGGTCAGATTTCTGATCAATTTGTTTTAAATTTAAATGAGTATTTCACAGGAAAAAGAGGCATAGTCAGTAAGTAAAAATACATTTACATTTTTCTCTCATACGATATGCTATAAGGTGTGGCTCATTTTTTATATAATAAGAAAAATGTTCAAAAAATGTTATGGCAGCAGGCTAGAAAAATTCCAAAAATAAAATATAATTGAAAAATAACATAATATGTTATGCCAAAAAAACAGTTTTTTTTTTCACTTTATTAATTTTTGACCATGCATATTTTTCCCATGAGCTCTTTAAAAATTGTTCAAAATTTTTGTGTCATTGAACTGACTAAACAACTGAATATTAAAAATGTTTTTATTATCTCCATAATTTAATCAAATGATAATGTGAGAATAGCAGTAGTAGTAACTGCAATATGGCTGATTTAATAGAAAATAGTTAATTTTTTTTAGAGTATAAAAAGTAGGGTAAGTACTCGGATGTGCATCACTAAAAATACAAACAAAATTTCTTAAGCCATAAACCAATTATAACAGTTCAATTTACAATAAAAAAAAAACATAAAAAAAAAATATACACACAAAACACTACTTCTGCGTGAAGTAAATTACGAGATTTTAAAATCAAAATTACCAATTTAAATTTAAATGAAATTTAGAAATTTAAACAGAGGATATAACTTAATAATTAATTCAACTCTTTACAATGTTTTATAACATTTATCAAGTTTTATAAAGTATAAATAACATTAAGCCACTCAATTTAAAAATTAAATTCTATTTAAAGCTGCTCAACTAAAAAAAATTCCTCACACTCAAATTTCTTCCTACCCTGTTGTCCCAGTGTGTCGTAACAAGAAAAAAAAATTAACATAATTTTATTGAAATAATAATTGAAATATGTCATGAAAGTTTTAAAATAATTTTCTGAATGGTTCATGTTTCACTAGTAATTAATTTTAAGATCTATGAAGTAAAATTAAAAATAATGACAGTATAGGACTCTAAATCATTTGCTTCACTCACCGTCATCATCCCTCTTATCTGTTCGTAAGCTGCCTTCATTTTCAGTTGGATCCATGTCCCCAGTCTCAATATCAGCTACATGTTCACCATCTTCTTCAGCAATCTGATCTCTTTGTATTTCCTGCTTATCTTCTTGGTCAACAGAATTCTCAGACTCCCTTAAATAGTGACTGAGGTTTTCTGTAGACTTCTGTGAACACAGGCACCAATTAAAATTTTGTATACATTTATTTTATCAGGCCTTTTTTTTTATAAAAAAAAACCAGTCAACAACTACCAATAACATTCAAATTTTACCGTAGTAAGCCCCATGTTGTCCGTATCTACGCCATCTCTCTGAAGCAAGTAACGTCCCAAGAACTTCAGAGGATGAGACTGAAAAAACATAATTGTAGTAAAAAGTATTATACTTAGTCATAACCTAAAAACTTCCTTTAACGATTACATAAAGATTTCTTGGTTTATAATTTTTGCCAGATGGTTATGTGCAGTGGATGAAATTAATGCTGTGATAACCTATGAGGCATATCCTAGACTACCAGCTGGCATCAGGCTCTAACTATGGACCATTTTAGCGCCTTGCTAATACAGGATCACCATAACCTAATTGATGTTTAAACAGCTTAAGAAGTGGGGACATAATTTTGACCTAAATTTTGAAAGTGACAACTTACACTGTTTGACTCCCCTAAAGCTTTCAAGCCATCCCTGAGAGCATCTGTTATGTTTGATACACCTTGTATGTCGGTTTGACCCAAGACATCAAATACTAGTTGACCTGTAAAAAAAAGAGTTAACATTAGCAACTGATTTATAAAGTGTTAACATATAAGTTATTAAAATTAACTTTAACATAACAATAATTGCCCATTTCACAGAAAAGGAAGATGTAAAAGATCTGATTAAATAAACATTTAATGACCAATTAATTTGTTGTACTGTGAATCTGTATGACTTAATAAAATTTCTAAAGCTGCCAGTGTTTTTTATTCCAACTCCACAAACTGTAGGTTGTAATAAAACTTGAGCAAGTCAGCCCATTAATAAAGGTGTGAAAAGTATAAGCTCTTTTTTTTTTGAGTAAATCAACTAGACTTGATCACCACAGTTTCTGGAAAAATTCCCCCAAGATGGGCATTATCTTATTCAAGTTAAACTGACCTAGTCACCATAATGGTCACAATTTCTTTTGTACTTGGGAATTAAAAAAAAAAATGTGCAGGACATGGATGATCTATGACAATGAATTATCAAAACTTGTCAACCCATCACTCAAAAAACCTGGTTACTGAATATAACCTTGCTATAACATAAACAGGGATGTGTTGTTTTGTGATGTACCAACAATCTACTTTACATCACGGATCAGGCATTTTTCTCCAAAAATCAATTTAAAAAATCAAACATTTCTAGCTTATAAATTCCAATTTTTATGGTAGAGTCACTGATAAAAGCAAATATCAATTTTTTTTTAAAAAGTTTGTTCAAATACCAGTAAGCTGGGCAGAGATGTTGCGGTGAAGTCTGTCAAAATATGGATCCATTGAATTTCTTATTTCTCTGACAGCTTCGAGTGCCTGGTCAGCCACATTGGTCCAGACATTCAGCTTGCTCTGACAGAAGTACATGCTTGGAGGCTGTTTATCAACATCATATGTAATGAGCCACTCAGTGTTAACTGTGAAATTCATTGATAATTATTCAAAATTATGGTACTTAAAGAGCTGTTGAATGTACAGAGAATTATATTACTAAATTTACATTTGAATTAAGCTATTAACTTCTATTAAGTAATAAACATCTGAATCTATATTAAGTGAATAAATTATTATGGATGAATGTGACTAAAAAAGGTTTATACTGTGGTTATAAGCTCCAATCAATCCAGTCGGTGTGGAATACTGCATGCTGGTGAGCAGACTCAACTGAACCAACAGCTCCATGCCTTCCTCTAAAAAAAATAAAGACTTTTATGTTGGCTAGAATAAAGTCTTTTGTCTTATAGATAATAATGTTTTTCTTCATATGACAATAAAAATTATTTCTTTTAATTAATATGCTGTTGCTGAAAAATTAATCAATTTTCAATTCCAGTTTTTTCTTTTAAAAAATGATTTAACCTCCAAAAAAACTTTAAAATGTCACCAAATGCTTATTGCGTATGTAAAAACTGAAAAGGTGAAAATGTGTAATTTAATATGAACTAAATTTAAATGACAATCACTTTTAAGCTCACAAATTTTTTTTATCTAATTTTCTATAAAATGTTTCATATAATATACATTTCACATCCGCCAAACATTTTTTCAGTAGTCAAGATTTAATGGTGACTATTTTAAAGGAAACTAGCTGGCTGTTTATTCTGACATTTAACATTTACCTGTTGATGCTAAAGGTACAAATATGTCAAACTGGCCTCCCATTTCAACAGGCAGAACATGATTGGCCAGTGCCTCAAAAAAGTCTCTAGCCTGTGTATCTTCTTCATCGGCCAAAGTGACTAAGTTGATGTTACAGCCATGAGCCAGTCTTAGCTCACTTGGTTCTTCACAATGACAAAATAAACCAATACTCCTGAAAATGATTATGTGAAGTTTAAAAATACATGTATTATGAAGATAAAATTTTCATTTCCCTCAAATAACAATATCATAGATAGAGTGTACTTATTCCAACAGTTGTACAGAGTATTAAATAAATTTCTTTCTTTTTTTTGTCAATGTTTTATAGGCTTAAAAAATTTTTAAGTTTTGTAATAATATTTAATTTAAATTTATTAATTTAATCTGAAACAAAAACAAACAAAAAAATGCAAAAATCTGTTTACTTCTCTTAGTCAATTAAAATTGTGTCATCAAAGCCTTCAGAACAATATCTGACAACATCAACTTGTAAAATAAACATTGCGACTTTGAACACTCTTTAATTCATACTTTAGAATGTCAGCATCTTTTTAAACCATGTGGTTTGAGTTCAAATCAACGTAAATAGGTTGTTTTTTTTTCAAATACTTTTAAAATTAATTAAAGTGAAAAAACTGAAATGGATGGAAAAAACTGTGTTAAAGCGGTCCAGCGTTAAGCGGATATAAATGAGCAACTTATTTCCAACTAAAGTAAAATTAATCTTACTGAGCATTTCTTCCTTCTAGAACTGACTCCACTTGTTGTACTATAGACATAGCAGTGGTTCCCTCATACTCATAAACAACAGGCAGCACACCAAACTGTACAGCATCCAACAGTAGCTGAAAATAATGAAAAAAAAACGTTCAAAAAAACAGTATAACTTTGTATCTAGTTTTAAAACATATCGAAGGCTAGAATTTTGATTTCCTTCCAAAATAATTTACCAAACTAAATTAAAAATAGATTTTTATAATTGCTATAGTTTAAATTCATACATGAACCACCCTGTTGAAGGGCTAAAGCCTAAACAACAGGTTTCATGGGAACTCTAGTGTATATTTAGTTAAATACTAGAAATTTCTTCTAACCCCAAATAAGAAATAAGTCAGAAGATACAGTCTTCTTTTCAGTCAATTGGTGTTTGACCTTTTATATAGCTCAGAAATTTAATACATGTAAAGTGGAAAATTTTCCAAAAGTGTTGGATAGCTTTCTCATTTAGTAATGATATGTTATTACCGATCACAATAACAATAAGTTCAGATTGAATAGAATTGTCCAAACCTCTGCAGCAGGTATCCTTGAGGATATTACTATTACTCTTGGGTTGACAGAAGTAATGTGTCCTCCAATTTTACTTGAGCTGCTTTGAAGACTTGACATTTTGAAGCTGAAATAACAAGAAAAAAGTATTTTTTTATTTAAGTCCTTCCCAAAGGTTTGATATGATATCTTCCCATTATTATTGAGGAATTACCTAATAAAATATTTATTTTATTGTTAAGAAAGACTGTGTTCAATAAACTGCTATTTATAACATTTATTTTGCATAAAAAATTACAACATAAAAGTAAAAAAAAGAGATAAATGACTAGAAAAAAATGGTATTTAAGCAGAAGAGTGTTAAGCTGGTTATGAATGAGCAACTTATTTCCTGCTAAAATATGAAAGTCAATGAACCTCTTCATCACTGATGCTGTTGGAGGCATCCAATTAGTGTTTATTAGATCTTGTAACCTCTTTTCTTCATGGCTAGCTGCAGATAAATGGTCAGTTAAAGTGGACCTGTTAGTCTTTGGCAAACAATATTCCTCACCTGCCTGGATTCATAGTAGAAATAATAAATAAAAAGAAATAGTCCTTACAATATTTTATTGCAGACTAACCTAAAAAAAAATATTAAAAAATACAATTTTAATTGCTTGATGTACAGTATAATTAAATTAGAACTAAAATGCTTATTCAATCAACAATTCATTTTACACCAACAACTAATAGTTGCTGACTCTTATTCAAAGAAAGAGGTAATAAAACATCTCTCACTAATAAGATTCTGTGTTTTTCTCGACGACTTTTAGTATCCATGCCAATTTCAAAGTCCAGTGACTTTGAAGCCAATGTATTATTAGGTGTACTGCGTCTTATTCCAAATTTATTGTGCAAAACCAGGTCAGAACTAAAAAAAAAAAAAAGAATTAGACTCAATAAATAAGAGAAGATTTTTCATAGCCAAAAATTTTTCATAGCCAAAAGAAACATAATCTGGGTATGAGAACTAAAAAAAAATTTTTTTAATCTGTAACATATTTCATTTACACAGGTCTAACTGGGTCATTAGGGTTTTGATCTGTAGAAACCGCCAAGCTTGACTTGATCAAATCTTTTGGTTTTAAGTCTGGACCTTGCCAAGGGGGTCTGATGTCCATCAATCTACCTATTAATAAAAGGTTGAGATTTTTAAAAAAATTTGTGGAATATCATCAACGACAATTTTTTTTTGGATAATAATATAGTTGTTAATTTTATAATAAGTCCTTTACAGAGTGCATCAAATAAGGTTTCACCCACATAATTAAATCATATCAGATAATATAATATAAAAAGTATCTTTTTATTGTTTCAATGCAGTAATGTTTTTCCTTTTCTCCTCATTTAATTAAGATTTGTTGATTTTTTTAAAATAAAAAGATACATACGACTATCAATTCTAGACAAACGTCCTGTATTTAATGGAACTTTTGGCTGGATATGTCTGCTATCAATGTTTCGATCTAAACTAGCCTGTTGGAGAGAAACATTATTTAATATATAGTTTATAATCTTAAAAAAAAAAAGAGCTAATAGAAAATATTTCTAAAACCCTAAAACATTTTCTTGTAATTGGACATCTTTATTAACTTCTTCTTATTCTTAATTGCTGCTTTAGCTTATTAATTTGATGATTATATACAAAATGATTAAGTACTAAATGTAAAAAAATTGAATACTTATATGTCAGCCAGCTACTTAATACTAAGTTATCAACCAAATGGCCAACAAATCTCCTAAAATGATAAAAAAAAGTTTACACAGTACTTTGTTCATGTACTTTCTTCTACATCAGTGCTGATATTTCTTAGTGTTTTTTCTGTGTTGCATGTGCTTGATCAATTAGCCTTAATTTTATTGCATTCTTGAACCGATTATTGTCATTGTAAAAAATATTTTATTTTCTGTCCATTAGTTTTGCTATTTAAATTATATATATATATCATATGCTATAAATACTGCTTGAAGGGGGCGGATGGTCGAGCAGTAAATCGCTTGACTGTCGACATGAGGGTCCCGATTATGATTTCCGGTGAGAGCCGAGGGAATTTTCACTCATGTCTCCTGTGGTGCCTCAATGGCTATTGCACTATAAGCTATGGTGGGGATTAAAGAAGGGCACAACAATAAGTCTCATAGTGGTTTATGGGATCTAAGGGATAAACTTCTTATATTCAGCTTAAAATATTAATTCATACCATCTTGCCTACTCCTCATAAATTGAAACATTGATATCAATTAACTAATCGGTTAAAAAAAAACTGCAATTTATATAAGCAAAAAGGTTTTTAAAAGTCCAACATACAGAACGACTTCGTGTAATATGATAATCAAGTGTATTTATGCAGGCAACATAATGTCTCTTCCATGCTCCATATTCATTGTCTGCAGGAGTATAAGGCAGAAACCAACCCAGTCTGACACACTTAGGAAGCCAAATGACTTCCTGGAAAAAAATGTATATGTAATTAAACAAAAATGATAAGCGTTCACATTATATGTAATAAAAAAACTTTTTGAATAACTATTATTTCTGTGATGTACTATTATTTTTATTTTTTTTTTTTTTACTGAGTAAAATTTGGCTTTAAGTAATATTTTGCTCAGGAATATGTTTTAAACTCTGATATTATTTCTATTTGATTTAACTTTCTCTATTGTTGCAATTTACAATTTTTTAAAATATAATACACCAAAATATTTTTTTAATGTAGGAATTACCTGCTCAGTAAGAAATTTCCAATGCCAGCTGACTTGTGCACACCGACACAGGCTTTTAGGCTCCAGAAAAGAAAAAATATAGAGAGAAAGAAATCGTGGAAGCACTGTAGTAAAGTCAAGATGCTGCAAGGCCATATTTTCACTAAACCATTTTTGTACAAAGCTTAAAATAGAATCAGATCAAAACACTAAACTTAATTGAATTAAAAAAATAACAAAAAAAACATCAATACAAATATATCGATGTTTATCTGTATCACTAGTCATTATCAAAATATCTTTTTATGACATTATGAAGCTGAAGTAAATTAAAATTTATACCTACTAATCATATAAAAATATGTAGTGTGAATGCATAGAAAAAGCCAACAATTTTTATAAGAAAATTAATTTTAAACAATACTCACTACCTATCACATAATGATAAAGCTAATAAAAAAATATATATCTGACTATTGATTTTTAAGGATATTTAAAAGCTTATCTAACTCTATTTTTAAATGTGGATTTTGAGAATATTTTGTAAGTTTCATATAATTTGAGAATTTCGCATTATGTGCTATCTAGTTATAATAAGCGATTCCTCCATCGGTCCAAAATTCTGGTTTCTAAGGACTTCACGGTTGCGTCTGTGTTTTCCTACAATTATATGTTATTGGAAAGATGCCTACTAATCAGGATTTCCCTTGCAGAGCAGCAAACGCTTTCAGTTTTGTTGCTTGTAGAGAATTTTCCGCAAGGGATAATAACTTAGAAAAATCAATTTGAATAGAAAAAAGATTTGAATAAGTATATAATAACTTAAAAAATACAAAAGACTTGGATTTTGACAGAGAAAACTGGTTTGTTTTTAAAGATGAACAATCTTCTTGGGCCAAATTAAAGAAAATAGAAATAGTCCTTTTTACAGTCTGCTCACTAATACTATTTTGCATATCTTAGTTTGGTGTCTGTGGAGAGAGAGGTTTTCTACATAAAGGAAACTTCCATGCGGAAAGTTCAGTGCAGAAGTTTTCTGACCGGTGGTGGCTAACTTTAACCATCAATATGCATTATTATTGATTACCTGTACTGTGATTTGCTACACTGTCTAAAGATAACATCTAAGAATCTTTTTCTTTGTGAGTCTGTCCATAGATCAAACTGTTTTTGAACACAAAATATATAATTTATTTTAATAGAAAATAACTACCACTATTATTTTTGTGTGCTGACTTAACTATTTAGAGTGTGAAATCTGAGCTATATAACTGGTTCATAAAAAGTATTAAAATTTGTCAAATATCAACTAGTAATGTTTAATATTTTTTACTCAGCATAAATAACTAATAAAAAAAAGATGAAGTAAATAAAACATTTACAACATACCCAATGAGATACTAAATCTCGACGCTCTTTAAAAATCTAAAAAAAAAATTAAGAAAAGTATTAAATATTTTTATTTAAAATAAAAATAATGCTTTATTTAATTAATTAAAGCTTTAGACATTATCAATGTAAAAATTATACAATAAAGCATTTTATATACATTTTTTATGACTTTTAAAACTAACAAAAATAGTTATTTTTTATAATAATAACATATGAGAATATAGTATCACCTGCTCATTAGATGGCTTGTTAACCAAAGGTGTCCAAGCACTGTTTTGAGTTTTCATCTTAAGCGTTTGAAATTTTTCTGAATGTACAGCTTTATCCCTGCGTAGAGTAGTTGATCGACCTAGAACTTTAGTATCATCTTCAGTGATGTCCAGGCGAGTTTGAAATTTTATTTTCTTTTTTGATTGTGGATTTAAAGCCATTTTGTTTACCTAGTTTAAAGATTAACAATTTAATACAGTATAATTGAAAACAGCTTCCCTCTCAGTTAAGTACAAGGTATAAAAATTCAATAGCAATGTCAAAACTGTCTTGCTATATTGTGCAGAAACATGAAGAGTTACCAACACATTCGCTAGCAAGCTCCAGAGACATTTGTAAATGGTTGCCTCAGGAGCCTTCCAAAGAAAAGGTCACTGAACATAGGAATGAAGATCTCTGGTAAATGGCAAACCAATACCCCATTGATCTAAAAATATCATAAAGATAATGGAGATGGATTGGCCATTCGGTTATGAAGCTGCCAGAAGATATCACAAGAATTGCCCAGCAGTGAAACCTCTGAGGCCAGAGAAAAACCAAAGACCTTTTTAAAAAAAAGCTTGTGAACAGGAAATGAAACAATGCAACCTGAAATGGGATGACTTTAATAACTTAAGCTCTACACAGAGTTTAAGGAATTGAGTCATTATTCCCTTATTGCTGAAATTGAAATTAATCATGTGTCTTATTTATTAATTATAAAACAATTTTTTTTTAATTTCAAATGTTTTTCTACATAATGATTTGCTTTTCTTTGGTGCATTGTAGCCATTAAATTCTCTAAGAGAAGAGGTAATTTAATGACATGTAGTTTATTTAAAGCAGACTGCGTTTAAAGAAAGCTTCTATAGACTGCCTCTGTCTGAACTCGTAAATCAGCCTTATTTTACCAAGTCTAAAGGCCTAAACTACGATTTAAGTTAAGTAAATAAAAAGCTTGAAAAATTTTATAAGTATTAATATGCATCATCAAATACAAAAAAATGTCGCTAATATAAAAATTACCCTAATTTCAATCGCTTTTTTGAGTTTAAAAAATTTTGTTTGACGTTTAAATCACATTCCGAGGATATTTTACATAAAAAGAGCAATAAGATCCGCCATTTGTAAACTCCCTTGACGCATGCGCATTCACCTGTTGTCATAGAAAATCGAGTTTCAAAAGTAAAAAGATCTAGCAGGATTTACCGAATCACCGATATGCATGGTAATACCGATATTAGAGTCTATAAAAGGTTTGGTAAGGTTTGAAACTAATAATTCTTTTATAACGCTAAATTGTGATATTACCGAAAGCTATTTTTTTTTAATTCTGACATCTATGATTAGCTTAGAGTTTAATATGACTATGATTACTATGATTTCACTCACACGGTGACACGCTTTGACTAAAAAACTGTTTCAATATTGTTTGGTAATCTAAAGTAAATACCGCCATTTTGGTATGCCTGCGACGTTATAGGCCTACATGCAGCTTACTATTAATCTATTTAAAAAGAACCCTTATTTTTTATGGGCTCCGTCTATAGATGTACACATGCGTGTATTTTTTCGGTAGCCTTCCATGACCATAGTTGTGCGCATGCGCGTTACACGGGCTCCGTACTTTTTTTCGGGTTCCGTCTATAAATGTGCGCCCTGCAAAGATTGTTGTGTGCAAAAAAACTGACAATAAATAAGAGATTTAATAGATTTAGTTTTATTAGCTTCTACTGTTTTCACACTAAATGCATGAAACTTGTTTTTTTTTCGAAGTGGCTACGGTAACATCAAGCACCATTATATTAGGGTTAGCGGGAATAATAATTTTTTTTTCGGGTACCGTCAATTATATTAGGGTTATGAAAAGGATTAGGGTTAGGGTATGAAGCAATATCTATTGATGTAACCCAGAAAAAAAATACGAACTCTGTCTTGATGTTACCGGAGCCACTGCGTTTTTTTTTTTTCAACATTTCAATTTAATACAGTTTTTTTGTATTCAATTATTTAATCGCGGTGACTACTCAACCAGCAAACTGGAATGATTTTTTTTTCGACGATCAGCAATAGATGTGCACATGCGCGACTAGACGAACTCGGACTGCAAATTATTGCATATTTTTTGTTTTCTGGGCTGGGTTAGGCGCAATATCTATAGCCAGATCCCGAAAAAATAATACAGAGTCCGCCTGCGTTATTTAATTACAGAATATGTTAAATTCTTTAACATTTTCATAAAAAAGAAACACACTGAATGGGCGTGCTAGGCCTGAATTATTATCTATCACTTTAATGACTTAATGGCAAAACAATTATATTTTTGATATCACCTTTGAAGAAAAATGGCTGTGAAAAATTGTTAAATGGTTAGAAATGTTAAATTTTTAACTGCAATGCTTTTCACTAATGTAAATTATTCAGAAGTAACAACACAAACATTTTTTACTGTTGTTCAATGTATTTCTAAGCTTAGAGGGGAAAAAAAAGAGTATGACAGAATCATTTTTCAAAGACTTAGTTAGTATAAATTATAATTAATAAAAACTACCAAGTATTAAAAAAAAAAGAAACTTATGACTTCTGAAATGGTTGTAGCGAATTAAATTTTTCTTGCATGCATAACTTAGTTATTTATGCATGATACTTATCTGTATAAATACCATTCATTTCACTTCTTAGATTTTCTACAAATAATATAGTCTAAGTGTAAAATAGTGCTTTTGGTGACTGATGCAGGTGTTTTTTTTGTTTTTTTTTAATTGACTGACCAAGTAAGAATAACACACCGTCCTAAAAGTGCAAAAAATTATATAAGTTAAGCAATTGCAATGTACGTAAAGACAAAAAGCTCACATTATTAGCAGGGCTGTGCATACAATCACACTGTAGTTATAAGTTTCACACATTAACAGTAGACTAAGCAAACTTAGAGTACAACATACTAGCCACTGAAGTACCTAATATTTGCAATAACTCCCAAGAAGAGAACAAATTTTTTTAACATTCATGTTTTAATATTTGTCCAGATCTAAATATTTTTTGCCCTATCACATTCCTTTTTTTTATAGTATAATTTATACTGTTTTGTTCCAATGCAAATTTTAATATGAAAATACCTGGTGCTTACGTTGCAATTGAAATACGTCTGAGTAAGAGTAAAAATATATCTAAGGTGCAAGAACTTCAAAAATGTAATTTAATTTTCCTTTAAAATTAGAAGCAGTAAAGTATAAGCATTCCATGGTCCATACCTAAACAAAGATGTTGTTTTTTTGCTTTAAGCAGTTATATACTTTTGATTATAGTACTGTATTTGTTTCGTATGAATAATTATACTTATATTTAACATAATATATATTTTTTATCTGTTTCATTATTTTATTCTCCATTTGGGAAAATGTTAGCAGCCCTGCATTGTATTATTAATTATTAAATGTATAAAACCCTAATTTAGTGGTTTCATTAAATTCTTCAGAAAAAAAAAACATTTTATAGTAATTTTGAAATGCTCATTAATTTAAGAAAGTCACCTGTTTTCGAATAGGGTTCAAAGTCATTCGAGTAACCATTCAGTATATGGTTCATTTTTCTGTACCTCTTCAAGGTTTGTTTCATTAGTATCAAAAAATGAAATTCTAGGGCACCAGGATGGGTTGTGATATTTTGACATGTCCTAAGTAAACTGTGACATCTGGTCATCTTTTGCTAACAGCTTGAATCGCTTTAGTATAAAAATATTGGTATGGTATAGGACATTTAGTTGTTGATATCAATTTTATTGTACATGAAAATAAAAACTGCAATTTTCTAATTAACTTCTAATTTTCTTCATTACATTTTGCCAATTTTGGCTATAAAGCCAGTATTTTGTCTAATGTAGCAGGCTTAACAACTAGTCTATAACAAAAACTGACGGTAAATATTAGTTGTACTGTATTGAGGGCAGGATTATTTTTTAAAAAATGCCATAAAATTAAAGGAAAATAGAAAAGTAAACTATAATTCTGTAAAATATTTTGCACAGATTTTTCAGATTACTCTGAAGACAATGGACACTTTAAAAAGAAAACTGAAGTTCAATGTAATAGGACTGAATCTTTCTGAAATGTTTGACATCACTAATGACATAATTGCAATTGAATTATGCTGTTTAAACACTCTGATGATCCATTCTTCCTCACCATCTTCAAATAGCGGTAAGTACTATGTAATTTCCTACAGAATAAATACATTTTACTATTTTACACTTCATTGAATGAAATTCTTTATTTATACTCCGTTAAAATAAATAAGTGAAACTTCAGTTTATGAGCATTATTTGCTCTTTACCATTTAAATTTAAAAAGATCAAATTTAATCATGCATATGGAAGTCTATGGCTGTTTGTACTAATACAATTCACCGATATCCATTTGCTCACCATAATCTTTTTGTATTAAGAACTTTTAGGAAATGTGACCTAGCGTAATTATTAATATGCTGATTCTTATTTCATTTCTCACTTTATCTTCATGTTTCTTTGCAGGTGCTACGCTGTCACAACAGTTACAACCTTTTAATAAGCAAAGTACACACATCATTAAGTGAAGCACTGAACATATACGAACCATCTACTGAGTAATATATATATATACTTGTATTGAAAGACCTTGCTTGTATATCCAGTAAGAATTTTTTAAAACTTTTCTCAATTCCAAAGATATTGCTTGTATATCAAAACATTTTAAAAAGAGGGATATATGTAAAAATATAGAATAATTGTATGCATATTCAGCCTTTATTTATTATTCTAGTAATTATACTTATTTTTAAATAATTTATAAAAGAAACTTTTATATTTCAGTGATCACCAATAGAATTAGGGAAGTTCATATTTTTTATTTTTCAAGGAATCACCCACCTTTATTTGTTACTGTTTACGTTTAAACATGCGTTAATTTTTCAGAAAAATGCTCTTGACTTTCCTTTTACTACTAGAGTTTAATTTCTCTTTTAATGATTAATATTGAAAAAAGAACCTTTTTCTTCCGAACATAATACAATATGTTTTTAAGTATTTAACTTACAGCATTCACTGACTGTTAGTGTTAATATTATCTTAGTAAGGCTTAATTTGTGATTATTTAACCAATCGTCATGTATTTATAATGTTTTAGGCGCACCGACTATTTAAAAAAAAATTCGATGAATGAAATAATCTAAATCGGGAGAAGAGAAAAATCAGGGTTAAAGTATTAAGTCAGGTCTGGCTGCATTTGACTGAATAGGGAAGAAAAAAAACGGTACAATAAAGTTTAAAATATCTAATCAATATACAGTATGTTTTTATCAGTCTTCTGGTGGGAATTTCCTCACTCATTTCAGGAATATGTTAGTGAACCACTTTTTTTTGAGACATGTTTTATTGGGTCATACATTCTTTAATCTTTAAACAGGTGTTCTGTAGGATTGTTCTTCTGGTAACTAATAGTGAGTGATACATGTCATGTTAAATTCTGAAATATTGATGGCATTAATAGTCCTCCTATACATGACATTTTAAAAATTACCTTAAAGGTGTGCCATTTGTATGTCTCAAAATCACACTTGTTTTGTTCACTGAGCTGCAGGTATCTATTATACTTCTGGTATTTTTTTTTGGACAAGTTTATATTTTTCAGTTTTTACCTTTTTGGCTCTCAGATATTCCAGATTCTACATCATTTTTCACCAGGCCGCTGACAGGTACTGATCTTAGCCGTTGTGAGCGGCATTGTAAATCAAAACTAAAAATATGAACGATACCCAGAGGAGTATCTAGAGGGAGAGGAAGGGTGGTCCAAATTTGAAAATGCCCCTGGGCTCCATCTTGAGGGGGGACACCAAAGTATATCTTCACATTAAATACGAAGTACATTATTAAATACGAAGTACATTATGTCATGTAATGGTGTCGAATGCCAAAGCGCAGGGACCCCCAAAGAGGCCAAGCCCCCTGAGTCCCCCAAATCCCTAGGTTTGGCACTGCAAAGGCCCTGTTAGCTCTTCACTGCTTTGTCATCTTATTCAATGATAGAGAGCAACCAGTGTAATTCTTAATTCCTAGTCCAATCATGGTTGACAATTATTCAGGTCATCTTTGTCGATCATTGTAGACAAAATTGATCTTAATTCCCTATTTCTTGTCTGATCAAGCTTTGATAGTTTAACAATCTTATGTTTGTTTTTTTCTTTTGCCATAGGTCGTTGGTGATAACCAAGAAACCCAAAGGTGGAGGAAGGATTCTGGATGTATTTTTATACATATCTGTACACAAATGCTATATCAATGTATTAGAAATGTTCTGATATGTTTTACCTGCTGTGGTAAAAAATAAAAGGCAAATGCTTCATGCATTATTTCAACCTTTGTTTCAATCTTGTCAAAGCTGCTACTGTAAAGCTCAATACCAAATGAAAACTTGGACATTATTTAATATCGCAGTACCTTGCTGGTGCACCTGGTTTGTCAAAGAAAAATTGTTGTTTTTACAAAAGTCTGCAGTCACTGTTCTACAGAAATTATTGTTCCTTAAATGAATTGAGTCATCAGTATTAGTATCTATTTGTTTATGAAAATTGTTTTATCTATTTTTTTGCTATAAGAAACGGTCAATTAAAAAATTATTATTACCATTCTATATTTTGTTGTCTTAAAAAAAACACATTTTGACACGGTGTGGTAATATTTTAGTAAACAATTAAAACCATAGACAATTATGGCGTGAAATGTCTCAGTTTCAGGAATCCTACTTGCTTACATACAATCAACATAATTGTCTCATTTAAATTTTTTATACTACCTTACCATATGTACGGTTATCAGTAGCATAAGGAGGCTTGTGTGTCTCAGGTTGCCGAACTAGCGCTGTTAAATGTTTTGCACTTATCTGATTAGAAGGCGGGATGCAAAAAATGTAACTTGGACAGGACACCATAATAGTTTTAATTTTGACCAAAAGCGGGTGAAATGTAAAACGCTCCGATGGCCCTTTTTACACGATTTCTTAGCATTTTAATATATGTTTCTGCATCTTTCTTTTTATTAGCCTCTGATTTTGAATCAGGATGGAATATTGATATCTTGGTCGACCTGCAATAAAGACAAGACTAGCTATTATCTTTTTTCATTTCTTATGCCATTACATACCACCAATGCTTTTGGTATAGCCATCAAAACACAAGGAAATGAATGAAAACACATTACGGCTGTGTTTTGGACATTCGCTATTTGAATCTCGCAGGCGACGGTTCATGACTTTAGTCCCCGCAGACAACACAAGACGTTGCCGAGCTTGTCATCGCCATCTAGACCCGACAGTTTCTGCATCATAGCAGACGACCGTGCCTAAGTACCACAATGCCTAGCCAATAATGTACCGTACCGTCACATTGGTAAATGTTTCTTGCAATACCTTTCGTAAAGTGAATACTAAACCCTTTTTGGATTCCCGGTACCAACAATCATTCATTTTGAGACACGCAACAAGGTCTGCATATAGAGTACCGGTAAGTAAGCGTATAGTTTATTTTAAATATTAATTGATCATTCTGAAGCGAGCCAAATCTTTGTTGTCGCAATGAAGAATAAAAGGCTGTTAAGTAGATGATTGATGTGAATTTTTTTGATGAATGTCGCCATTATTACACTAATTGTATTAATCCAAAGATGTAATGTAGGTCGTTACGGCAACATTCAATAATGATAATTTCCGTGCACCCTCATCTTTTTATTTAAAAAGATATATTATACTTTTATAATTATAAGTGAAATTATTTGGACTAACCGGTAATGAACTAGGAACACGGTTCAACACATATAGCCAGACATGGTATGTTTTGGGCTGGGATAAAAATATTGGTACATCATTGTATGTTATTTATGAAGAAATTGATTGTAGCCCGTATCTTTATTTCAGCGTGCAATGCCTTCCCATTATTAGTCATACCTGGTTGCCGTGGAGACTATCCAGACTTATCAAATAAAACATGTTAGATGGTTAGCGACTTTCTGTTGCAAACTGATTTAAAAACAACAAATGGATGTAACATTCCTCTTGGTTTCAAAATCAGCTCGAATTAAGCTGACATCTCAAGCATAACATTTTCCCCAACCATTCATTAAAAGCATTAAAGGAAATATCAAGTTTAAGAGAGTATTGGAGGGAACCCGCTGTACGCTATGACAGGACTATTAAAGAGTTTAAATGATAAAATTAAAGTACCCATATTTACTGTGTGACCGTGCGGAATAATTTGTGCATATTTTTTTTTACAGACTATTCACCAAAAAATTGTATTGCCTTCACTAGTATATTACTCAAAATTACTGTTACTAGTACGTCATCATTATTTACCCTTTACACGAGAGACATGACCTGCCTTAAGATGAGCGCCCCATCTTCTGTCCAGCTAACTTGCCCATTTCAAAATTTGAAATGTCATAAAATGATAAACTGATGTGTGACAAAAATGGAGACAATAGTCCTGACGAAATCTATTACGGTGGGCAAACCCCTAAATATGTTTATGCTGTCATCACTCACTTTTTTCACATAAAAAATTCAGGGAAGAAAGTAATATTCTTTTTAGGATGATTATCCTGGTTTTCTGTTAATTGATCAAGCCATTAGGAGGAAAAAATCAGTTGCAGAAATGTATGTTCATGATTATCTTTAATTTCTGAAAAGCTTTTTTTTTCTGTTGTCTATTACACTTACATCCAGTCCTTAAAATGTAGTACTTTTGTATCATGTACCATACAAAAGTTTCCTTAAAACAACAAAATACAATTATAATAATAAAAAAAAAGGCAACAAGTAAAAATGTACACAAATTCTTTTATTCTTTAACCAACCGAAACTCCAAGTCAAGGAAAAATATGTTATTCTTAGGAAGGACAATGACATTGCATTCACCAATAATTTGTTGTTTTGAGTGATGTTGACCAAAAAGTTGTTTTTTTTTTAAAGCATCACATTTTAAAAAATTCTTTCTTTTATTATACCCACAACATTTAGGAATTATTTTTTTTACTGAGCTAAGACCAGATTACAAACTATAAGCAAGTTACAACTTTTAATGGTTCATGCTTGGGGTTTTCATCAGAAAAAAAGTACGAAGAAATGAAGTATCCTACTGGTACTAAATCAGTGTTTCTCAAACATATTTAACGAACCTACAATTGAATTGAAGTGTATTTGTGACATGCTGATTTACAATGGCTGGATCTTACTAAAACAACAACATAAGAAATACTAATGAGAACAAACAACTTATCATTGACAAAATGTTAAGTCTGCTGTAGTTTTTAAAATAATATAGTGCATAAGTGGTTTAAAAATAGAAATGAATTATTTAATTTTAGTTTAAACAAACCTTCAATTAGGTTTGGCTTGGGTTACAAAATTATCTAGAATCAAGAAACTCGCGCATCTCTATTTTATAAAATAAATTTCCAGCATTCCTATGACTTCAAATAAATTATAGTAAAACCTCTTTTGGGTTAAAATAATTTAAAAAATTTTTTTAAAGGTTATTCATTAAAAGGCCTAATTTTCATACAATAGTCAGAGATGGGTTTGATAAACAAGGTGTGCGCTCTGTGGCTTAGCAAATCTAACAGTTACCTTGGTGTCTTTCTTGTAATGTATGGATGGGTCTAATTTTTTTACTTGATTTAAGTCTGCTTCTTTGCAGTGTAACTAATTTTGTTGCTACTTAACATTCTTAAGATAATATAGGAGTCTAAATTTACTAAGGAATTCTGTAACAACAACTTGTAGTTAAAAAATACTAGAAAAAAAGTTATAGATGGATCAGTATGACATTTATTAAGCGCAACTATTTCCCCTCTTAGAGTCTCTGAGGAAAGGACAAATGGAGCATCTTAAGCCATAACTTCAGTAAAATTGCTATGGCTTAAACACTTGAAACGATGATCCTGTTATGTATGTATTACAAGAAAAAAAATATTACAGAAGGAAGAACATATCTAACATGAGACAGCACATTCTGATACATTTATATTCTGTTAGGGCATATACTTGTCTTGAAATACGGTGCGGGCAATTAGATTTAATTAGCTACTTTGTATTTGTCAATGATAAATTGTAATTAATGCTATTGTCTTAGTCTCTGACACAGTGTGCATATGAAACTGCATTTATTTTTATATAGAACAAGTAGTAATATAACATAGAACTAAAAATGACTCATTTTAGTCAAATAAATATTAATTAATTTATTTTTTTCTCTAATTGTAAAAAATACCGTTCAGTCGGAGGAGATGGTATTGCTCTCACACAACATTAATAATCGCCAGTCATAATTAAGTGACGTTGAATATTAATACTATTATGAAATCCACTGAGTTTGTAACAGTGACGAACAACAAAACATAACTAGAAAAAGTATATTATGTTATACGGTCAATATCCTGTCAATAAAACGAATGATAGTGTTTTATTGTCAGTGTACTGTCAAGCTTGTGAAATTGCTGCGGAAGTTGAATTGTTACTAGCATTTTCTTTAGCGCATGCACTGGTATCCCTGCTGAAAACTTCCGGCGCTATTGAACCGCCGAAGACTTGGGTTGTTTCGTTAAATACTTAACGCCATTTTGTCTTGCAATATGATTTTATCAATTGCTTTTTTCCAATGAGATCAAATTAAAAAGTACGTAGATAAATTCATAAGAGTGCTGCTAAGATATTAGTTAACTAGTAATGCACACTATCTACATTCAAAATTGCGATCTTAACACATGATTGCGGGAGACGTCTCAGAGTCAGTTCAACGTGTGAACAACGAAATTGAGAGTAAAAAAATGACTTTTTATTTCTAATAATTAAAAAAATGAAACATTTTTTCTATATTCTAAGAACGTATGATTTCGTTATCAATTCTTATTATATAGTCATATTTTTTAGAGAAAGGTATTTTAATGATGTTATGCACAAATTTAACATAATCGGGTATTACATAACAAACCCCAAAAATGTTGAATTGAGTTATATTACTAATAGCCTATTCAAAAGAAAACATTATTTTTACCTCCTTTAACTTTTTTTGTCTTAATTAGCAAATTTAAATTGCAATAAAATGACAATTGTTGTAACTAACTGTAATAAACAATGAGTCACTAGCACATTTAATTAGCATAAATTATGCTGAGATTTTGTTTCCTGAATCTCATTTCTCACTCAAATTTTATTTGATGTACTTAATCTTATTTAAGTTGGCTCATAATTAAATGTTAGAAAAAAACCTGCATCTTTATGATCAGATTAGATAAATTATAATTCAAACTGATCAACAATCTACACTTGTATGTTTCTAATTCTTTTTTTAATGATAAGTCTTATATGTTGCAATCTTAAAAATTCTTAGTTAAGTTAAAAAAAAAAACACCAACAGTATTTGAATAGTTATTTGCAAGATCAGTAGGATGGATGGCCTACTTGTGTAGATACTCGACTGTCGACCTGAGAGTCCTGGGTTCGATCCTCTGTGAGGACCATGGGAATTTGACCTGGTGAAATTTGTTTCAAAGTCATCCCACAAGTCCACCCAGCTTTAAATGGGTACATGACTTTAGTTGGGGAAGTAAAGGCGGCTGGGCGTTGTGCTAACCACATAACCCCTTCATATGCCGATTTATACTAACAAATGAATTCTACACTTCATCTGCCCCGATGGCCCGTTAGGGCTAAGGGTACTTGACCTATTTTTTAATTTGCAAGATCACTTATTAAAATTAAGAACATTGAAAAATAAAAATCTGCTAGGAACTTTTAGCTAATCTGCAGAAAATGTTGGACATTTCATTGCTCATTTTTTTAATCAATTAATTTTATTAAGAATGAAGCTAGTATTTTAATAAATTCTTGGTTAAGAATGCAGAGCTGAGAGATGTATGCTGTGGATTTTCTCACTCTGATGCAAATGCTGTCCTTGTACATTTCTTTATTAAAAGAACCTTATATTTCGCTGCAAATGCCGCCCCATTAACAGTGGTGCCTGATTTGGCTACCTTTTACTTAATCTGTTAACTATAAATCTTTTAAATGCGTTAAAGAATTTCAAATTTTAGTGCCTGAAACTGCTTGGGAAGCCAGTTTTCATTAAATCATTTTAAGAACTAACATGCATTAAGAAACATTTAATTTTAAATACATTCTGTTTATAAATACTATTAATACTCACTAAACTATTCAAGTGAATACATTGCAAGGGTTTTTTTCCACAAATAAAACACTAGACCTTTAATGGAACGCTGTGAAGAGGCTCACAGAGAACCAGTTTTGGTTTTCTGACACACTTTGGTGCATTTTGGTGTGCTGTATCGAAAAATCACAATTGTTAGTCTTAGTGCCCCATTTAGATTTTGCTCAGCATGCTTTGAATGTTAAAAAAGCATGTAGCTGTGTGAAAAATGAAAAGTATACTATGTCTAAGTATGCTCCTTGGAATAAAATAAAAGATAAAGTCCATGCAGAAATCTAGATTTTTATAAGTTTTTTTCCTTTATGTTGATATCATGTTGTCATATAAACTATCTGCTGTGATACATTGAAACCTTTAAAAAATGAACTTCAGTCCATTAAGCCTGCATATAGATTGCCATTTTTAAGATTTGTTAATTGGTATTGGTTTAGTTTTATACAAGGTCAAACAGCCCTTGACCCTGTTTTTTCTCAGCATTCCTCATGGTGGGTAAGATATTGGAGATGAAAATTGTAAAAAATCTCCATGGAAGTGTGTTAAAAATGCAATCTCATTCTTCAACACTTTGTCTTTTCAATGAGATAAAAATTGTGCTCCCCAGGATCTATACAAAAATGTATATAATTTTTCTTAAATGGGATTGAAAAGGGGTGTATTTTTTTTTTTTTCATTTTACTGTCTTGCTGATATATTTTTCAACCCATGCACAACACCAAGGAAATATTTGTTTTCGGTAGGTACTGAATCATGCTTTAATCCACAGCATCACCTTAAAACCATCTCTGTAGCCCAAGTATGTCATCATCGTCATATCCTTATTCGATGTGGTCACTGGGAGAACACCTATTTCTCCATAGTTGCCTGTCCTAGTCTGTAAACAGTCATCAAACAAAGTGTTTTTTTTTTTTTCAATGTTTAACAAAAACTAATGAAACATTTGTGTGGGGAAAAAAATGGGAATGGTGCTATAATTTATATCAGTTGATGCATATTGATATTTGGTTCCACCCCTTTAACCAACTGATTTTCCATCCTGGCTTTTCACTCTGAAGTGCAATTGTCTAAAAATCAGGGGTGGCAAAATATGGCACGTGTAGCTAAATTGCCAGAAAAAAAAATCAACAGAAATAAATTATATAATCCAGTATAAAAACAAGGTATAACGTGCAAAAAATGTCATTCTTATGTTCTCTTATTTATTGGGTGTGCACATAATGTTTTTGGCATAATGAATACGTGTCTTTTCATTGTTCACTGTTTTGTGATGACTAAATAATTTTTGTTAATATCATTCATATATCTATACGTTTATTTCTAAAGTAGTTTTTTTTTTTTTTTTTTACTTTTAAAGTTTTTCTATTAAGCTCCATCCATATGCCAAGATTATCAGCTCATGTTAGGTACCTTCATACTTATTTTTTATACTATTTCATATTAATTATTTTGATTGTTTTTGTTTTTTTTTAAGGAGGGAAACACAATTTTCACAATGACAGTTAGGAATGAGCTTAATCATCATGGTCTTCCTCTCCATTTTGAGAAACAAATACAACCTGCAGATGATGATGATGATGATGAAGACAATAATTTCATTATATCTTTAGAGGACAATGGTGAGGAAGAAGGGCTACTCTGTGACCCAGAAGAAATAGATTTTGGAGGAGGTAAGCCCACGTTAGACCTCTTTCAAGCAAATGTAAATGTTAATGATGGAGATTCTGCTATTAGAGTTTACAAAGAAGATTCAAGTTTTTTGACATTTTCTACAAAGTATACTAACGATGTTCCTCAAAATGGCCAATCAGCAGAAACTTCCATTAGTCTCCAGTCTCTTGTAAGCAGCCCCTGTGTTCCTTATTCACCTGACTATACGGTTTCACAGTCTAATTATAGCTTAGGTGAAGGTCACACAGAGTCCCCATCAGCACCACAGGCAACTGTTGCAGATGGAAGAATGGGTGGTTTAAATGTTGCTACTCAGCCAGTATCACCTTTAAATAACTTGAGCATAAGTGGTGTAGAGACAGTCCACTTAGATGCAGAAGCAGGGGGCATATGGTCAGAAGCTATCTTCCTTTCCACGAGCCTAGGTGCTTTTGCCGCCAACAACTCGAACTGCAGCAGTTTAAATAGTTCAAATGAAACTGGCTTCCAGCCATCATGCACAGAGTTACCTAAGTGCCTGCCAGCATTAACTCATCCTAATGAACTTCCAGGATCTGCAGGGAAAATACAGGTTTCTAATTTGTCTGGATCTAGTCCACAAGGTAATAATGTGTTAGCTTTCCCTGTTAAGCTAGCCTCGCCATCTTCCACAGTATACACCGTTCCCAAGTTATCTGGTCCTTTTCCTAGAAATGATACAATTTCAGTGCATCTGGAGGACAATTTGAAAACAAATTTACCTGGTCCTAAAAGTGATACATTTTCAGTGCACTTGGGTGACAGTCTAAAAACATATAGTGTGTTAAAAACTGCCAGTACTATAAATGATAATGCTGTAGTATGTCAGGGTGACTCGTGTTCTTGTATTATGTGTTACAAAGGACGAGGTGTTAAAGATCCAGATTCTTTAGTTGACCAGTTTTCCCTTGAAGCAAACAGGAACACGAATCTAATGAAGAGAAAGATATCTCAGAATGCGATGGAATGTGATGAAACACTTAGACCTGTGGCCAAAAAACAATTTACAAATCTATCCAGTCTGATTTGTAGTTTAAACCAAAGTAATAATACATCTTTGAAGAACATAACCCTCAGGGGTCTAATCAGTTCTCCACCTTTGACAACTTCTGTGACAACTTCAGCAAATAGTCATTCACAGTTGCACAAAAGTATGGAGAGCGTGTCTGGTTTGGTTACTACCCTTCCATTAACTACCAGTAAATCAGCCCTCACCACCAAAGTCTTCTTATCACCACGTGAGGTGCCCATGCAGAAGGGCATCATTCCTACAACAGTAGTGACCTCAGCTTCAGTCAGCACCACTGTCTCAACCTGTGAATCAAATAAACTGACCACTATTCTGTCTTCTCCAAAGGTGACAACAGCTGTCACTAAACCCTTGCCTTCTGCACGGAGCGTTTTAGCACCTGGGACATTAGTTTATCTTAAACCAGTTAAATCTGATACATTTAAGCCACAGTCTGAACAACTTGGCAATAAATGGAGTGAAAATTGTAAGCTGAAGGCACCTGTCATTGGAATCACAGGTGCAACACAGAAAGACCTCGAGAGTACAAGGGAGCAAAATTCTTTGGTTCAAACTTCCAGTTATGGTACATTATGGCAAGCAAGTTCTGTGGCTAACAAAATACTAGTCTCTAATTGTCCATTTTCATCATCATCTGAAAAAAATGACCATAATAATATTTTACCAAAGGCAGGAAATTTGAATTTAGATTTACCACTAAAGGTTTCTACTGATCAGTCTCCACCAGCTAAGCAAGTGTGTAGTTCTAAGCCTACTGTCTTGACATCACCTCCTAAAGATACCATTTATACCAGATCTCTGCTTAAAACTAATCTTCTTTCCCCAAAAAGTTTAGACTCTGTAGTTCCTTCCAAGATATCACCTCCTCTAGGAAATATTCCATCCATGCAGCCAGAAACTGCATCATTTTCTAATGCACAATATGCCGCAGCTACAACTTCAGAAAGGAAAAAAATCCTTTTGGATTTAATAACTAAACACCTGCATGACCGAACACTTTCATCCAATGGCATATTGCAAACCCTCTTAAAAGACAGCTCTTTAATTTCCAACAGCTCATATAATCAGAATCAGGTACAGACTGATAGTACTAAAACTGTGCATGAACAAAGGCTTTCTCCTCTGAAGACTTTTAAATCATACAATAAAATTTGTGACCCTGTCTCTGATAATGAGCTAGTTACAAATAAATGTTCAGCTGTTATCTGCAGTCCACAACCTCCTGAAGAAAGGATTCCTAAATCATATATTCAGGATTGGGTTAATAAAGCACAAACATTAACTTGTTTCAATCTTAAACATGGTGAATATCTTGATGATGTCAGATACTTGGAACAGTCAACTGATGATGATTATCATGCTAAATGTGTTGCTAGCCCAAGCAAACCAATTGTAGATGTGAAAGAAATAGATATAAAACCTTTGAACTGTTTGAACAAAAAGCAGATTCATAATTCCCTACTTGTATCAGTTTTAGAACAGAATAGGCCCAATAAACCAGGATTGCAGACACCTTTTGCTACTTCTGATCAACATGCATCTATAGATAAACCAACTTTCCATCAGCCTTATACAGACACACCTAGCACAGCAGAAGCAACTGATCAGTATCCAGCAGTTAGTGTCTCTTGCAGTAACACTGCTGGAAGTAATCGAGTCTCTGGATCTCAAGACTTCTTGGAATATTCACAACATTCAAGTTATTCATCATACAGCACAGAAACTTCACATACTTTGAATAAAAAGTTAGTGAAGGAGGAGCATCGTCACAATTCTGTAATGCATAACTTTAGAAGTGTTGATGAATCTTATAATGGAAGTAGTTTGACTGCACATAATAACATGGGCTATAAAAAACTAAAAAAAAAGCACTCTTCAACAGTCATTTCTAGTTCTAATGGCCTTAAGTTAAAAATTAAACTAAGTGATCCTAGTGCTAGTAATACAGTAAACAGGAAACACAAAGATCCATTGATTAGTAAAGTGAGTGACTCCGCTTCTAAACTTGCTGTCTCTGGTGAAGAAAGTTCCAAATGTATGGGGTCACCAGCTAACGAGACTCTGCCCACTCCAAAGGTTAATGCCCAGGATACAACAGACAAAGTAGAAACAGCTGAGGAAATGTTTCAACGGTTTCAGGAACAAGCTATGCAAGAAGTACTGAAAGCTCAAATGGGTAAAGGTATGATTTGTAGAAGCCTTCGACCAACTAGGCCTAATGTCAGCTTTCTGGAAAAATATCCTGGTAATTTTGCATTAAAAAGGAAAAAAACAGATGTTGAAAAAATGCCAGTGACTAAAGTGGATGAGAACAGTAGTATAAAATCTGACTCTAATGTTACATTGGATAAAGAAACTAATACTGAAAGAAAGAAGAAAAGGCACTTATCTGTTGAGTCTGAACCTATAAAACAACTCAAACCTTCTACTTTAGATTACCCAAAGCTAAGACAAGACACCAGTATCACAAACAGGAAAAAAATATATTGCACAAACATCTTAGCAGGACACAAGGTGTATGTTAAGTTCAACGTTTTTGAGAATATTCATAATGGCAGATCGTTTCTGGTGCCATTCTTCAACATTGGGGGATCTCGAACTCAGTTTGATGTTGAGGATATTGAGTATATCAGCAAGGCTGTTGTGGAGTATGATAAGGAGGAACGGTCATGTGCTAGACATCTTTTGTTCTATGCAAGAGAAGGTAACAAAGCAACCTTTCTCAGAAAAGAGACTAACCTCATTAATAGCAATATTTCTGAAAAAAGTTACAAAAAATGTAGCTATGTTCTTGAAGGATTTCAGAGAAGTGGCTCAAAGAAAACTGAACCAGTTGTTGATCAGTGGAAACTAGATAATAGTGTGTCCATTGAAATAGACAGAGCTGAAGTGGATGATGATGCAGAGAAACATTTTGCTGAGATGATGGGATGTCCAGTGAACGAAGCAACCAGCCCTGCACATTTTGACAATGGCTCAGCAAATAAAACCACAGTTGAAGATGCAGTGACAAAGGTCGCTGAATTAGAAAGTCTGCAGAATGTTGCATCGCATGAAGTACCCTCAAGAGGATATAATGAATCGAGTGTGACATACACAGATGTATTGAAAAAGTTGGTCATAGCTGAACACAAGCAGTTGTCACCCATAATCATAAAGAAAGAACCTGAAGACAATGGCTACGAAGCATCATTTAATTTTCCATACATCTGCAGTGAACAAATGAGCACCCCAGCCAACACTTTAGATGTACATGAGGTACATGTCAAACAAGAAGTACTTGATGACTTTGTTACTACCATGGCCAATTGTGGTACACCATTGGAGAAGCCTGGCTCATTAGTGCAAGACATTTCTGTGTGCTTGACAGCCAAGTCTGTTGTACAAGAATCCAATTCTACATTATCACCAGTGGGTCCTACAGCTGTTCTCAATTCTGCCAGTGATGTAAATTGTTTCCTTGAGTTGAATAAAACAAATGCTGTTGATGTTTTACAAAACTGTGAGGTGAGCAAAAACCCAACAGAAGGCAATGTTTCTCTGGAACCTTCAAAGACATTGGTGGCAGAGATGCGCAAAGATCCAGAACCTTCTATCTCAGATATAAATGATGAAATTTTTTCATCAGTTGAAAATTCTGACTCTGATGATAATAGTGATCATATTGAACAGCCAGATCCAATGATGCCTACTGGTGATACTCTCGGAAATGCTTGTGATGATTTCTCGTCCAGTAACAGTGATGTTCATCCAGTGCAGAATAAAATCTCAAGTTTAGTACAATCTCTGCGACAACGGTTGGCACAGTCCTCATCCATTCAGCCATCATGGTTAGCTGGCGAGCAATCACAGATTACTCAGACAAAAACCAGGCATAAAAAGTCAACGAGTAAAGAAATTGATCTGGTTAAATCTAGCCACAGTATTTTGCCTTCAGATAAGACTGTGGGAGATAATGTGACTTGTGTGACATCCCTACTGACCAGCCTTACAGGTACAACATTGTCAAGCGTATCTCCAGTCAGAGCAATAGTTCAATCACAGTCATCAGATCATATATCAAACTCATCAGATATAGCAGATAAACAGCTGACTGGCTCACCTAAGAGTCCTCTACCTGCCGTTAACACCACAACCATTAACCCTACTGGTATTCCTACTTCTTGTCCTGAAGGCATTACTGCAAGTCATACTGTCAACTCAGATAATAATGTCGTAAGCATTAAATTTGAGATAGTTGAAGGTAAAATAGAAAATTGTCAAAATTCAGAAGAAACCAGAACAGGAGGGACATTTTCAGAAGTAGGTTTAGACAAATTGGCTGATACAGTTGGTGAAATGAGCACAAATAATCAGAAAACACTTCCAATTATAGATGATGAATCTGATTTAGTTGATTTGGAATCCAAAGAATTGCCATCAATCTACTGTTTAGGAACTAAGATCAAATCTGAAAGATCCACACCCAGCGATTTTGAGATAGAGGTAGGGACTGAAGACATAAATGAACGCAAGTTTAGACCTATCTCTACCGATGGTATTCTTTCTCCAAATGAACTGACATGGAAACATTTTAGCAAACCTTACAGCATTTTGCTTTCTAAAGAAAGTAAATTATCTAGTGCACATACTACACTTGATAATCACTTTTACAGCAAAACCAATATTACATCCAAAAATAAAAGAATTCAGAAGAAGAATTTGAAAAGATCTAAAGAGTCACAGGAAAATCCTGATGCACAGACTTCTGAATGTGACTCAGTAACCAGCTATTTATGTAAAAAATTTTCCCAATCCAGTTCAAAAATCAAAGGTCCAAGATTACTCCTAAATGCTTCTAATAATAAGCTCTGTCCTAAACCAAAGACTGATGCTGTGTCAATTCAAGCAATACCAGAACCAATAAGTACAGCAGAGTTGTCTAAAACACCCAGTTTGATTGAAATATTTGGTATTGATGTTATAAAGGAATCGACCCCATTATCTAATAACAATGGAATCAAGCAAGAAGAGACTCCAAAGTCTGAACCAAGACGTTCGTCTAATATAGCAAGAAAAAGAACAACTAAGAGATCAAAATGTTCAAATGCTCATTCCTCAACGTCTATAAAGTCAAATAAAACAGACAGAAGTAATGATTCTTTGGGGATCATTATAGCAGAGAATGTTTGGGATCAGCAGTCTGATACAGTGACTGGTCCAGTGTCTCTGATACAAAAATGTTATGTTCGTCTGAAAAGGCTAGACATGACTTGTGGAACAGTCAAGTTATGTGATCTTGAAAGCTCAAAAAATACTGATGTGTCTCCAAATGTTGGGGCTCTCAGTACAATTTCCAGCAGAAAGAAAAGCATGCAGAGGTCAGTAAAGAGGCAGAAAAAGAAGTCCAGAGGGGGGCAGAGAACTGTCCCACCCAAAAAAGATATAGTTGATTATTATGCTTATATGATAGAGTCACTGCAGAAAAAAGCACAACTACTGGAAGAAGCAAGCAAAAAAGAAAAAGAACAGAAAATGAAGAAAGAAATTGAAGAACTAGCAAAAAAAGCTGAAGAAAAAACTGGTGCATCAGAGATAAATAGAGAAACAGAAGATCCATCGAAAATGACTTCATATGTTTTGGAAAACTTACAAAATGAGCTTGAGGATGACTTGAGGGAAAATGCATTAAACGAAGTTGAAACTGTAGACTTGGAAGATAAAAATAGTAATGAAATACCAGTCAACACAGATGATTTGAAAAATTGTGAAAATGTGATGGGAAAAGTAAACAAACCAAACGATACATTGACAAGCCAGAATAAGGATGATAGTCTGATATTATCAGAAGTTGATCTTTTACCAATAGATTATGAAAGTTATCCAACTAAAAATAATATACTGGAAACATACCCCATAGATTCCAGTTCTGTCACATTTGAAAAGAAAGATATTGTATTATGTGGCAACCTTGATGAAGATGTACTAAAATTTAGTGCCTCTGATAAACAGAGACTGGCAGCTGAAGAAGATCTGTTGTTAGCACCAAGCATTAATTTTGATGATGATGATGATATGATCTCTATGATGCCTGTGGATGTAGAAAAGCTGCTTGGTTTGGAAAGTGACTCTACAGTCAGCAGTAATTTTATTTTAGATGCCACACCAGAGCACATAAAAGACAACAGTATGTTGGGTAGTGAAGCTGACCAGGTGAAAGAGAAAACTATTTCAGAAACTGGAAAAAACAGCTTCCCTGATAACAAACATTTACCATGCACCCCTGATATGGAAACATGCCCATCTCAAAATAATACATCAGAATGGCCCCAGCCACTTCATCTTTGGAAAAATATTCCTGAACCTGGCTCAGACAAAAGTTCAACTTTTACACCATCTCAACCTCCAGAGTTGTCATCTCATTATCTCAGAAATTTGAAATTCAAACTTAAGTCATCTACTGCAGCACTTATCAGGTCAATTAAAGCTTCCAAAGAAATAAATAAGGTCTTTGGGGAGAATTCCTCTGAAGGAAACTCACCAACTGAGGAAACTCAGCAAGATTCAATTAAGCTGTTTTCTCAGACGTCTGGTCAACAGGCTTGTTCAAACATCTTTCCTGCTAAGCTACCACTTATACCCAAATTGAAATTAAGAAAGGAAACTCTTGAGGCCATTCAAAAAGACAAAATCCAATTTAATTTGAACGGAAAAGGAGGAGAGGAGGTTCTGAATGTTTCAGAATCTGATACTTCTGTAATTACAGAGAAATTGAATGAACAAATAGCAGAAGATACAAAATTTTATCTGCGTCATTCAAAAGAACACCAGCAATGCTCTTCTTTGATTACTACATCTTTAGATGCAAGACTTGAGGTTGGAGGTTCTTCAGAGTCCAAACTTATTTTAACAAATTGTACGTCACAGGTTGAAAAGACTCCACCAGATCATGAGGAAACATCAGAAAGTTATAGCTCAGAGAATAAAGAAAAATGTAATAATAAAAAAGAAGGCATATTTTATAATGTGCAGCAGTTCGCTGATTCTGAAAACGCTTCTTCAAAATCTTCTGTTGAGACTTTGTTGAATTTACATAAAAATGCAGATAAAAAAATCAGCAATCCTTCAGTGAAATGTAATTTGAACATAGATCTTTTTAAATCAAAGTTGAAATTAGATCCCAGTTTATTGTGGAAGAAAGATCAAAGTGTAGTGAGCAAAGTGGAGAGTACTGAGAGACCAGAGGATAACCATTCACCTGAAACTGACAAAGGTAAAATCATGACAGCTGCAAGCTCATCCAAATCTTTGCCAGCTCTCAATACGACAAAATTATGCAATATTTTGAAAAATCTTTGTAGACAAACACCTGTCAGAAAAAGACTTCGTAGTAGTCCTAGAAAAAGGTCTCCTTCTAAAATGACAGCAAGAAATCAGATACTTTCTCACCCTGACGAAGGGCAAGAGCGATCACTTAGAAGTAAAAGCAAAAAGCAGCCATGTTCACCCATAAAAAAATTCAAAAGGAGTGGTCCAGTTAAGGAAGTCCATGACTCTTCAGATTTGTCCAAAGCTAGCACTGAAAAAGAAGATGCTAAAGGGAGATCATTCTTTGACTGCTTACAGAATGTAAATGATGTGATCGTCTCAGATTGTATTGAAAAGAAAGAAGTTCAATTGGCAGGTATTAATAGTAGTGAATTGATGAACTTTCTGCATCCTTTTAGTAGGACAACGCCAAACCATGAAAACGTTTAAGTGTTAATATTGTTTGTAAATTTAATTTAAAAAATACCAGAAAGTTATTTACTTTTTTTTATAAGATACAAAATAATAGCTTTATTTTGGGTGCTTTGTATCATGGAATGATTTGGTCTACATAAAGTAATATTCTGTCGATGTACACAACCTAGTATACTTGAGACCAGAATTTAGAAAAATTGTTTTGTCCTCAATAGCCTATAGTTGGTTCATTAAAACTAAACCACCCATAAAAATACAGTGATTGAGCTATTCTCTGAAATTGTCTTTTAATATATCTGTCTTTCATTTGGCTAATTATTAGTAAAATATTGAAACCCTAAAATTCTTGCAATTTAATTTGTTTTTGTTTTGTTAGTTAGAAGGGAGATTTCTATTTTTCTAAGTCTTTTCAAAGAGAAAATTTCTAGTCAAATAAGGATTTTTTTTTTCATTTTTCTTGGTTGTACCACCGTTGCTATAACAATACTTATATCTGTACTGCAGACAAAAACATTATCTATATCATCTAAACGAAATAATAATGCTGCAACTAGGAAGAGTAATAATCTTTTTATAATTATTTTTTTACTATTTGTGATATTTAAATGTTCCCATTTATTATGTTGATTCTTTATATAAATTTCAAGTTAAAACAGTCATATGACCTGTGACTTTTATTCTTTCACTAATTCAGGTTTAGGGATGCTCCCAATGTTTCATTTTGTTTTTATTGAATCTAATCTTAAAATTTCAATTATGTAACTTTTTAAATGCCTCATAATGTTAATCTGGCAGTAGATTGACTGCAGACACTTCAGTGACTGCAGTTAGAAAGAAAAAAGGAGCATCATAATATAGCAGCAACCCTCATTTTGGGACCTGTTACAAATTTAATTTACAAGAATAACTAGTTTTTCCATACTACATGTACCAGATTAAGAATTTTTGTGTGATATGTAGGTATGCTTACCTAAAATATTTGTAAGGGATGTTTATACATTAACTTATTTAATAAGAATACAGTCGGATTACATTAATATTTATATATAAATTTACTAAAGAATTAAAGTGAAATATAAAAATCTTTTTAAAAAATTTCTTATATTTTTTTAGATGTTACCACATCTTAAGCTGTATATGTACATGATAATTAAAAAATATTATGTAGAGTCAAAGTTGGTATTTATCACAACCTGGCCTCATATCAAATGAAAGAAGCTTTTAAATGAAAAGTTTGAAATAAAAACAGTTTTCTTACTTTCTGACAGCTAATTTCCATTCTTTCCTGCACTTGTCTTACTTCTAGATGGGATTCATTTTGACACTCAATTTTTTTTTTTGAAATTATCACATTTTAATACCTTAATCAGGTCTTATGCTCAATATTGATTTATCTTTGCTTATATGCAATCATGTCTTTCATTATGACTGATATTTATTAATTTCATTATAAATATGCTTTGTAGACAACATCATTGATGTGTCTCATATTTAAGGAGCTAGATTCAAAATTCCTTGTTCACTTCCAGTCATGCTGCTGTGTTAGTAATCGAGAAAAAAATTTAAAGGTATTTCTTCATGGAACCATAAGCTTCGGCATGCATTGCAAGCCTTAATTTCCATGCATTTAATTGAAATATCATTTTGAGATCTTTGGCTCACATAAAAAGCTCTTCAAAGAAAGAGTGTTTTCATAGTCTGTCTATTGTATAATATATTACTGTAATTTCTATGCTTCGTTTGTGCTGTAAATGAAGACTTTATTTTTGATTCAGCTTCATTTTACATCTTGTTATTTGTCAAGCTTGCTTTAAAAGAAAATCATGGGCATTTAAATACTTTATTCATGAAACAAATTTAAATCAAATGATGTTTGTAAATAGCTGGATCTGGACATTTTACAATTTTTCATGTTACCCGCTACTGTTTTTTTTTTTAAATTTCTAATTTTATGTATTTCTAGTTCAGAATAGAAAATAAGCTATTTTTATTTTACTGAGAGAAATTGATCAAATGAAAGTCATTTTGTATATAAACAGAATAATTCACCATGCTAACATTGTAACACAAACTGTAAATTAAATTGTGTTATATTTGAGAATCTATCTCAATATAAAAGTTATAATGTTGAAACAACTATATTATTTGACCCCACCCCCTTTTTTTTTAATTTGTTTAAACTTTCCTTGTTTTGAAGTGGATCACCTCAAATACCAGCTTTACTTATATCTGTGAAAGCATTACTATTTTATCATTGAGTTTATCATTGAGTTTAAAACATTTCTTCAGTTTCATATATTGTTAAATGTACAGTTGGATACAATTGCAATATTTTCAGAATTTTGTTCATGTTTAAGACATTTGTAAATATGTACAGTTTGTATAGGCTACATTATCTATGTTTTTTTTTTCTGTGCCAGTAAAATTGGGCATTGTTCTCTGTGCTTGAATTGTTTTTAGTTTATTTGTTGCTATTTTCATGTATTGTTCATACATTGATCGAACATGAAAAAATAAATCATGTTTTGAGCTGAATAAATTTGCATAAATTAACATATTGTCTTGATTGTTAGTAACTGTGTTGTATAGGACTGTACCATTGCTTTTCCATCTATACTATCTGTACCTATAAAATGCTAATGGAAATGCTAAGCCTGGTATGTTATGCAGTGTTAGTGGCTGACAGATTCTTTATTTGCTGTTGCTCTTCAGTCCTGAGAATTTTTTTTATTTTGCTGAAACGCATTGCTTCCTCCCCTCCCCTCCCCCCAACTAAGTCTTCACAGTGAAAACACGTAGAAGGGGAGGGGGCGGGCTAGCTTTCATCCTTTTTTTTTTGTTACTGAACAGCTGACCTCAGCAGATCTGTATGTACACACACACACCATTACACATGCCATAATGCCATCACCTTGAAGTCCGGTTGCTGCTGGCCAGTCGTGACGTTGTTTGCATCGTCGTTGTTGTCTTTATGCGGAGGAGCAGCGAAAGGACTTTGGACTGACTGCGACCCGTTCGATTGTCGTGGATCGCGGTCTTCATTGCAGCACGTGACGTAACTGTTGATGTATTATTTGATATGGATATGAGAGACGTATTTGGAATCTGGTTTTATGGAGATTTTTAATTATGATCTAACTGTATTAGTGATTTTTACTTTGCATCAGAAATATCGAACTTTTTTCACGTATTAGTCTTGGAGTAACAAAGTGTATTTGTTGTGTGGGCAACGACTGGGCAGTTGTGTTATGTAGCCATTAGACCAGTGGGTAATGACTGGGCAGTTGTGTTATGTAGCCATTAGACCAGTGGGCAATGACTGGGCAGTTGTGTTATTAGCTATTTGACCAGTGGGCAATGACTGAGCAGTTGTGTTATTTAGCCATTAGACCAGTGGGCAATGACTGGGCAGTTGTGTTATGTAGCCATTAGACCAGTGGGCAATGACTGGGCAGTTGTGTTATGTAGCCATTAGACCATTGGGCTATGACTGGGCAGTTGTTGTGTTATGTAGCCATTAGACCAGTGGGCAATGACTGGGCAGTTGTGTTATGTAGCCATTAGACCAGTGGGAAATGACTGGGCAGTTGTTGTGTGTGTGTTTGTGGTGTGTTGTTGTATAATATTCTTCCATTGTATAGCTGGGGTGGTATATTGGGTTATACAATCAACCGGAGGGGGGGTGTTTTGTGTGTGTTTATGTTCTAAGTCAACAATGATAAGATTTGTGCATTAATGAGATGTGTTTGTTTTTGGGTCAGACCATTCGACTTTTTTTGTTTACCGTGTATGTGAGTTAAGCATTATCTTTTTATCAAACTTTTATAATTGATTTCTGACCTCACGGCTACTCCTTTCTTTAAACCCTATGACGTCAGTTAGACCTTTAGATCTGCTACTTTTTTTTTCCTCTACATTTCTGGGTGCGTTCAGTGTCGCGAGAAAATTTCGGAGCAACGTAGGGCAAATCTTCAAATAACAATTACATGTAGCGCAAAGTAGTGCCCACACTTTTTTTTTTGGTTTGTAGGATCTTAAATTATTACTTTCCGTTATTTTAGTAGCGCATGGTCTCAAAAAGTAGCAAATTCGCAAAAAGTAGCCCAGTCTGGCAAAACTGGGTGCGATACTTGTAACACACGCCAAAACTCCCCTCCCCCCTTCCCGACCACTTCACCCTGAACCGTGTGACCTCCAGGGCACGTCATCAGCTGACAGATGACAACACGCCTCGTCTAAGCACACCGCGTACTAGACGCCTAGTCGCTTTTAAAATGTGGGTCACCTTAGGTCAGCTTCGCTAACGGGCCGGGTGCATGATGTTCCCATTCATTCTCTCTGCGAGAACAAAGGAAAAAAAATCAACAACCAAAGAGCTGTGCTTCAGAGGCGGCTCTTATTATTATTTATTCAGATAAATTAGTTTAAATCTGGAGAACGCTGACCTCCAAACATTGGTGTTTAATAGGACGGTCTAAAGTCTAAACGCTGCTGCACAAACTCAGCAGGAGTGCACTTTTGTACCTTGTAGGAAATTAACGAGAAATATAGACATTTGATTCAAATCTATTGCATACAAGAAGGCAGTTTGCCATGGTTAAGGAAAGCGGGCATATTTACTTTTGATAGGCACATACGCACAAATACACACACACCTTCACACTGTGACGGAGTGGCAGTTGTCAATCACCTTTTGTCATTAGACCCTACAACACACACATACGCGCAAGCGCAATCTCTCTCTCTCTCTCTCTCTCTCTCTCTCTCTCTCTCTCTCTCTCTCCCCCTCTCTCTCTCTCTCTCTCTATCACATGCATTATATGGAAAGGCTTGAAGTGTTTGTATTTAGCTGCAATGTTTAGTAGACTGTTTAGCCGGGGAGAGGGGGGAGAGGCGGGCGGTTAATCACACTTAACACACCTACACGCACGTTGTTCCAGTTTCCCTCTTGACGGTGCTGTGTACATTTATGCTTCGTCCTTCCAGTTATAGAAAGTCTTCATTTCAGACCCACTTGAATTGAAAAAGTCGTTATTTATTTTTTTGTCGTGACCGTCACAGGCTTTCTGGAGATGTCGGAGCTCCTGGCACGGATTACTCTGTGGCTTATGGCTTCATACTACGGTGTGCGGGTGTTGCTTTTCATCCTGGTCAAGTGCTGGGCGAACGGGGTCCGCCGTGTGTTCCAGTCGAAGCCTGTGTCGGCTCGGCCGCCGGTCCTGGACGACCCGGCCCTCGGCACCCACGGGTTCTTGAGGTTGGAGGACGTTCAGATTCACTACGTGGTCAGCGGTCCCGAGGACAGGCCGCTGATGCTCTTCGTGCACGGCTTCCCGGAGTTCTGGTACTCGTGGAGGCACCAGATCCGCGAGTTTCAGAAGGACTACAGGGTCGTGGCCGTAGACCAGCGCGGGTACGGCGACTCCAGCAAGCCGACGGAAATGACCGAGTACTGCACGAAGAAGCTGATGGGCGACCTCCAGCAGGTCATCATCGCCCTGGGCTACAAGAGGTGCGTGCTGGTCGGCCACGATTGGGGCGGTGTGGTTTGCTGGGCCTTCGGCCGTCGGTTTCCGGACATGGTGGACAGGCTGGTCATCCTGAACTCCCCGCCTTCCCCCATCGTCATGCGAGTCATGCAAAAGGAAAAGAAACAGATGGCCTGGTACATGCTCTTCTTTCAGCTGCCTTGGCTGCCGGAGTTTTACTGCAAAATGTGCAACTTTGAGCTCTTCGATAACCTATTCGGCAACAAGTTCATCGGCAACATGGGGTTCCCGAAGGCGTTCGTGAATCCGTTGAAGCAGAAGGACGTGGACGCGTACAAGTATACCTTCTCCCAGCCGGGGACTATCACCCCGCCCATCAATTACTACAGGGCCCTGTTCCGCTTCCCGGTTGGCCAGGTGGACTACGACATGGACTTTACTATCCCTGTCCTGGTGGTCTGGGGAGTGGAGGACGTGGCACTCAGTCTCGGCATTGTTGAGGTCATCGAGAATGAGCACCCGAAGATTGCTGTCCGGCGAATCGAGGAGGCCGGCCATTTCGTTCAGATGGACAGGCCAGACTTGGTCAACAAGGCCATTCGAGACTGGCTGAGTGAATAATAGACAGTTTGTTTGTTTTGTTATTTTAGAATTCAAAGCATAATTTTTAGTTTTAAAAAGATGTATTTTATATTGCCATTCAAATGTCAGCCATTTGTTGTTATTTGATTAAAAAAAAACCACTGCAATAGTGTATTTGAAATAATCAGGGACTGTATTCATGTTATTTATCTTCAGTTTGTACACCATCGATTGTGTTTTAACATCTTGACACTTAACAGTTTATGTCACATTCTATAAAAAAAAAGGTTTAATACACCCATGTCCGTAATTCACAGTTGACATCTGTGACATTTAACCATATCATTTCTTGTTTCATTTTTTCCCACTGGCTGTTTATCTATACATATATATATATATATATATATATATATATATATATATATATATATATATATATATATTTAAATGCTTAGTTATAACCACAGTTAAACTGTAACCTTTGACACAACATAGTTTTTGTTTGGAAAAGACCAGGGACCCCCTTCTGTATCTGTCGCTGTCAAATCCTGTTATAGGGACCTCCACGGGTATATTTTCTATAAAATATTAGTCTGGGGCCCCAGAAACCTAAGCGCTGTCCACATAATAAAATAATATTGAAATCATGTGTTGAGAATTTTTGTTAAATTTTGTTTTGCTACTCTGCTTGTGTTTTACCCTGTTGTGCATTGTCTTTTGCTCTGTTTATCTATTACCCTGTTGTGTATTATGTTTTGCCCTGTTTATGTTTTTACCCTGTTGTGTATTATGTTTTGCCCTGTTTATGTTTTTACCCTGTTGTGTATTATGTTTTGCCCTGTTTATGTTTTTACCCTGTTGTGTATTATGTTTTGCCCTGTTTATGTTTTTACCCTGATGTGCATTGTGTTTCGCACTAATGCTTTGCATTGTACTTTGCTCTGCCATTCTGGGTCTCATCGTGGAACTATGAAAGAATATAAAAAATATGAAAAAAGCACCATATTTGAAGTAAAGTTTAAATGGACTTAAATGTGCTGCTACATGGGGAAAGATACTTATGGTATGCTTGGCAAAATGTGTGTACATGGAGTTTTACATGTGCATTTTTTTTCATAATACTTTTCTCATGTTATCTTCATATTGTTAAGCTTTTTTATCATTTTTGTGATTCAGCCAGCTTCATTTAAGTGAATGATGATATTATGAAAATAAACTTTATTTGTCTTCAATGGGCATTAAAAAAAATTATCTGAGTATTGACAGTAACTAAGTTTTTATAACTCGATTAAAAATCTGTTTGGTTTTCAAATTGTGTTGAAGGGCATATATATATATATATATATATATATATATATATATATATATATATATATATATATATATATATATATATATATACAGCGAATCCCAGTGGCAATAAATGAGATCAGCGCTTGACTTTTGTTCAACGTTTTTTTTCCCCTGTGTTTGTCGTCTTGTGGGTTAATTCACTCAGCTCTCAGTGTGGGTGGTTTCCGCTGCACATTTTGTATGATAAGTCGCTTGTGTTTTCAATTTTTCGGCAAGGAAATGAGGAGGAGTGCAAAAAGGTGAATTGTGTTTTATATTACCGGACGAATTGTAATTGCCACCAATTAGAAATGAGCCATTTCAACTGCGTTCTGTTGTATGCCGTTGTCTGGCTCGGTGGTACTCCAGCTGTGTAAGCCTGGTTCGCTTTCTGTGAGTCACCTACCTTTGTCTTCCTTGGTCACCACGCAGCCGTTAGCTCTCGGTTTTGGTAGTCTGTGCCATACCTAGGGATTTGGGGGCCCCTACATTTTTGACATTCGACACCCATGACATGAGATAATGTACCTGATATTTAATGTTAAAAAGTGTGTGTGTGTGTGGGGGGGCATTCTCAAGCTGGGGCTCGGGGGACTATCGAATTTGTACACCCTCCTCCCTCCACCCAAAGTACGCCTCTGTTAATGGTGGATACTAAACCGTCCTGTCATGGATTCTTTGTATTGAAAGATCAATAATCTCATCTTAACAGTAACATAAATATCGATTCTGCAATGCATAACTTTAGAAGTGTTGATAAATCTTATAATGGAAGTAGTTTGACTGCACATAATAACATGGGCTATAAAAAACTAAAAAAAAGCACTCTTCAACAGTCATTTCTAGTTCTAATGGCCTTAAGTTAAAAAAAATACATTATGAAAAAAAATATTTTATAAAAAAAAAACAACGATTTTCTGGCGTACTAAAAAGCAGAAAATAATTTCTGAATAAAGTGGTCACATGGTAATAGATTTATAAGAGCTTCTAATTTTTATAGAAACGAAAAACGTCTAAAATTGGATTGCCAAAGCCCATTACTGAAAGGTTACGCTGTACAATAAAAAGGGAAGTGTAATATGCAGTACTAGCTGTACCCCGCAAAGCCTTTGCAGGAAGATAGACTTGTAAAGCCATTGCCGAACCTAGGATTTGGGGACCCTGCATTTTGACATTCGATACCATGACATGAGATTATGTACTTAATATTTAATGTAAAAAATAATTTTGGGGGCTCCCCTAAGGCAGGAGCCCGGTGTGACTTTCGATTTTGGACCCCCCCCCCCCAAACCCTAGTTACGCCTCTGTGTTAATTTTTTTTTTTGAGTTATGAAATAATTAAAAATCTAATTAGTTGTTGTTTCTTTTTCTTACAACATCCTAAAAGATAAATTATTTCAATTTTTAAAAAAATGTCAAAGAGATCTAATTAGTTACTTTTCATTAAAACAACTAAAAGGATACATTCTGAAACAAAAAACAATAAAAATAAATGTCACTGGGAGAAATCGAAACCGGAGAGTCTGCATAAAAGTGAACATTGTCCATGCTGCATAACCATCCTGCCACCGCGCCAACCAAATTAAGATGCAATTTTAATGTACTATAAAAAAATTATTGCTCGGTTATGTTTTCATTGCCTTTTGACCTAGTTTTTTAGGCCTATATTGTTATTTTGTAATTCAGAAATAATTCAAAGCCGTATTTATTTAAAAAATAAATATTATAAAAGCTGAGAACTTAATTAGTATAGAAATTTGCAGAATTTCTTTTTTAAAATATTAAATTGACTTTATTTACGAAATTAGATACGAAAACGCGGTCAATAGTCTTATCGTCGCCGACGTCGGAGATTTTCGATTATTACTATTGTTTACGTCTGACGATGTTAAAATGCTCTGTTGTAATAAAAACTACAATGATTTGAATGATATTATATGCTAATTATTAATTTTTAATATTGGGGACTTTTACATTTCATAATTAAAAGCACAGAAACTATTCAAAACTGTAGATAATATCAAAAAGAAAAATTGAATCGAGACACAGGGGATGACGCCATTTTGAATTCTTGTTTTCCGCTTTCGATTTAACGCACACTGGAAATGAATATTATGATATATGATTTTTAATATTGGGGACTTTTACATTTCATAATTAAAAGCACAGAAACTATTGAAAACTGTAGATAATATCAAAAAGAAAAATTGAATCGAGACACAGGGGATGACGCCATTTTGAATTCTTGTTTTCCGCTTTCGATTTAACGCACACTGGAAATGAATATTATGATATATGATTATATTTAGCACCACTAATTTTCCTTGATTTAGTCATGGTTGTGACCTATTCGCCATACATATTTAATTTTATTTATTAATTAAGAACTTGTGCCAGTTGGTAGAGGTTGTGCCTCTTATTGTGTGTAGAAGAAGTGCCACTTGCAGTGTGTAGAAGCTGTGTCAGTTGGTAGAGGTTGTGCCTCTTGCTGTGTGTAGAAGAAGTGCCACTTGCAGTGTGTAGAAGTTGTGCCAGCTGGTAGAGGTTGTGCCTCTTACTGTGTGTAGAAGTTGTGCCTGTCATCGTTCAGCAGCTCTTCCAGTTTCTCTGTAATATCTTCAGTCAGTTTCTCAATCTCCTCTAGTTCATTTTCTAAATGATAGTTTTTAATGTTCAACATTCTCTTTTGTATATTCTCTGTGTCTGTGTTCTCTATGACTCCCCCATTCACCGAGTTACTTCTTTCCACAGCCAACTTTGCAGTTGGTGGTTTGACGACGACGTCTTGATCTTTTTCTTTATTCAAAATATGTTTAGATTGATAAATTTCTTCATTCATGATTACTTCAATGTTCTGTGATGTGGGTTGAAAAGCTGTGATCTTCTCCAGAGCAGCAGAGCTTTGATAGCCACTCGACGTCCCCCATAAGATCAAGTTCCAGGTGTGGACAACACTCTCAGACTCCTGCACTTTCTTGTTGTTAAATATTTCGCTCACAATCTCGGTCGTGGTCAGTTCAGAGTGAGATGCCTCTTCAAGCAACACATCTCTGAATTATAAAATGCAAAACACGTTCTGTCAGTTAAATAGATTTATGGGGGGGGGGGTTTGATACTAATATGAACTAGACTAATGTTACCTTCTACCAGTGCTCTGAATTTGAAGAGTCCAGTTTCCTACTGGACTTTCACCCCAGTTGTGTACAGTCATGAAAGTAAATGTCCAGTCACCACTGAATGAATCGTTGGGACGAGGCGCCATTAGCTGCGACCTTTGTGGATCAAGATGTTTGGAAAATTATTGGATTTAGTTACTGTGTGTATGCTAAATTAATTTGTAAGACAAACGATCACGGACTGTAATTTAACTCCATTTTTATAATGAATGCAGAGCCACCTTAACAGTAATCCCCCCCCCCCCTATTACTACAACCACTCAAAAATGTAAATAAAAATGGTCGATTAATTTGCAATCCTAATGGACCACTTGCAGCTTTCGTTACTTAATAACAAATGAATTTCCATTGAATCCCCAGATATAAAATAGTCCCCACAATATAGTATTTAAGAACTATAAGACAACATTAAAATTACTATAAACATGCACCCTTTTCAATGTGGTCTTATGTTTCTTAGATACAATGTTGTGGGAACCTTAACACAGAATTCCATGGGAGTTGTTGCTTTCTGGTACCATTTACAGCGGTCGCCATGAAGATGACCGCTGCAAACAATCTATACTTATCCGGGTGGACCCACACCACTTCACTACAAGCTTACCTAGTTAGTACTGGTGATATGAGTGTAATACTGACCTAGTTAGTGCCGGTGATATGAGTGTAATACTGACCTAGTTAGTGCAATTGATATGAATGTAATACTGACCTAGTAAGTGCCGGTGATATGAATGTAATACTGAACTAGTTAGTGCTGGTGATATGAGTGTAATACTGACCTAATTAGTGCAATTGATATGAACGTAATACTGACCTAGTTAGTGCAGGTGATATGAGTGTAATACTAAGTTCTCCTCTAAACTGTGTAAACATGTTGACAGTAACTTGGACATGTTCCAGCCGGTCAATTGTGTTGAGTTGGTCTGTCTGACATCCTTTCATAGATACAGTGTCCTGTAGACTCCCAGACATCGGTATCTTCCTTTTAAATTTAAATTGAAAGCAATAGGATTATAAAAAAAAAAAGTAATTCAAAAAATTATCTTGATGACACTAAGTTATCTCTTCATAATCTCTATTTAATCTCTACTGGGGTAAAACAAATGCACTCATTTATTAAGTAAAATGTAAAAGTTGAAAATTGTAATACTTTTTGTAATTTAATAATAGTAATGTATTGAATTACATTATAACAAAATACCAGCTTGCTGTGCCGGATTAATCCCATAGAATTCCCGTAAGCACCAGCATTATGTGTTGCCCCCCCCCCCCCATTCGTTTAATACGAAAAAATTAATTGTACAGAAACATGACGATACTGTAAAGTGTCAATTGAAAAGGACGCAATGTAGCCTACTAAAGGAGTGAACGCTAAAATATTGTACTTTTTTAAAAACATTTCGAGAAAATTAAGAGTTTTTTTCATTGATTTTTTTTTAAAGCTAAAAACAAGAATATGATTCTATAGGAAGTGTATCGTAGACTGGAAACTTGTTATATGTAGATGGCGAGGCTTTGCCATCTTTAGCTCTATTCTATTTTTTTTTTGTTTGTTTGACAGCTTTTGCTTTTGTGCACCACAGCCCCGTAGCCAAGAAGGGAGGGCACTGGGGGGCCGTGCCCCCCCCCGCTAGGTCTGGAGTGCCCTCCCCCGCTTAAAAAAAGAGGAAAAAATAAAGAAAAAGTAACTAAAATGAGAAGGTGCCCCCTTGCTGGGTATTGGTGCCCCCCTGCTTACTTTGACCTGGCTACGGGCCTGGTGCACCACTTAACTGAGCCATTGTCATCTTCGTCATGTGGTCTTTTTAAATACAGAAATAAAAAGATCTTGTTAGAATTATTGTGTCACATTCAACACAGTAAAATAAAACAGACGATTTAATTAAATCCCCAGCTAATTGCTGATACTAAATCACGTGCCTCATTGAAAATGATAATTCGCTTAACACATTTACTCTATATAAATATACATGTAAACAGGAATCACGCTATTAATCATAACTCTGAAAGTACATCCAAAAGCACTGCATTAATACACATAACAAATTTAGAAACGGGTCATTTCACGGTAGAAATGTGTTTCCTTTGTTTACAGTTTTAAATGATTCATAATTATGTTTTTCTAAAATTTGTATTTTTTTTTAATAAATAGAATTAGAAACAATGGCTTTCTCAATACATTTACTTACTATTACATTACATAGGGCTTAGCCACGGCAACGGGTGGCCGGATACAGCTAGTAACAAATAAACATTTATGAGTTTAATTATGTTTTATAAAAAGAGGCTGAAATTCAACCTAAATATAATAAATCATAACTTTCTGTGGTGCCTTCTCTTCCCATGAATTACGTACTTACATTGCCTAATGGTTAATCCAAGACTGCCATATAGCAATGGTCCCACAAGACCGCCAGATAACAATGGTCCTACAAGACTGCCAGAAAACAATGGTCCTACAAGACTGCCAGATAGCAATGGTCCTGCAAGACTGCCAGATAACAATGGTCCTACAAGACTGCCAGATAACAATGGTCCTACAAGACTGCCAGATAGCAATGGTCCTACAAGGCTGCCAGATAACAATGGTCCAACAAGACTGCCAGATAACAATGATCCTAAAAGACTGCCAGATAACGATAGTCCTATAAGACTGCCTGATAGCAATGGTCCTACAAGACTGCCAGATAACAATGGTCCTACAAGACTGCCTGATAACAATGGTCCCACAATAATGCCAGATAGCAATGGTCCTACAAGACTGCCAGATAACGATGATATCAATGGTCCCACAAGAATGCCAGATAGCAATGGTCCTACAAGACTGCCAGATAACAATGGTCCTACAAGACTGCCTGATAACAATGATCCCACAAGAATGCCAGATAACAATGTTCCCACAAGAATGCCAGATAACGATTTAATTATTTACTGCCTATGGCTCAAGTATTATCAAATTTATTTCCACCAGACAAAAGTGCTGATAATAAAAACAAAACATAACTATTGATTTGTAGATCATGTAGCAGTAAAATAGTTTGCACTACATAGTCTAGTATGAATAGAATGAAACTCACCTGTTGATGATTTTAGGTGTAAGGAACTGGCAGAACTTTTGCTCGGGTACATTCTTCCAGGACTGGGCCAGGTGAACCATTTTTCCACAGTCCATCAATCCAAAACCGAACTGGTGGCTAACATGGTGTCCAGCCCCATTGATGGTCCAGCTGTGATCAGCTGATGGGATGCGGGCTGCTTGCACTGTTATATGTTGTATGTCCCTCCACGTTAAACTAGGACTGTTGATAAAGGTGTTCAATAACCCTAACTTAGTTGAATATATTCTCAGAGTCTATCAATTAGTATCATAGCAGGTTTAATTACACTAATCTCGAATACTTGTTGCTCTACAAGCATAACTATTTAATTTAGTGATAATTTTCATGATTTTACTTTATTTTGTAATAAACAGTTAGATTAGTTATCAGACAAATTAGAGGGGACGGATGGTCCTGCGCAGTTGCGCATTTTTTTTATATGTGAGCCGCCCCCCCCCCCCCAGCATTTTTTGCTGGTTGCGCCACTGGTCGTGCGGTAAAGCGCTCGACAGTCACCTCAGTGTTTGGTCTCCGGTGACAACCAAGGGAATATTTCAGGTCTAGAGTCTAGGTGAAAGTTCCCTCCCTTAGTGCCTCCATATCCACTGCACAATCAGTTACAATGAAGCCCCATAGTGTTAACGCGGGGTATACATTCCATCAATGTAGAGCCTAATTTGAAACAACGTTAAATGGGGTTATCTCATCATGTAAATTATGGGGTTAGGGGAAAATGGGTAGAAAATTGGTCAGGTATTTTACCATTAAATTTATTAATTTTGTTTTTTATAACAATAAAACAAAAAAAAATTCTTACAAATATAGAAATATAATAAACGAAAATACATATAAAGATAAATAAAATAGTAAGTCAGTATGTTTACATTTCAGATCATTCAGTCTCTTCTGTGTACCCAATTTTCTGCCTTTTTATCAAGAAGGTATCTAATCTAATTTACGCTTTCCTTTTGCATTCTGTAAGAAGTTGTTGGTAAGTGGAAAAGGCATCCATAACAACCTGCCTTGCCTTTGAACTTCTGTCGAAATGTGGGTCATTTTCAATAATAAATTGGTCCATAATATCTGTTATAGTGGTCAAACTGGTTTTTAGAAACGCTCTTGAAAGTTCTTTTTGCTCTTCATCAGAATCACTACTTTCAATATGTGTGTTTTCTTCTTGGTTCGCTAATTCAGCCTAATTCCTTGAGCTCATCATTAGAAAGACTTGTTGCTGTTTCTTGCACTATTTATTCGAATTGACGGGTAGTGGTTCGGTGAAGCGTTCGACTATCATCATGAGGTTTCCTGGTTCGATCTTCTGGGAGAATCAAGGGAATTTTTCAAGTCAAGGTTATAGTGGTGTCGTGTGTGTGCGTATGTGTGGTGTACGTATGTGTAGTGTATGCCGGTGGTGTGTGTGGTGTGTGCGTGTGGTGCATGATGTGTGCATGATGTGTGCGTGTGGTGTGTGTGGTGGGTGTAATGGCACCCTTATCCCCCCAACCAGGTCGATGTAAAAAATGAAGACATTTTCTTCTAACTGCTGTACACAATTTAGGTAGGGCATTGTGACTCCACTTACTTAGACTGTAAGACACCAGCTATACAAAGTAGGGTGTTGTGACTCCACTTACTTAGACTGTAAGACACCAGCAATACAAAGTAGGGCACTGTGACTCCATTTACGTAGATTGTAAGACATCAGCTATACAAAGTAGGGTGTTGTGACTCCACTTACTTAGACTGTAAGACACCAGATATACAAAGTAGGGTACTGTGACTCCACTTACTTAGACTGTAAGACACCAGCTATACAGCCAGCTGCTAGAGGAGCGGCACTTGACGTTCCCTGGAAAGTTTCTACGCAACCCCCGTTGATGTCCGTTGTAATCTAAAACAATAACACAATTTATACATGAACTACGGTGACCAGATTTTTCTAATGACAGCCTAGGATAGGTGTATGTGTGTGGTATGTGTATATGGGGAGTGTGGTATGTGTGTGTGGTATGTGTATATGGTGCTACGTGCGGTGTACGTGTGTATGGTGTGTGTGTGTGTGAGCTGTGCGTGTGTTGTACGGGTGTGGTGTGTTTGTGGTCTGTGTGTGGTGTGTCTGCAGGTTGTGTGTATGGTATGTGGTGAGTGTGGTATGTGCTTGTGCCGTGTGGTGTGTGCCTGTGGTGCCTGTGGTCAGTGTGGTTAGTGCGTTATGTGTGTGGGTGTGGTTAGTGCGTGTGGTTTTTTTGTGGTGTTTGCAAGTAGCGTGTTGTGTGTCTGTAGTGCATGTGGTGTGTGTGTAGTGTGTGTAAAGGCACCCTTATCAGTTATCCCCCTCCCCCACAACTAAATGTGTCAGCGGTTGTGAAAATTGGACTGAAGGCATCATTTTCTAATAGAAAGTAGTGTTTATTAAGTTAACATTATTGAATGTAGTGTATGGGAGTAAAAAATATTAAGAAAAATAAACAACATACAAATATTTATTTAAATTATCATTACTAACATTAAAAGCGAGGTCGCCCATCTAGACGTGTATATCATTGCTACTTATCATCTAATGTAAGAACATATTTAGTACAGAGTCTACACTTATGTCACTTATAAAAGGTCCAAAACTGAGATTTGAGGACACACTCACACTCCACAAGTTTTTTTTTACCTGGAGTTATGAAATTCATGCTGTTAATTGAAATATATTTTTAAAAAGCTACAAATTGTACATTAAATATTCAAACGATTTACGATGTTATGTCATTATGGACAAAACTTTGACTTAAAAGGGCGTATAAGCAGTTTGTCAGAAAAAGTGACAGACTATGACTTCAGGGAATCTCCGAGAACGCCTGTGATGTTTATGGGATTCTGGGAGTCTGGTCACCGTATGCATAACTCATTATAAGCTTGGAACTTGGGTCTATTTAGGATGGGCCTACAATTAAATGTTTTCTTGGTATTAATAAAAGGGAAAATGTGTACAACATTATGTCAACATATGTTCTCTTTCTAATTTCTTTTTTTTCTCTAATCTCTAAACTCTCTCTAATCTTTATAATTTTTCTATCTAAACTTTTCTCTAATATCTCTCATATTTCTCTCTCTAAACTTTCTCTAATCTCTCTTTCTCTAAACTCTAATTTCTCTTTCTCTTTTTAATTTGCTCTTTTTATAATTTCTAAACTCTCTCTATTTTCTCTAAACTCTCTCATTCTCTAAACTCTAATTCTCTTTCTCTATACTCTTTAATTTGTCTTTTTAATCTTTAAACTCTCTCTAATTTCTCCCTTTCTCTAATTTCTACACCCTATCTACCCCCATCTTCAATCATTCCCTACCTCCTCTCTCTCACTCTGACACGTTACCCCTATGACAGCTGGCAAAAAGCAAACGTTCAAAATTAAATCAAATTGTAACTGACCACTTTAGACCTGGTCTGACCACCATCAGTATCATCCACGGTGCTGGGCACAACGACTAAAATGGACGTGCAGTTCTCTGAATAGAAGGGCCTCTTGCCATTGGCACTGACGGCACCCACTGCCAAAGTTTCAGGGCGGGAGACGTAACCGTCTGCATTGCAGTTGTCAGAGTTCATTCCTCCATTGCCTGTTGCCCACACAAATATCGAGCCTAGGCCTCGCCGCCCCTGGAGATACAAGTACGTGGGCAGCCACTAATACTTCAACTCTTAATTGTATTTAAATAAAACTACATTGCGTACATATAGATAGAATGAGTCAGTAAACGTAACAAATACCATGTACACAGGATCAGTAACTCTTAATAAACTGCAATCCATATGATGTGGTTAAAAACAAAATTGTATGTTTTTAAAATTGACATTAAAAAATGAGGTGTGGATCACAGAAGTGAATAATAAAGAGAATAAATAATATAATTAAAAAAAAACATGAAATATATAACGAAAGAAAAATAAAAAATAAATAGAACTAGATTTAAATCATTTAATAGGTATCTAAATAATATACTCCCTAAACTCCATTTTTTTATCCATTATAAAAAAAACACAAAAAAAAAAACCCCAGCTAGCTTCTTATTCTACAAAATGTTAATTCATGAAACAATTTGATGACATACACAGCCGACCACACACAGAAACTGAAACTAATTGAAGGGAGCTTATAAAAAAAAAAGACTACAGACGTCAGTGTTGAGACTTACAAGGGTTCCCGCCAGTTAATAATAGGTCCCTGGTATCTCCACCAATAGGAGTCCTTAGAATCCCACACAACCACAAGCGATAAGTGATTGTATAGCAGATTATTGTACCATACGGGGCCCGGGAACCCTCCAGCAGCCCTTCTGTAATGTGCATAATAATATCCAAGTATTTACGTGTTGAACTCCATATTTAAATGCTTGAGACGTGAGATGGCCGGGCCCCGCCATCACAATTCCGTCATCACTGGGGCCCCAGGATGAGCTGTAGATGTCAATGTAATCGTTGTTGAAAGTCAAGGCTTCTGCTTCCAAACCGTCAGTCACAATGCCGTCCAGTAAGCGAATTCCTGCAGACCACAAAGTCATCTTCTTAATGTTATTGGTTTACTACGACTACTTGTATTTATGTTTTCTGACGGTTATATAGTCATATTTATAGTTAGTCGCCATTTAAAAAAAATTAATTGATAATAGATTCAATTAATTTTTTTTCCTCTTCTTTTGTATTCACTAGTACAGTACAGTGGTCCCTAACCCCCGGCCTCGGACCACTGTTAGCGGCCCAGACACTTCAGTTTCTGCATTCAGCGGTCCGTATATTGCTTAATTCAGCTCTTACATTGTTAATATTTTGAATTTATCCGAGTTGAGTACATATGGATAATATGGTGGAGCACAGTGTGATATGGGTCAGCAGGGTGGGTAGATATTATTGTTTTTGGAAGGTCTACCTGATAATTTGCAATGGGAGATCCAACAAATGTTTGGGGCGCCAGTGAATACATTGTGTACCTCCTTACCTCCTATACTTGCTTCATAGGCAACACCAACACCACAGACATTGTTGTTGGCTGTAGCAGCAACTTCTCCTGCACATCTAGTTCCATGACTGCATTGAATAATATAAAGTAGATTAATTGTCACCTATACTATTATACAAATAAAAAATATTACGACATCTATACTCTGCCTACACTCCATCTACACTCTGCCTACACTCTGCCTACACACTCTGCCTACACTCTGCCTACACACTCTGCCTACACTCTGCCTACACACTCTGCCTACACTCTGCCTACTCACTCTGCCTACACTCTGCCAACACTCTGCCAACACTCTGCCTACACACTCTGCCTACACTCTGCCTACACTCTGTCTACACTCTGCCTACACTCTGCCTACACACTCTGCCTACACACTCTGCCTACACACTCTGTCTACACACTCTGCCTACACTCTGCCTACACACTCTGTCTACACTCTGTCTACACTCTGCCAACACTCTGCCTACACACTCTGCCTACACTCTGCCTACACTCTGTCTACACTCTGCCTACACACTCTGTCTACACACTGCCTACACTCTGCCTACACACTCTGCCTACACTCTGCCTACACTCTGCCTACACACTCTGCCTACACTCTGCCTACAATCTGCCTACACACTCTGCCTACACTCTGCCTACACTCTGCCTACACACTCTGCCTACACACTCTGCCTACACACTCTGTCTACACACTCTGTCTACACTCTGCCTACACACTCTGTCTACACACTGCCTACCCTCTGCCTACACTCTGCCTATTTAGAATACTTTATAGAAACCAAGCATACAAGAAAGAGAGAGAGAAAGGGGAAAAGAGAGAGAAAGAGAGAGAGAGAGAGAGAGAGGGAGAGAGAGAGAGAGAGAAGGGATTAATGAATAAAACTTTAATGCAAAATAATTATATGGAGTCTTTCTTTGAAGTTAGGGGGACACAATGCAGAGTCTTTTAACGATATTGACAAGTACATATCGAGGCCTGTGACGATCTTTGTAATGTTGTTCTATTTGTTAAACGGGTTCACAACAAGGATGCAGAATATTGTCAAACTGAGGAAGAGCCAACTCAATGAAAGCATATAACTATAGGCATAACATGACTCAACGCTTGTACAGTTTCTATAGCTATAGTCATAACATGACTCAACGCTTGTACAGTTCATATAGCTATAGGCATTACATGACTCAACGCTTGTACAGTTCATATAGCTATAGGCATTACATGACTCAACGCTTGTACAGTTCATATAGCCATAGGCATAACATGACTCAACGCTTGTACAGTTCATATAGCCATAGGCATAACATGACTCAACGCTTGTACAGTTCATATAGCCATAGGCATAACATGACTCAACGCTTGTACAGTTCATATAGCCATAGGCATAACATGACTCAACGCTTGTACAGTTCATATAGCCATAGGCATAACATGACTCAACGCTTGTACAGTTCATATAGCTATAGGCATAACATGACTCAACGCTTGTACAGTTCATATAGCTATAGGCATAACATGACTCAACGCTTGTACAGTTCATATAGCTATAGGCATAACATGACTCAACGCTTGTACAGTTCATATAGCTATAGGCATAACATGACTCAACGCTTGTACAGTTCATATAGCTATAGGCATTACATGACTCAACGCTTGTACAGTTCATATAGCTATAGGCATTACATGACTCAACGCTTGTACAGTTCATATAGCCATAGGCATAACATGACTCAACGCTTGTACAGTTCATATAGCCATAGGCAAAACATGACTCAACACTTGTACAGTTCATATAGCTATAGGCATAGCATGACCAAACAAAAAAGTTAAAAAACACAAATGATGACCTTTATTTTAGTCATTGGTAGAAGACGTTTTATATAGCAATGCGCTTTCAGTATGATATAGTTACATGCAGTGGGTCCTGACAAACTTTTCATGATATATATGAATTACAACAGAAAGGTTTTAATGATTTTTATAAAATCTCAACAGATGTATAATAATTAATTTGCATGCATTTTAATTGCTAAAGGTAAATTATTTCAATAAATTGGCTATATGTTTTACCTGTTGTCAGTAAATTATTTCAATAAATTGGCTATATGTTTTACCTGCTGTCAGTAAATTTTTGCAATAAATTGGCTATATGTTTTACCTGTTGTCAGTGGAAGATTTATCTGGCATGGGGTCATCGAACGGATCGTTTCTGTCGTTTAATTCTGCACTGGCCCGTTGATCCTAAACACACAATGATCAATAAAACTGGGTCAAACTGTGACATAGTTTGTCTATTACATAGTTCAAGGAAAATGCAGAAAAAATGTTACGGAAAACATTCAAGATTAAAGGATAAAGTCCAATGTATAAATGAAGAAAGTCTCCACAAATCAAACAATGTGTTTTGATTGTATTGATTATAACATCAGTCAATAACTTGAGAGCTTTTGTTATAGTATGGATTATTTATGTCACCACACTGTCCACGTACAAGATAAAGGAGTTACTCAGTTACCAAAAGAAACATGTACGACATTTACTATTTAATATCTGGCGGGACTGTGATTCGATCGCGTACATGCACTTTGTCAACCTGGTTCTTAGATAAACAGACTGCCGAAGATTTGACTGAAATACTGATAAGACGACCACTTGGTGAACTAAAAATAATTTTTTATCTCCCCTTTCCAAAGCAGCACTACATCATGAATATGTTGTATATACTAAGACAAGGATTCGATTATCGAAAACTTGGTTCTGGAGTTTATTGGTTCAATTCAAATACACCACACGTATTGGATAAACCTACAGGGCATTCGTAAACAAATTGCCCATCCCTAATTCGCGGACTTTGGCTATTGGTGCGATTTCTTAAAGGTTTTGTAAGTCACTTCGATGTCATATGTCATTAGATAAATGACAATAAAGTTTTTTTTTAATCTGATTCTCACAGAAATTTCCAGAAAATGGTCGTTTGTTTAATGTTATGATTAGGGGTCCACTCTTTTCTTAGCCTAAATGAAATCCTCTCAACCCAAAAACTTTTACCCACCATTAATAGCATCCGATAAAAAAGATTAAAATGTTAAATGTGATTGATAAGAAAAACAAAAAAAAGTGTTTGCCCCCCCCCCAGTCTAAGTCTAGTACCTACTAAATACTATAGTCTCTATAGATGTGCCCCCCTCTCTCCCATTTCAGAAAAGTCGCGAGGAGGCAAACTAACGCTTGTTACTTGCCTCGTCCTTTCAAAGATTGTTTAATTTAATTATTAGCTGAAAAATGTATGGGATGGGAGACTAGAGGGGGAGGTATATGCTGTTGTTTGTCAGGGTCTCCAGAATTCCTGTCTGCGTCTCTGCCTGTTTAAAGATAAAAAAAAACTGACAATGTAATTAATTAGATCTTCGATTTTTATATAAATGTCAGTACGTATACAGTTGATAGTTAACTGGATCAGGGAACTGGTTACAGAGCTATTGATTAGATCAGGGAACTTGTTATATAGCTACTGATCAGAATAGGAAAGTACTAAGAAAACTTTTCATTAGTTGCGAGAAAACTATTTACATAGTTATTGATTAGATCAGTGAACTACTTACATAGTTATTGATTAGATCAGTGAACTACTTACATAGTTATTGATTAGATCAGGGTGTTTATGATCGATTCCATCATCCACAATACTGACCACAACACCTTGACCAGTCCACCCTTTCTGCCAGACACCTGCAATGTTTAAGTCAAGACCAACTTGATCTCCATTCTGACCTATGTTGACCTGTGTGATACAACAGCTGCAATGTACTCAATAGTCAATACGTATCATCTACAAACTAACCTGTACGACGTGTGTAGGTAATACGGCATGTACCGATCTGATATTTATTTCTCAAACAATGAGATGAAAATGTATTGTACTGCAACGCGGCTTAGTAGTTATACAGTCAGCAGTAATTTTATTTTAGATGCCACACCAGAGCACATAAAAGACAACAGTATGTTGGGTAGTGAAGCTGACCAGGTGAAAGAGAAAACTATTTCAGAAACTGGAAAAAACAGCTTCCCTGATAACAAACATTCACCATGCACCCCTGATATGGAAACATGCCCATCTCAAAATAATACATCAGAATGGCCCCAGCCACTTCATCTTTGGAAAAATATTCCTGAACCTGGCTCAGACAAAAGTTCAACTTTTACACCATCTCAACCTCCAGAGTTGTCATCTCATTATCTCAGAAATTTGAAATTCAAACTTAAGTCATCTACTGCAGCACTTATCAGGTCAATTAAAGCTTCCAAAGAAATAAATAAGGTCTTTGGGGAGAATTCCTCTGAAGGAAACTCACCAACTGAGGAAACTCAGCAAGATTCAATTAAGCTGTTTTCTCAGACGTCTGGTCAACAGGCTTGTCCAAACGTCTTTCCTGCTAAGCTACCACTTATACCCAAATTGAAATTAAGAAAGGAAACTCTTGATGCCATTCAAAAAGACAAAATCCAATTTAATTTGAACAGAAAAGGAGGAGAGGATGTTCTGAATGTTTCAGGATCTGATACTTCTGTAATTACTGAGAAATTGAATGAACAAATAGCAGAAGATACAAAATTTTATCTGCGTCATTCGATAGAACACCAGCAATGCTCTTCTTTGATTACTACATCTTTAGATGCAAGACTTGAGGTTGGAGGTTCTTCAGAGTCCAAACTTATTTTAACAAATTGTACGTCACAGGTTGAAAAGACTCCACCAGATCATGAGGAAACATCAGAAAGTTATAGCTCAGAGAATAAAGAAAAATGTGATAATAAAAAAGAAGGCATATTTTATAATGTGCAGCAGTTCGCTGATTCTGAAAACGCTTCTTCAAAATCTTCTGTTGAGACTTTGTTAAATTTACATAAAAATGCAGATAAAAAAATCAGCAATCCTTCAGTGAAATGTAATTTGAACATAGATCTTTTTAAATCAAATTTGAAATTAGATCCCAGTTTATTGTGGAAGAAAGATCAAAGTGTAGTGAGCAAAGTGGAGAGTACTGAGAGACCTGAGGATAACCATTCACCTGAAACTGACAAAGGTAAAATCATGACAGCTGCAAGCTCATCCAAATCTTTGCCAGCTCTCAATACGACAAAATTATGCAATATTTTGAAAAATCTTTGTAGACAAACACCTGTCAGAAAAAGACTTCGTAGTAGTCCTAGAAAAAGGTCTCCTTCTAAAATGACAGCAAGAAATCAGATACTTTCTCACCCTGACGAAGGGCAAGAGCGATCACTTAGAAGTAAAAGCAAAAAGCAGCCATGTTCACCCATAAAAAAATTCAAAAGGAGAGGTCCAGTTAAGGAAGTCCATGACTCTTCAGATTTGTCCAAAGCTAGCACTGAAAAAGAAGATGCTAAAGGGAGATCATTCTTTGACTGCTTACAGAATGTAAATGATGTGATCGTCTCAGATTGTATTGAAAAGAAAGAAGTTCAATTGGCAGGTATTAATAGTAGTGAATTGATGAACTTTCTGCATCCTTTTAGTAGGACAACACCAAACCATGAAAACGTTTAAGTGTTAATATTGGTTGTAAATTTAATTTAAAAAATACCAGAAAGTTATTTACTTTTTTTTATAAGATACAAAATAATAGCTTTATTTTGGGTGCTTTGTATCATGGAATGATTTGGTCTACATAAAGTAATATTCTGTCGATGTACACAACCTAGTATACTTGAGACCAGAATTTAGAAAAATTGTTTTGTCCTCAATAGCCTATAGTTGGTTCATTAAAACTAAACCACCCATAAAAATACAGTGATTGAGCTATTCTCTGAAATTGTCTTTTAATATATCTGTCTTTCATTTGGCTAATTATTAGTAAAATATTGAAACCCTAAAATTCTTGCAATTTAATTTGTTTTTGTTTTGTTAGTTAGAAGGGAGATTTCTATTTTTCTAAGTCTTTTCAAAGAGAAAATTTCTAGTCAAATAAGGATTTTTTTTTTCATTTTTCTTGGTTGTACCACCGTTGCTATAACAATACTTATATCTGTACTGCAGACAAAAACATTATCTATATCATCTAAACGAAATAATAATGCTGCAACTAGGAAGAGTAATAATCTTTTTATAATTATTTCTTTACTATTTGTGATATTTAAATGTTCCCATTTATTATGTTGATTCTTTATATAAATTTCAAGTTAAAACAGTCATATGACCTGTGACTTTTATTCTTTCACTAGTTCAGGTTTAGGGATGCTCCCAATGTTTCATTTTGTTTTTATTGAATCAAATCATTAAATTTCAATTATGTAACTTTTTAAATGCCTCATAATGTTAATCTTGCAGTAGATTGACTGCAGACACTTCAGTGACTGCAGTTAGAAAGAAAAAAGGAGCATCATAATATAGCAGCAACCCTCATTTTGGGACCTGTTACAAATTTAATTTACAAGAATAACTAGTTTTTCCATACTACATGTACCAGATTAAGAATTTTTGTGTGATATGTAGGTATGCTTACCTAAAATATTTGTAAGGGATGTTTATACATTAACTTATTTAATAAGAATACAGTCGGATTACATTAATATTTATATATAAATTTACTAAAGAATTAAAATGAAATATAAAAATCTTTTAAAAAAATTTCTTATATTTTTTTAGATGTTACCACATCTTAAGCTGTATATGTACACGATAATTAAAAAATATTATGTAGAGTCAAAGTTGGTATTTATCACAACCTGGCCTCATATCAAATGAAAGAAGCTTTTAAATGAAAAGTTTGAAATAAAAACAGTTTTCTTACTTTCTGACAGCTAATTTCCATTCTTTCCTGCACTTGTCTTACTTCTAGATGGGATTCATTTTGACACTTAATTTTTTTTTTGGAAATTATCACATTTTAATACCTTAATCAGGTCTTATGCTCAATATTGATTTATCTTTGCTTATACGCAATTATGTCTTTCATTATGACTGATATTTATTAATTTCATTATAAGTATGCTTTGTAGACAACATCATTGATGTGTCTCATATTTAAGGAGCTAGATTCAAAATTTCTTGTTCACTTCCAGTCATGCTGCTGTGTTAGTAATCGAGAAAAAATTTAAAGGTATTTCTTCATGGAACCATAAGCTTCGGCATGCATTGCAGGCCTTAATTTCCATGCATTTAATTGAAATATCATTTTGAGATCTTTGGTGATCTAAGATTGGCTCACATAAAAAGCTCTTCAAAGAAAGAGTGTTTTAATAGTCTGTCTATTGTATAATATATTACTGTAATTTCTATGCTTCGTTTGTGCTGTAAATGAAGACTTTATTTTTAATTGAGCTTCATTTTACATCTTGTTATTTGTTAAGCTTTGCTTGAAAAGAAAATCATGGGCATTTAAATAGTTTATTCATGAAACAAATTTAAATCAAATGATGTTTGCAAATAGCTGGATCTGGACATTGTACAATTTTTCATGTTACCTGCTACTGTTGTTTTTTTTAAATTTCTAATTGTATGTATTTCTAGTTCAGAATAGAAAATAAGCTATTTTTTTATTTTACTGAGAGAAATTGATCAAATGAAAGTCATTTTGTATATAAACAAAATAATTCACCATGCTAACCTTGTCACACAAACTGTCAATTAAATTGTGTTAGATTTGAGAATCTATCTCAATATGAAAGTTATAATGTTGAAACAACTATATTTTTTGACACCAACCCCCCCCCCCCCTTTTTTTTTTCATTTTTTAAAACTTTCCTTGTTTTGTAGTGGATCACCTCAAATACCAGCTTTACTTATATCTGTGAAAGCATTACTATTTTATCATTGAGTTTATCATTGAGTTTAAAACATTTCTTCAGTTTCATACATTGTTGAATGTACAGTTGGATACAATTGCAATATTTTCAGAATTTTGTTCATGTTTAAGACACTTGTAAATATGTACAGCTTGTATAGGCTACATTATCTATGTTTTTTTTTTTCTGTGCCAGTATATAATTGGGCATTGTTCTCTGTGCTTGAATTGTTTTAATTTTATTTGTTGCTATTTTCATGTATTATTCCATACATTGATCGAACATGAAAAAATAAATCATGTTTTGAGCTGAATAAATTTGCATAAATTAACATATTGTCTTGATTGTTAGTAATTGTGTTTTATATGGCTATACCATTGCTTTTCCATCTATCCTATCTTGTAGCTATAAAATGCTAATGGAAATGCCAAGCCTGGTATGTTATGCAGTGTTAGTGGCTGACAAATTCTTTATTTGCTGTTGCTCTTCAGTCCTGAGAATTTTTTATTTTGCTGAAACGCATTGCTTAAAGTGTCCCTCTCCCCCTCAACTTAGTCTTTACATTGAAAACACGTAGAAGGGGACCCGGGGGGGGGGGAACTTTCGTCCCTTTTTTTACTGAACAGCTGACCTCAGCAGATCTGTATGTACACACACACCATTACACACGACATCACCTTGAAGTCCGGTTGCTGCTGGCCCTCAGCGTTGGCCAGTCGTGAAGTTGTTTGCATCGTCGTTGTTGTCTTTATGCCGAGCAGCGAAAGGACTTTGGGCGGACTGCAACCCGTTCGATTGTCGTGGATCGCGGTCTTCATTGCAGCACGTGACGTAACTAGAAGCTGTGTGTCAGGGATGGCGCGTAGGCTGCTATTACATTCTCACAATACACAATGAGTGAATCACATAACCACTCTCAATAAAAACACTGGAAGTCAGTTTGACTGAAAATATGAAAATGATCATTGCTTTATTTAATATAACACAAGTCACAAAAACTCAACTCTAACAAATCCACATAACACGGTCAATCTACGCTTAATAATTTCCTCCCGAACTAAACTTACATTCTCTTATAAAGGCTAGCTGGACAAAACATCCTATCATTCTCAAGTCTCCTGTTTGCTTGTTGGTTCCACCCCCATTCAATACATAATTAATAAGAGTTTGGTGAACTTAGCAGAATAAAGGTGACATTGCACTTCTCATGTAACTTGAATTCCTCCACACCGACACTATGTTTCTCAACTTTATTCAGTTGTAGTACAGCCCTAACCCTGAACCTACCGACGTCTCCGCATCTTCCTGAATTCTACAGTGACACTATTCTTTATTGTCTAAAATCCCCCCTACCTCGTTAAAGTTAATGGGTTCTGTCTCCCTATCTTTCCACCCGTCTCATATCGAATTACGTTAAACTGTCCCAGCTCTTGAACTTAAGTTTACCTACGCCCTGACCCAGGGGCGCCGAGAGCCAACAAGAGCCCCAGGGCAGGACATCATTGCGGGCCCCTTAATAAACAATGAGTCGTGAAAAAATTGACATGGTCGGGGTGGCCGGGCCCCATGGCAATGACCCCCCCTGGCCCCCTTCTCGGCGTGCCTGCCCTGACCTACTTTCACTGTCCTGACACTGTGTCCTTGAGCCCATGGTGTTTCTTTTGGGGCAGTCAGCATGGAGTCCGCTGACCTTCCGGACTAGGACCGTGTGGACTTCAGAACTGGTCCACATTTAATGATGAGATTTTTTAAAAAATTCTTTTTTAAAAAAAGGCTTTCTGTGTATATATTCTTGTAGTCGTCGTCTCTACCGATAGTGTCTTGTAGGCGCCGATCACAGCTTCTTTTACTTGTTCCGCAACTTTTGATTCCGTGTTTTCTATAAACTATATTTAGCTATAAAGGTTTAAATTCCTTAAATAGAGGAAAACGAACTATTTTTAGAATTTATTTTTCTGCGAATTTTTGAATTTAGTGGATTTTGTCAAGTTTTGGAAAAATGGATGAAATTCCACGTATATTTAGATAAATATCATGAAGATACATTTTTTAAATGGAAATAAAAAGTGATATTGATATAGATTTAAAATGTGTTTTAATTTGTATGCTTATGTAAAATAGTTAATCAGATGATTTAAATGAAAGTATGAATGAAATAAGTCTGGTGACGTCGCTATGAAAAACCATTGAAAGATAAGCTATCGGGTAGGGCCACTGTAAATATTTTTTTGTTCATTATAAATTCTTAAGATATGTTACCCATTTCTCTGTCAGTTAGTGATAGAAATCAAGTTCAATTAGGTACAGCTTTTCTCTAATTAATTTTTTAAACAAAGAACCTGTTTTTTGAGTTATCTTTCTTAACTCTTCCGTGGCCTATGTTTTTTTGCCTTTTTTTTTATTATCATTAGGTTGCTCTGTTCAATGAAGTTTTTGTTCATTTAAAACTTTTTAAAATACCCCTTATCATACATCAACTCATTCAGAAATGCACAAACATTAAAACTGTGCCACATATCACATAAAGAAAAAAAATTTTTGCATAAAATTTTTTTTTTTTTTACAATTTACAAACATCAAACACCAAGAAGGAAGAAAAAAAATCTTTTTTAGATATACTGTAAATTTTATTCTTATATTAAACCTCAGTCAGAATTACATATTACAACACAAAATTCAATGAAATCTATCAATAAATAAAATAGTTATGACATTTTATATAAAAAACACACACACACTAATTTTATGAGCCAAAATTATCAGATAACCAAAGCAAACAAAAAAAATAATTTTAAATTGAATAAAATGCCACATATTATATATTAGTGAGAGCAGAAATGCAGAATGTTTTAACATCTGTTAGATTACTTTAGACAATTTTTTATAATGATTTTGTAGTATGTAAAATGTAGAAAAAAAGATGGTCTTAAATTTTATTCAGTTAAAAAAACAGGTAGAAATAATTTTTTTATAACAATCCCTGTAATTCTTATGATTATATTAAATCTTCATTAAAAATACACAATATACTAAGGATTCATAAATATTTATCCACAAATATATTTTAAAATCATTTTCAGTAAAACATGTATGAACATTTCTTTATCGAAAAAAAAAAAGATTTTTTTCCTGAAATTAAGTGAAAGACATTTTAACATCGTGCTCATTTCTTCAACATGTATCAGCTAAAACCCAAATTATCATACCCCATTTAGTTGGCTTATCTATAATATATTGTCTAAAACTAAATTTACCAATGTAGATTATTTCATCTATAGTAAGATTTTCATAAGGCAGGCAGTACACTTTCTTCTAAAAAATTAATGGATATTTTACCTTGGCTCGATATTTTATATTTTTAAAATCCATGAATTAGTTTGAATCTAAGCTTAGATATGAATGATCACGTCCAAAGTCCATGGAATAGCACATCGGTGGAGAAATATGAATGTGTGGAGAAATATGAATGTTAAATTGTGCTGGTATAATACTCATGCACAAAACAAAGAGTATGTAAAGCTCATTGGGTGTCACTTAGTCCAGTACTCCTACAGGGAACTTTTCAGGTCTTTCTCATGTTTTGCATTGCTGTTTGTATAGTTCCCAATTTGTACCATAACTCCAGAAGAACACAACTTGATAAAAGCTCCTGCAGAAAAGTAAAAACAATGTAAATTTTTAGTGAAATTTTTTTTTCATAAATGTTAAAGTAAAATACAGTTTGTAATACATAATTTCTAATTCCATACATGTAATAATCAAAATTCTGTTGATATAAAACTTAACAAATTAGTAAAAAGTAACATATTTCTTTCTTAGTATAGAATACATATACACCAATGAATTTGATATTATTAGTAGGCTATTTTATTTATAAATGATTGTTACCTGGCATAAGAAATTCAAGATACCATTGTCTTGTTTCTTGTCATTCATCATCGAAAAGATGAAGGCCTGGTGCCCTAGCTGGAAGTGTTGAGAGGTCCATCATCACTAATGCCATAGTCATATATATTTGTTCCCTAAAGTTAAGGATAAGACAAAATATTTATATAAATATACTGCATAATAATAGAATTACATTCATATAGACTATCAGGTTTTAAAAAAATGTAGTTAACGCCATTATAAGTTTATATCTTTTTTAAATTACATGACAGAATATTCCATAATTGTGCTTTTTTTTTGTAAAAAAAAAAAAAATAGTTGCTGGTACTCAGTGATGGATTGCCTAAATTTTAGCTAAAACCCAGCGTCTAGTTTAGTTCTTATTGCGCATGATTTTAAAATAATTAAATTTTAACAAATTAATAATTTAATAAATTAATAATAAACGTTCAAATACAAGAAACGCTGTGGCTATGTCCACGAAAACTTTCGTGGACGTAGTTCGTAAAAAGGCTATGTCCACGGAAAAAATCCAGCCGGGACCGGATTCTACCGGTCAATCGGTCATCATAGTTTATTTGTTTACATCGAGAAGACATGCTTCCATCAGCCGGCTATTAAAATAGGCTGCTATCGTCTTTACTAATGCTGCGTTTTGTTTTAATATATTTATTTCAATAAAGTTCAATTTGACAATAAATATACAAATTTATTTATGCAATGTGTCTTATTTTTTGTTTCATTTTTATTTAACTGTCGCTATTGATGTTAATCACTGATAATGTTATCCAACTAGTATTACAAGTAGTAATACTAATAACTAGTTACACTATAGGATTTTAAACCAAATATATATATTGGGTATAAGAAAAAATCATGTCATTATTTGACTACGTGATTTTTTTTCTTATTAGTTATTAACTATTAATTTTGTCAATTTTGATTTATTATCGAAACATTTGACTGCTCCATATTGAGCAAGGGGAAATACATATATTTCTAAAAAAAACTAATTAGCCAGTGCAAATATCAATTACAGAATGTTACTGCACTAATACTTTAATACATAGACTTATTTATAAAATATTTACTAATAAAAAAACAACACTACTGGGTAGAAATTAGTACTATTAGACAATTAGACTTAGTAGATTGGTAAAGGGCCAAAGTCACGTAATGTTTTTTTTTTATTTGTACCGGTATTCATACATATTTCGTGGACATGAGCACCGACTGACAAAAAAAAAACTGGACTTACTTACTTAAACTTACTAGTTTAAATTAATTTCATGAATAGTCCACTTATTTTGTTTAAAAAAAATAGGTTAAAAGGGGAAAAAATATTTAAAAAATGTCATCTTAACTCACTAACCCAAAAAAGGTTAATATTTAAATCAGTACATATTACAAAACTAAATAACAAAGAAATGCAATTTTAAATCAGTTTATTTTATTAAAAGATGTAAATAAAATAAATCAAACTTAAGTAGCATATAAAAGCACAAATGTATATCTTTGAAATATTTCGTGGGCATAGTCTTTTCATGAGTTACGTCCCCGAAAATTTTAGTGGACGCAATTCATGAAAAGGCTATGTCCACGAAAATTTTCGTGGACATAGCATCAGCCTACAAGAAAAGTAATATTTTCCCCCCACATTAAAAAAGGTGATAGTACGCCTTACCGGTGTGTACCGTCACAAAAAACACTGAGTATAATATAATATAAACTTTGCATCATTAATAAACTTTATTTATCCTAAATAAGCATCACGCTTATTAGTAAAGTCAATAGGAACATTTAAAACAGAATAATGAGTAAAGAAAATGTTATTTACCTTCGAGCTGACGACTTGTTACTTAAAATTTCTCCCAGTATTTTTGAAACCAATATGACGGAAAAGGAAAATGCTACGGGTACGTAATTACGTGCTCCGTATTTGTTTTGGCCCGGGGCACGTAAATAGATGTGCGCATGCGCGACTTTCGGGACTCCGTATTTTTAGCGATATGATGTTAAAAAAAAAAAGAAATTTCGCAATTTTCTAAACAAATTAAGTTCCCAGCTTTTATAATATTTTTTTTTAAAAGAAATACGGCTTTGAATTATATTAAATTACAAAATAAGAATATAGGCCTAAACTAGGTCAGAAGAAAGTGAAAACACATTTTTTTTTCAAAAGTACATAATGAGAGACATTTTTTAAATTATTTAGCGATATGATGCTAACCCTAACCCTTTTTTCAGATAGCGATATGATGCTATCCCTAACCCCCTATCCCTAACCCCCATCCCTAACCGTAACCCCCTATCCCTAACCCCCTATCCCTAACCCTATCTCTAACCCCCTGTCCCTATCCCCCTATCCCTATCCCTAACCCCCTATCCCTAACCCTAACCCCCTATCCCTAACCCCCTATCCCTATCCCCCTATCCCTAACCCCCTATCCCTAACCCCCCTATCCCTAACCCCCTATCCCTATCCCTAACCCCCTATCCCTAACCCTAACCCCCTATCCCTAACCCCCTATCCCTAACCCCCTATCCCTATCCCTAACCCCCTAACCCTAACCCCCTATCCCTAACCCTATCCCCCTAACCCTAACCCCCTATCCCTTTTTTTTTTCACAATGTAATAAAACAAAACAAGCAATTAAGCCTGTTCCATTCTGGACACGGGACGTGTTAGCGCATTTTCATGTTATGTATCAGTACGTATGCTATCTTTCAGTAAATATTTGTAAATTTTGGAAATGTTTATAAATTCAATTGTGTAATGCATATATCTGTCAAAAATAAATTATAAAGACGTTTCTTTATATTTGAAAAAAAATTATTTTCTCTTAAATCTAACTACAAGTGGTTTGTGGTTACTGAAATAGGACTCATAATTGAAAACATTCTAAATTATAGTCATTTAATCGTCCGAAAACTCCGTCAATTGTTGCATAGCTCTGATACTTTCAATTAAACTCAGAACACAAGCTTACTATTTCATTTGATGAGTTTCTTAATAAATCTTGGTGAAACTACGTGCTGCAGTATTTCGCACCAAATGAACGGGTTATTGAACGTACAAGGTGTATATATAATATATAAGCCCCTTAGGAGCCCTGAAGCCCGGCCCTCAGAGGTCCTATCGCAAAATGAACTTTTGATGTACACATGGCAGGCCAAGACCTACAAAATGATATATACATCATGGGTCTAGGACTTATAGTTGCTGAGATATAGCGCTTCTTTATTAATATAGCTTATATAGTAAAAAACGGTACTAAGGCCCCTTTTACGGCCCTGAGAGGTCAGATCGCGAAATGAAAAAAGTCATTTCTTGGCAGGCCAAGACCTACAAAATGATATATACATCATGGGTCTAGGACTTATAGTTGCTGAGATATAGCGCTTCTTTATTAATATAGCTTATATAGTAAAAAACGGTACTAAGGCCCCTTTTACGGCCCTGAGAGGTCAGATCGCGAAATGAAAAAAGTCATTTCTTGGCAGGCCAAGACCTACAAAATGAAATATACATCATGGGTCTAGGACTTATGGTTGTTGAGATCTAGGGTGATGACAGACAGACAAAACGGAGACAATAGAAATATGCGCTAAATTAGTATCTATTTTTCTGAAAAAAAAAAATTGAAAAAAAAAAAAAATTCTAATGGGATTTGAACCCACACATCGGGTCCCGGCCCAGCGTGCAACTGACTGTGCTAGCGAGCCACACAGACATTCTCCAATTTCTAATACGTTATGTTTTCAATTCCCGAAAGTCGCGCATGCGCACATCTATTTACGTGCCTCGGGCCAAAACAAATACGGAGCACGTAATTACGTATCCGTAGCAAGTGCGATGCAGATATCGCGCGAATACCATAGATATAAATAGAACAGAGTGTTCGCCCTTTGTGAACTCTTTGTTATTTTTGTTACTTTACCATACGATTATACAAATTAATATTGAAAAAATATTAATATTAATTAACATTTCAAGCTGACGGTTCTTCTCCAAATTAATTCATTGCAAATGCCACGTGAAATAGTGTTATATGTAAATGAAATAATATATATATATATATATTTCAAGCTATTTCATTATCAAGAATTTTGATCAAAAATGCCCTTAATTAAGTTATTTAATCTGAAATAACTGCCGTCACGCAAAACGCGAGAGGACCGCTATATAGCGGTCGCAAACTTGTCGGTCCGCTGTATAGGCTGCCACTATATAGTGGACCGACAGATTTTTGCACATCGGCATGCCGCTGATGCGCCGACATCAGACCGCTGTAGAAAACCGACAGCGGCATGCCGCTATTATTCGACAGTCGGTGGGGTGTCGTTCTATCAGCGGCATGCCGCTGTCGGTATGCCACTTGATTCTCGATAGCGGACGGATATCGACTGCTAACAGGGGTACTTCCTGCTGTACATGCAGTCATAGTTTAATGTACTTCCTGCTGTACATGCAGTCATAGTTTACTGTACTTCCTGCTGTACATGCAGTCATAGTTTACTGTACTTCCTGCTGTACATGCAGTCATAGTTTACTGTACTTCCTGCTGTACATGCAGTCATAGTTTACTGTACTTCCTGCTGTACATGCAGTCATAGTTTACTGTACTTCCTGCTGTACATGCAGTCATAGTTTACTGTACTTTACTGACTCTACAAAGCACCTGACCATAAAGCATAAACAGATGTAAGAGCAAGAAAACAAGAAAAAAATATACTATGGCCCTGCTGAAAAGCATTTTAACTATAATATGAACAACTGTTTTCAACCCCACCTTTGAGTGAAAAAGTGCATCGTAAAGTCCAAAAAATATGGTACTAGGAAATATCTTTAATGAGTTGACTAAATCATCAACTGAAACATTTAGATTTGTTCACAAGGATATTCACAACATCTATTGTTCTATTTAATGCTAAAAAGTCTACTCACATAGACACAGTACTGGAATTAAGATATAATTATTGTTACAATATACAAGTCAATTTTATATATATATAAGTTTTTGGCAGTGTAAAAACAAAATTAAATAACTTAGTAAATATATATGAGTGTATAAATTGCTTCCAGTCTTTTTGAAAAATATTTTCTAATGCAGATAACATAAAATTGCATTTGTTATTTCAAATTATAGCGCATAAGTTACAGTGCTAAATGGGGCAATATCATGTAAAAATAGAGGGGATACATACACAAATACAAAATAGATGTCACATATATCAACTTAGTACTTATTAATCTGGACTTATGATTTCTGTAATTACTAGTTGTCTTTCTCTCTCTCTCTCTCTCTCTCTCTCTGAATTCTCTCAGTGTAACTGCGGGCTGAGACTTAGTCTCTTAGAGCCCGTGAGATCAGACTTGCTGTGTCTCTCAACATCTGGAGACTGCCATAAAGCTCAATGGCCAGCAAGCTTCCGGACTGGACCACCCTGTGGTCCGCCAGCCCGGGGCACTCAAAAAGCAAATGATCCACGGTTTCCTCCACCTCCCTGCAGTGCCTGCAAAGGATGTCGACATTGGGCCTCAACCTCACAAAGTACGAGCCAATAGGACAGTGCCAAGTACGGAACTGAGCAATTAGCGCCTGCTAGACTCACATAAGCTGCCACCACGGATCATTTCTTCCGTTCACCCCATTGTCCCAGCTCGAGAACCACTTCGATTGTCCAAAGAGGCAGATCTTGGAACGCGCTGCTTCAGATGAGCTCTTTCTTGCACCCACGGGCAATCTGTCGACTGCGCATGTGCATGAAAAGCTTTAGCAAGGCAGTCTAAGAACATTCATTTTCCAGCAAAATGCTTATAACTTTCTTCTTATATTTTGATCTTTACTACCTTTTTTAAAATCTAAACAAAAGCCATAAAAAAACACTAATACAGAATATGGTTGTAACGTATGTATGTAGACTTACATAACAACATTTTCAAAACACTGATACCAAGTTTGCAACCCAACTGACTATTAGTGTTAACAGTATAAAAGAAATGCTTGAGTTGCAAGATATAAAAAATACAATAGTTTTACCATGCTTTTTGTGTCTAGACGATATGAAAAAATAATAATTTTGATGAATTAATGAAAAAATATACCGTTTATCAGTAGAAAAAAAAAGCCCTAATGCGAACAGCATCAAGTGGGGTCTGACTGTACATGTAAGAAAATAAAAATGTCTGTGAAACATAAGACTGTATTTATTACCAAATTATAGAATTGCATAGCACATTCAGACAACAGAGAGATTTTTCTTTCTCTTGTATTTGTAAGATATAAAATTGAATAAATAAGCTACCGTAGATATAATAATGTATAAATGAACTAATCATATCATGAGGCAAAGAGAAATAGAAACGTGGAGACTGACATTTCAATTGCATGTGCAAGCAAGTAAATTGGTTTCAGGCCGCTTGGTATTTATTAGGTGATGCTGAGTGTCCCAATACAACTGGGATATAGATGAACATTTTAAAGACAAAAATGAAATACAAAAAATGGACTGTTACTTTTTTATAATGAAATGGCTCCAGTTAGAGAGTGTGAACATTAAAAGATAGAAATGGATGAACAACTAAACAAAACGAATGCATCCAGTAATGATGAAAAGATTATCAGCATTATTTAAATTGCACATAGTTAAAAGTATTTGCTAAGTGTCAGGTCCTTTTCAACATAAGTACTTTACATGTATTTGTAGAATTGCAACATTAAAAATGTCTTAAGACAAATTGCTTTTTAATTAAATACAACTTTACAAATGACGAGCTTCATTAATAAATTACATTTTTACCAATAAAAAGCTCTACTTATAAATTACAACATTCAAGAGTAAATTATTAATTGTCTCAAAAGACAAAAGTCCATAACAAACAAGTACAATGCACACATTATTGTAATGAATAAAATTATTTCACATTTTTAGCTATAATGCAACTTTTTCCTATCAATTAGTGATAATCAAGTTAGACAGTAAAATTCAATATTTTTATGCATAGATATAGATACATGTAAATTAAGAATGATTGTTTAAGTCTCTATATATAATATGAAGTGTTTTACTGAAAACTGCCTTGTGTTTTATATAGCATTTTTTTACATAAAGTGTAGACTTTACTTTGAAAAATCAAGAGAAAATTTGATGAATTATTCCAATAAATCCCATAGAAGAAAGAACTGTATTTGACTTATGAATAACATGAATGGAGATAAGTCATTTCTGAACCATTAATGAAATGAATTATTAGAAGTTATTAGTTAAAGGTGGATATAACTGATTTATTATAGGTGTAGATAAAACTGTGTAGGTGTAGATAGAACTTGACTGTATATTGCACTATAAATAATAATTTTTTTATGTCGTATAATTTATGTTTATAGTATAAGTACATGTAAAAAGTTTCAAAAGTCATATAGTTTTATAAGTAATGTCTTTTTAAAGTCATATTGTTCATATTTACTTTTCAAACCAAGAAAACATTGTTGGAGACCTCCCATAGATAACACAATAATTCATAATGCACAATGGCTACTTCTGTTATGAACATTATTACACATTGTTACCACATGTATATGAAATAGCACAATACAGATATGTCTGATAAAATTAGTAACACTGAATAGAAATATCCACTCAAAATTTCTGACTTTGTGATCTGTAAAAGTTGGTCATAAAATACAAACATACAAGTATCACATACAGATAAAATAAATAAAGATTAGGGTTCTTTTATCCAAATTGTTTTTGTCACATACAGACTTTTATATCAAAAAAGTAATTCCTAAAACCACCCATCAAGAAAAGTAAAATATAAAAAAAAAACAATTGAATTTTCTGTAATTAACCAGTAACTTAAGTTACCTGCATGTTCTCAAAAAGTTGTTGGTAGCTTAATTCCTGTAGCCTACTAAGAGAAGTAACTTATAACTGAGCTAGAGTGCTATTACAAAAATGAAAAAAATCTTGTTACCGTAATAATAAATTAAATTGATATAAATTTTCCTAATAAATAAATAAATTACTTTTAATTCATTATTAATAAAAAAAAATATTTTTGGATTGTATACAATGCTATTTTTCAAAAAATCGATGGTAATTTAATATTGAAAGTGTCTTTGTTTTCTTAAAAAATGGAAAAAAGGAGTTTGGTGATTCCTCCTAAACTATTCAGTTCACACTTAATTGTCCTAATTATTTGTTAATGATAAACAAAAAAAAATAACAAAATCAAAAGAAAATGTTATCAGATGGTTCTGGGTTATAATGCTTAAGCCATAATTTAGCTAACAGACTTCAGTCATAATTTAGCAAACAGACTTGATTATCTTTGCTATTTTACATCAAGAATAAATTTATTATCTGCCTAGCTTAAAGAAAGGTACAAAAAAAAAGTAAGAAATCAAAGTGAGGTTTCATTAGGCTGACCTCTGGAATAATGACTCTCTAATGCTGTCAGTCTTTGTCTCAATGATGACGTCTCAGTTTCATATTTATCACAGACACACTTCAGCTGGCCTTCCATCTTCTTTAATCTGCCTTGGTATTTTTTTTTTGGCTTTATCAAAGGCAGCAATAAGAGCTGAATTAGCTCTCTTTAGATCATTCACAAACTCTGCAGATTGTTTATGACGACTTTCAGAATTTCTAGAAATTTTTTCCAAAGTGGACATAAGTTCAGAAATTCCGTTTTTCAGTGTTCGTTCACGTACAAGAGACACAGTCAATTCTTGAATAAGTTGACAAGGATCTCTGGATTTAAGTTCAGTAATATACTTATGGTCAGATACAGTTGATGAGGAAGGATCAAGGCAATGTTGCTGACATGACAACTCTCTTTTCAAAAAATCTATTTGTACTCTAAATGCTTGTTCTTGAGTTTCCTTACCACTTAGTCGAAGCTCTAATGCTCTTTTTTCTTTCTCTAATAAATAACTTTTGGCCTTCAATTCTGCCTGCACAGTTAGAAATAGATGAAAATAAAAAGTGACAGTCACTAGATGTATATACTGTATATCTACACCTATATCTTGACGTGATAAAATTTAAAAGACAATAGATAGTGAAGCCAGGGAATTTTCCAAATATATATAATTCATGTGACAAGTAAAAATCTTTACATTTGTATACACCAGATTTTAAAAAATGTTCATTTTTTTCTATAGCTTCTAAAAATTCAGTACAACAAGGTTCGTTAGTCAATGAAAATATAAAGCTTTCCATTTTGTTTGTTTAAATATGCCAGCTCTATTTTAATAAGACACAACAAAATGTCTTACCTTCTCTTCTTTGACTGCCATCAGTTCCTGAACCAAAACAGCATTTTCTAGATCCAGTCTCTGGGCTTCTATTCTTCTTCGTGGTTCAAAAGTGATTGGATCAACATGAATGCTTTCCAGCTCTAACACTGTCATTATAAAAGCAAGTCAATTTAGACATATCATCAAATTTATACTTATTTTTAATACTGTCACAACTTGATTGTAAAGTAGAGAGCCGCACAGGGCTGTACATTTCATCCAACCACACCCGTCCCCGTATAATTTATAATTTGAACTACCCCCACAAAATTAATATTTTTAAAAAAGAGAGTCAATGGTCACAAATCAATGTCAATTGTGTCAGTTCATTCTGTTTTGACCTGTGCCTGTAGCTGCTTATTGGCCTTACTCATTAAGAATTCATTATGAGAAAATAGTAAACAATCGCCCTTAATGTCAACAAGTTTCATGATACACACTTTGCTTTCCATGTCTAGTTAGAAAGTTAAATTCAAAATAAAGACATCTGAAACAGTGATACAACATTTATAAAAACATGGTTCATCAAATTCAGCTGATCTTAATACTAATAAAATAATAAGCTTTAATCCCATTGTGAGATCAACAAGAAACTACTGTCTGCGTGTGATGGTAAAGATCCATATAAAACACTGTGTATTACCACACTACATTTATAAATGAGAGAATGTATAACACTTCTCACGACAACTTGGTTTATTCATAGGTACCAAAATGTAGATTTATAATTATCAATACATACATAGGTTGTTATTCACAACCAATAGTAATAAACACTGAAGTGTACGGTAGATGTCTAATGGACTAAAGTGTAATACACAAAACCCATCCCAGTGCAGCTCTCTATTGTAAAGTAAAAAAAATCAGTGCCTACTTAATAATTTCAATGTTATTTGAATAAGCTTAGAGAATCCCAAAAAAGTATAACTAAGGAAAAAAGACCATAAGGTTATATTAAAATTAATTTGTCTCCATTGTTGTATTCTGATTATTAGGGAGCGACCGATAATCGGATCGGTATCGGTATCGGACCGATATTGGCACTATCGGTTAATATCGGATCAGCCGATTTTTATAGGGAGCGACCGATAGTTGGACCGATATTGGCACTATGGTTTTTATATCTCATATGTGCCTTTCCTTCCTAAAATAATAATATAGCAAGAAAGTAATCGCTCCCTTATCATTAACGCGGTTTTTTTATTACCCCCCCGCCCAACCCAGTTTCATTTTAGACACAGCAGCACAAACGTCACTTACCAACAGGGTCGGTGAGTTGAAGGACAAATTTTACTTTTAATCTTCTTTTGAAGATTTTGCTTTCATTCATTTACTTTCTTAATATCAACTATTCATTAAATGTTTTAGTGAAAACGAAAATTGTATTGTAAAATGACACTCTATGATGTTACCGCATGGCAATTCAAAGCAAAATTTTGATCGGTCGGCTTTCATTTTTCATCTTCTTTCGTGTGTCAACATTAAAAGTTCTTTCTTTCGTTTCATTTTGGTTATAGCAACAGTTGTATCAGCGACGAGGCGTGAGTGTTTGCCGGTTTAACTCTTAGAGAAAAATCTATTGATGTTTTTATTGCTATATACAAAGCACAAACGAAAATATGCCTTTCCATCATATCTACATCGCTAGTTTCAGAACGTTAATTAATTAATAGACTTGCCAGGCAATAATTGATGCCTAGCTCTCGACAAACATTGACAAAACAATTGAAACATAGATTTTAACTTCGTAGGCAGCAGTTGACAGATAAGTTGGCTTCAATTAATACTATATTTACAACTGCCGATTGCTGAACGTCCATACGAAGTTTTATTGGTGTTACATTACATTGGTTAGAACCTGGGTTATTCTCTCATGATAGCTGAATCCCAGGATAGGTCCTGAAAAATTTTCTTCTCCCGGGATATTGTTGGGTAAATAAAAGGAGGCTGGGAAAGGTACCACCCATACAATCACATACAATAGCCGTGGCTACAGAATTATAATTATAAACGGGTTCATTATACGTTCAACAATACGCTATAGTACCTTCACCAATACACTGCAGTATATAATGTTAACTAGTGAAAGAAAGTTTTCTCTTTTTACACTGACAGGGAAGAGAGGAGGAAGTTTACTTGTCGAAGGGCTAAATAAACAAAACATCTTCATTATATATTACAGGTGGGGCTTCAGTCGACATACCTGGGGGTGAGGGTGTGTGCGAATTACGACAGGGTGGGGGTGGTAGATCTACTTAATAAGTGGACGGAACTTAAACTTCAAATGGTTGAGTGAAATTCTGTTATTTATCGATTTGGTGAACTTTCCGCATTTGGTCAAATTAACGCATTTAAGTGTTGCGTTAAAATTTTTAATCGCAAATTTTTTTTGCCGCGTTAATCGCAAATTAACGCAGTTAAATCAGCAGCCTTAATTAATACATCATTACTTTTTTAGTTTGACATTAATTATTTACAACTTTATCTTACTTTTCTGTTTGTAAACAAGTAAAAAGTAAAAACAACAAATTGTTTGTTATAAGTCTAATTTTAAACAATAAACATGCAGATTTCTGAGATTATGCAGGCATGGTTTGTGTTTCTGACTTCGGTCTTTCTGTCTGTCTTTTCAAATCTTTTGATTTTCTAATCTTCTAATCATCTGCAAGACACCCTTTCATTAATAGCAAAATATCGGTATCGGTATCTGCAAAAATGCTGGGGAAAAATATCGGTATCGGACTATCGGTAAAAAGGCATATCGGTCGCTCCCTACTGATTAATCCATTTATCCCCCGGATCTTCAATTTTAAACTTGACACAAAACTTAAATATAGTATTGTGTATTATTATTTAATATAAGCTGACGCTTGCAAAACCTTTGCACAATAGTTTATTTGACTTTAAAAAATAATATTATCCTGAATGTGTAATTACTTAGTTATTACTTTGTCTATCAATTAAATAAATAATTTTATGTTGGTAGATTGAGTCCAAGTGCCACAATACAAACCAGTAGTTCTAACCGCAGCCCTTTCAGATTTAAGTTGCTGTATGTGATCTTTAAGCTTGACCTCATCTACCTTACTAAAGTCTGCATCACTGGAGCTGCTAGTGCTACTACTACTGGTACTAAGCAAAATGAGAACAACAAAAGGCAGATGATTACACTAACAACTTGACATGTTTATGAGTTATATTATAGGACACTTCAATACTAAAGGACATGTCATTAATATAAATACCAAAATAACCAAATCTTCAGTAAAGCAAAAATAATATTTTTCGCTTCTTAACCTATGTAATGTCAGTTTAAAAAATGTCAATGTTAGAAATTTCTAAAGCTCACTTAATCAAAATAAAACATCTTTTTTTTAAATGTTAACCAGTAGTCGTAGGTTAAAATTATTACTAATAAATTAAAAAAATTTCATGAGACAATATGTAATTGTTTTATATTCTGATGTAAAAAGGGGAGTGACTTATGAGTGACTGCATGTTCTAACTTAATTAGTTTTTTAAATTAATACATGTGGTGAAAGTGACCAAATGTTAGAAACCTCCCCTCCCGCTATCCCCCGGAATTTAGTTCAGAGTGACGAAAATTAATATAATGAATCAATTGCGGATGTACCAACATTTTATTTTTACTGAAATTATACTGCGTAAGTTTTCTTATTTTTTGTAAAAATAAAACTGTCTCTCTGTTTAGGGAAAATTCAATTATTTTTTTATGCTATTAAAATAAATGGCTACAAAAGAGAAGTTACCTTGCAGTTCTACTGTTGGTTGAGACATCTTCCCAAGGATTACACGTAGCAAGTGTAATATGGTTACTGTTATTTCTATCAAGACTTGTGAGTAAATGACGAGCCACCCCTTCTGCACGTCTACGAGCATGGTGGGCTCGTTGTAAAATGACAGTCACCTCCTCTTGGTCATCATCACTTTCTACTAAATTATAAAAACAAAAACATTTTCTTGAAAATATAATAAAGCTAACAATCAAAACAAATGAAGATATCTAACCATCTGTGTAATATGAGCACAATTAGTATAAGTAAAATATGAACACAATTAGTATTAGTGTAATATAAACACAATCTCTATCAGTGTAATATGAACACAATTTGTATTGGTGTTATATGAACACAATAAGTATTGGTGTTAAATGAACACAATTAATTAGTATGAAAGTTATATTACTCAATGAGTATTAGTATTTATTTTACACCCGAGTATGAGGATTTGTTGAGATACAGATTTTAATGGCTTACAAATTTATTTATTTTTAAACCACCATATGAATTTTTAACATTCATTTTAAAAAAACAGTCGTTTACCAACATACGTTAATAATTGTTTATCATTCATTTTAGACTCTTCATTAGGGTTATGACTTTTTTGTAACCTCATATAAATATTTACATGGCAAGAAAAGGTGACTTTTAATCAGGCTTGCGGAGCCGGAGCCAAGGAGCCGGGAGCCGCTACTTTTTGCTGGAGCCGGAGCCGGAGCCGAAAAAATCTGGCGGCTTCACGGCTCCCAAATGTTTTTTTTTACTGCAGAATTTTTTTTTTAGCTTTAAAATTACAAATTTGTTTGATTGTTTGCCTCCCACAATTTGAAATGTTGTCATGTTTTACGAATGCCACAACAGTAACACGCACATCACCACAAGAAATCTTTAATGGGGAATCGTTTTGTGTTCGTTTTAAATCTTGTTTACCCTCCGAAATTTTTTTAATGGCATGTTATTTTGTTATATATCAAGATAAAACAGTTTTATTTCATAGAATAATTGTATCAATCATTTAAAAATAAATTTTTACTACGACAACAAATAGAACGCGTCATTTCGTGTATTTTTTGACCGCGAATTTGTATTAGACTAAAAACAAAATGGTAGCTTTCTGTATTTAACAATTTTATTATAAACAGAATATCTGAAATATAGCAGATACATTTATAAGGCTGTGGCTATTCGGAACCGGGTCCCAATAAAATTCGATTGTTATTCGGACCCGTGGCAAATATGCACTAAGCTTAGCTATATTTAAACTTTATTAGACGGAACCCGAAAAAATAATAATACAGAGTCCGCTTAGTGAAACCCTAGACACTGAGTAACGATTAAATCATACAATTCAAACAATTATAAAAAAAACTAAACAAAAAACAATACTAAAGTTTATGTACAGCTAAGCTAAGTGCATATTTGCCACGGGTCCGAATAACAATCAGACTTTATTGGGACGGGGTCCGAATAAAAATCGGAGTTTATTGGTACCCGGGTCCAGGCCCGTAGCCAGAGGGGGCTAGGGGGGCTGACCACCCCCCCCCGTTCATGACCTGAGGCCCCCCCCCCGTGCATGATTTGAGATTTTTGACAAAATTTTAATAATAACGGCTATAAAACATCAATCATTTTGTTCAATTTTGTTTTAGGGGCCCGGACTGAGCTGGCCAATCAACTTTTTAAAATATTAATATCAGCACGGGGGTCCGTGTCACCCCTGCCCAGGGGCCCGAAATTTCTGTCGATGCCAGCCTGTTCGCAACCTTGTGATAGTTTTATATATTGATATCTTCTGATGACAACTAGCAACTTAAATAAGTTAATAAAATAACATTGACTTCTGACTTCACTTTTATACATATGTATAATAAAATAATAAAGTACAAACTCCGTGATTTCTGCGTGATGCTATTTAATTTGCAAATTTACTTTTTAGCAGAATTAATTTTATTTTAAATTGAATAATTGCGACTGGTGAATTTGTTGTTGATAGATCTGTTCTTTGTTTTCAATATTTTATAAGAAATATCAAACAAATAGCTAAGCTATATTCGTGCATCTTTGTCGTTCTTCCCGGGTTGTACGTTTAACCAACAGTATAATAATATAAATCAGGTATCTATTATGTAACAATTGTGCAGCAGAACAAATGGTCAATATATTTATAACAGGAATCTGAAATAGCTCAGCATCAGTAGATTTTTATCATTAAAACTCTTTACTATTTAAATTATTTAAAAAAAAAACTGCACCATGCCATGCAATACTGAAACCTAGTTAAAGTTATATATTTCTAATTTATAGCTAAACAATCGGTACTAAAATGCACCATTCGAGATATGGAACTGCAAAAAAATTCTTGGGGAGGGGACTCACTGAGGTCCCCTCCCCAAACCCCTCCTCTCCGTTCGGAAGCTTTCGGCGCTTGGCACCTCCATCTTCGCCCCCCCCCCGAACATTTCTTCTACCCCTACCAGGGGTGGAATTAGGGGGAGGGGCCGGAGGTCCCTTTCCTCCCCCCACCCCCGGTTATTGCAAGTTTAGGTAATACATCATTAAATTATCGAAATATGTTTTGTTCAAAGACCAATTTTCAACAATGAAAACAGTTTCAGCCCCCCCCCCCCCGGGTCAAATTTTTCTAGATCCGCCCCTGTGCCCCAGGATCAGTTCTTCGCCCCCCCCCCGCCGAAAAAAATTTCTTCGCCCCGCCCCCCCCCCCCCAATGCAATAATCCTAGCTACGGGCCTGCCCGGGTCCGAATAGTCACTTCGAATTTATAAATAATAAATATAAATACTGAAGTCTTTAAAATATTTTAAATAATGTATCAATTTACTATTGGCTAATTTGATTATTGAAATAAATTTTTAGTACTTACTAAATGTTAAGATGACATATAGAAAACTTAATTTCTATATTATACATTTTCGGGATTTACTTGGTAAGTTTCCTTAATCATTTTCTGATATTTTTTTTTTTTTTTTGCCCTTAAAACAGTTCATTTGTAAGACTTTTTTTTCTTTCTAAAAACTATCGTTTAGATTTCTTTTAATGATCAGTGGAGTTTAAACATCTATGGTTAAATAAATATATGGCATCAGACATTTAAAAGGCTTATTAAGAATTAGGCTACATAAATTAAGATTTGATAACTTTCAAGTTATTCTAATTTTATTTTATTTAAAATGAGATTTTTTTTAAAGGGAAGATTTTTTTTATGTTTTTTTTATTTTTGGTTTATACTATATATTTAGTATCAAAGGTAACTATTTTCTTTATGTTTGTGTGTATATATATATATATATATATATATATATATATATATATATATATACTATATAGTTCATAGCCTATACACTAATAAGTAGTGTACAGCGAACATAGGCCTACACTAATCTACTCTGTGTGCTTACATTAAAGAGTTAACTTTGCACATGTTTTTAAGTTCACAACCTCATTTTGAGTACTTTTCTTATCCCACTGTGAACATTTTGAAAAATTCATTACACAATTTCCGCATAAAAACGAAATCTCATATTATTTTTTATCTTCTAGAGTGGGGGAAGGCAAACGTTTTGAGTCGTGATTATGAAAATCTTTTCAATAAAAAAAAATATTAAAATAGTTGGCCTATTATTACTCGCGGAGATGGATTTGGCCACTCAGCCTCCAGAAGACATTAAGAAAATGGCTCTGCAGTGGAACTCCCAAGGGCAGAGAAAGGTTGGCCGCCCAAAGATCAGTTGGAGAAGGTCTTAAGTTGTAACCAAAAATAGGGTGGAACCGTGGAATATGAAAAAGGCCTCCCAAAACAAAGTACGCTGTATGTGAGTCTAGTTCACAACAAACTTCGTTATTCAGTCGATTAAAAAAAAAACTCTCAATGAAAAGAAAAAGCACAGAAGGCTTTTTCATTGGCTGTGAAATTTGCTATTTTAGACCGATTTGAAAAAGGGGAAAGATCAACTGCTATTGGAAAACATTTTTATTTAGTCTAGTCCACCATCAGAGCCATTAAGAAAAATGAAGTCGCAATTAGAAAATCTGTTATAGGCCTATCTGGTAGTACATTAAGTGTCCAATTATATTCAAGAGATGAGTAGTTATAAAGAACAGAGAAAGTCGTCCGCGTGATTTGGATTGAGGATCTAACGGGAAGAAAAAAAATCATGTAACTGTTTTTTTTTTATTCAGGAAAATGCTATCATCAAATGCAAATAAGTCACTTTAGTCGGGTGTCACCCGGTGCGGAAAAATCAGGGACATTCAGGGTATCACCCCCTCAAGATTTCCACCATGAGCAATGGTACATATTTCGTTTGTAAACTACGTCTCCAATTTTATTTTATTAAACCACGTGACTAGATGCGCCCCCCCCCTTTTTTTTTAGCGCGTTTGCAAATAACTTCAGATTGATCCGAGCAGCATTGAACCGTATTCATTTACATAAGGTCCAGACTATCTGCATGGTGGCAACCTGTGCTACTGTTCATGTTTTTTACTATGATCGGTCATAAAACCAACTATACCGTGTTATTACTGCTAAAAAATTTAGAATTGTTCATTTTGGTGTCACCCCAATGTTGGTGTCATCCGGTGCGGCACGCGCCCCCTAGTAAAGCCACTGCTGTATTAATCTGGGTGTAATTTCTAACCAGTTTAATAAAAATAAAAAAAATTCTTTCATTGTTTGCAAACTTTTTTTGTGCGCGTTTTCAACAATTTTTTTTTTTACTCTACATACAATGGTGCAAGCTGGCCCTCAGCGTAGCCTACCATATCTTTGTCAGTTTATAAGTCAGTTTTTTTGTGCGCGTTTTCTGCTAATTTTCACTTTATTTTTTTTTGCTTGAATTTATGCGATATTATATACTATTGGAACGTTTCCAGGCTTATATCATGGTTTATTTAGTCTTTTTATGCGGTATTTCTTGTGGATACAGTACAAGTACCCAAGGTGCAAGTACGAGTACAAACACACAAGGTGCAAGTACGAGTACACATGCAAAAAAAGTACTCTAAAAATGTAGGCCTACTCTACTTAAAATAATGCTAGAACCACATACTACATCTCTATTAATTTTATGCCCCGCCATCTCACCCTTTCCATCCTGATCTAGATTCACGGGTCGGGTGTGTCGAGCAATATTTCAATGCAACAATTGTTTCGTTTTTTTCTTCGTTATTAATCGACTGTATAAGTTTTTATCCAAACATAACGATTCGGTTTCAAACGTAAACACATTAGAATTTATCTAATTCAATGATTAATAAACGAATCTCAATTTAAATGGTCTTTAATTTTCAAACTGGTAAAAAAAAGTCTAGTGTGTAAGTAATACAAATTTTGAAATCGAATACTAATTCAGCGTTGCTACCAACAAAAGAATTTTTTTTGTCCATTTTTTTGTTTCGCACTTGTTACTCGACCCACTAGGGGGTCGACTACTAGCATATGTACGGTCGACCCGTTAATTTTTTTTTTTCTGTTTCCGGGGATTAAAGTGGGTGACAAGTTTAACTGTTTGAAAGATTTGGACAAGGCTATTTCAGCTTATGAAAATGAATCATGCATTTCTTTATGTAAAAGGAATAGCCAAACAATTGTATCGGCACGAAAATCTGGAGTTAAAAGATATGTCAAAGAAGAGTTAATCTACTACACCATAAAATATGCATGTTATCATGGTGGAAGAAAATTTAAGAGTTATTCTACAGGAAAGAGGCCAAATCAAAGGTTCAGTATTAATACAATTTTAATTATTAATACAATTTTAATTATTAATACAATTTTAACTAATTAATAACACATTTGACTTAAAATTATCTACTACACCATTGACCATTTGTTACGATGTAGGGATGTTTTGAGCACAATGGTTTACTCGTTCAGGAACAAAAATCCGCTTGGGAAAGGGGTGTGCCCTTGTGACCTAGGTCACCGTGTCAGATTCCTAGGTGGGAGGCTGTTAATTGATCGGGAATCGCCAGCTCGGGAAGGGGGTGTGTCGTTCCCGTGTCAGATTACTAGGGGGGAGATCAGGACGCTCGCGGAACCAAATTACCTGGAGAAAAATGATCGTGACCGTGACACATAGGATGAAGCTTGGGGCCCTTGTATGCTGAGTCACACAGTTTCACATGCCCCTTGTCTAGATGTCAAATCTCTTTCCCACGTCCCAGACCAGAGTTAGTGGGTTAAGAATTAATTAGGAATAATAAATCAGGGGATGCCAAGCCAATCGTTTACTGTATATAAGCTGGACGATTTTGTATGTGAGAGAGAGTCGGAGAGAGACAGAGAGAGAAGGTAGTCGAGTGAGATAGCAGAGTTGGAGAGAGGAGGAGAGAGAGGAGGAGAGAGAAGAGCGAGACTGAGAACTAGAGAGCAAGAGCGGAAGAGTGTGACGTAAGCTGAAGTCTGTATGTGAGGAGAACTGGCGTCAACATAATAAAACTTGTGTTATTGGCAAAGAAACCGGTATTTGTTGACTTATTTGAGGTGATTGTACGTGAGCTGTAAAAATAGAAATATTGTCACCAGACCATCAACATCTACACTCTCTCATACACCTAGACAGCGATCTGTACGTGGCCAGGATTAGCATTAGGACAATCCGACAACGTAACACCATTCAATATGCATGTTATCACGGTGGAAGAAAATTTAAGAGTCATTCTACAGGAAAGAGGCCAAATCAAAGATTCAGTATTAATACAATTTTAACTAACTAATAACACATTTGACTTAAAATTAAACTTAAACATTTACACCTAAATTCTATTATAGTACTTTCAATATGGATTGTCCTTTTGGATTGTTTGTGAGAGTAACAGAAGATGGAAATCAATTCCAGGTTGAAAAAATAGTTGGAGAGCATAACCATATCATAGACAGGGTAAATATATTTTTAAGTACTGGATTAAACAACAATCTAACAATAATTTTTTTAATTGTATGCATATTTACAACTCTATATCCATAATCTAAAAAGTTGTTAATATTTTTGCATTTAGGTGATATATGAACATCTGCCAAAGAGAAGGAAACTAAATGAGAATGAAGAGAAAGATGTTTCTCGAATGCTAAGCATGCATGCAAACAAATGGCTGATAAAAGAACATATTTATAAGGAAACAGGTAGGCGGTGTAAAAAAAATATTAAGACCACAACTATGTAATATTCTTATAGTACGTATACCTGGTTTATTTTTTAGTAGTTATCATTAATGGAAGCACTGTGTGAAAATAAACTGGATATATTATTTTGATTATATAAATTGTTTTTTTTTCTATTTAGGCAAGAAGATAACCTAAAAGATATTCACAATTTGGCAGCAAAGCAAAAAGGACCTGTGTGAGGCATGCTGTCATGCTCAACAGCTGTGGGAAAACCAGTGAGCAGTTATGGCAGTGAAGGCGAGGGACTCCGTGAGAGAGAAGTCTAAAAGTCTGCGCATACTGTTGTCGTGAGTTGATTGTTTGTTTAGGCGGCCCTGTAGGGGCGCGCCAGTCATTTACCGTTGTAAAACCAGAGGTGACGCCACCCTGCGTGAGGCATAGAGGCATGCTCACCAGCCGTGGGTCGACCGGTGAGCAGCTATGGCAATGAAGTCTAAAGGGGCTGGTCATACTGTTTTCGGGAGTGAGGGTTTTGTTAGTTACAAAGGGACCACAAAAAAAAGATTAAGGAAATTCAAAAAAAAAACGTGTGACCCAGTGGAGAGACAATACGTAAACAAACAACATTCTGTAACAGCTGACCGGCTGGCTAAACAAACATTCCAACACATAAACACACACACACACATAACAAACGATGAACCATTATACAGGCAGGAATAGAACGGTTCAGTGCATCCAGAACCATTTTAATCGATAACCAAAGGGCTCCATACACACTTTTCTTATAACGACGCTTTGTAGGTAGGAACCCAATATCAGCGACCTACATGAAGAGATTAGCTTGACTTGGCTCACCTACATGAGAGACACCCACATGAGATTGTTTTATTTCAGCGACCTACATGAGAGATTGTTTTATTTCAGTCCACCTGACCAGTTTTATTTCAAGACCTACATGAGATTGCCTTATGATGACGATTTCAGCGACCTACATGAGAGATTGTTTTATTTCAAATGATCTACATGCGAGTAGATTGTTTTATTTCCAGCGACCTACATGAGAGATTGTTTATTTCGAGACGTTTTATTTCAGCGATCTTACATGAGATTGTTTTATTTCAGATGACCTACATGAGAGATTGTTTTATTTGCGCGACCTACTATGAGAGAAGTTTTACTTCAGCGACCTACATGAGAGCTTTCAGCCACCTACACGAGAGATTGTTTTATTTCAGCGACCTACATGAGAGATTGTTTTATTTCAGCGACCTACATGAGCAGATTGTTTATTTCATTTTCACTCTACATGAGATTGTTTGTTAGACCTACATAGAGACTGTTTTATTTCAGTTACCTACATGAGAGATGAGACTTGTTTATTTCTCAGCGACCAGTTTTATTTTTCAGCGACTCCAATGTTATATATCGTTTTATTTCAGCTATGCACCTACATTGTTTTATTTTTCTCAAAAGATACCTACATGAGAGACACTTAGCTACATCTTTCATGGATTGTTTTATTTCATGAACGCAGTATGCGTATGTTTCAGTGACCTGTGTACATGATTTTATTTCAGCGACCTATTATCAGATACTAAATTACGTCCTCCATTTTGTTGGGCCCAATGACTTGACAACAACAAATATTGTATTATAATCGGGATTATGGGTAAATACACACCAATCTCCTAAATACGTATCGAGAATAATTATTAGGTATTCATGTTAGGCATTCGAGGTATGGCCCATGGTGATTTATTTCTAATAGGGGTATAATACAACAGATAAGAGATATGTCTTCCTACCAGAGGTAATACAACAGCACTATTCTAAGAGGAATATACTCAGAGGTAGCACACCAGATACCCTACGGTGATTATGTCTTACTCAGAGGTACTAATAACAGATTTATAAATATATCCCCTACCATGAGGTATAAAACAAGATCTCCACTTTGCGCTCCTAACCGGAAGCCAGTGGCTAAATGAAACAATGTAATAGTCTTTTTATATAAAAAATTACTTTCAGTATTTACAAAATTTCCCGGGAACATGCCTATAGTTTTGGTGTTCTATAATTGCCGGATCGTACTAGCATAGCACCTAACATACAAAGACAAGAAGTAGTTGCGTACAGATTCACAATGTAAAGTACGATCAAAACTGTAAATACCACGTAAGAAAAAAAGGGGGATCGGGGGAAGAGGTATTAAAAAAACACAGCAGTCTTCAAATTCCACAACACGGCCGGTTACAAGGCGCATGCTACTAATACAACAAACAACATTATTACTATGATTTTAAAAAAATCGTTGTGAGAGATGTCAATCTAGGTTTATTCCTCCCCTCGATACTTTCGCAAAAAAAAACGCACAAACTCCTCTCTTCTCTTTCAAATATACCTGCCTTCGATGAATCCGGCTAGTGAACCATCTTCAACAGAAAATGTGTCCTAATATCGCAGTCACACACACACACACCAAAAAAAAGCCATTACAGCCCCACTAACCCCGTAAAAATTAAATGCCCCATCGTTGCATTTGTTGCGTTGTTACTTTTAAATCAGCAGACGAACAACAACGATGGCCTAAAATCATTTTGCAACCCTGCTATGGGGGAAGTTTTTTATAGGGGATATTTGTTACTGGCCAAAAAAACCTATTTATTTAAGAGGTTTCAGTTGATTTTAAAAGAAGAAACCAACCATTAACCTATAACAAGAGTAATGAAAATGGAAGGGGAGGGGGGAAGGGAAAGCGTAGCATATATCACACAGGTATTAAATAACCTGTCTTATAAATAATCATTAAAAGAATAGAAAAAGAGTACTCGAGAGAGGCATTAGTTTATCACACACACTGTGACTAATTCGGCCTATTATAATTCATGAAACAGTTGTGTATGAGCACAGAATCATAGAATCATTTTATATTGTAGCACTACTAATTGAGGTGCATGCATTTCTGACGTTCCATATCATATCTGCAATTTTCTAAAGCCATTAACAATGTCGTTTTTTTACATAATTAAATTCTATTAGTCATGATGAAATAAACTAAAAATGTATTATATTGTATCATTATCTACAAGATAATCATAAAAAGAAACTTGGACATGAGTAAATCCAACAAATATTTCTAGGCCTGTCTAAATAGATCATCAAAACAAACAACCACTGCAATATCATCAATTTTTTACTCAAAGAGATGTCATTCAGTCCCTGTTTGGTTTTTAAATATCGCAAATAACAGATGAATTATATATATATTTTAGTAATCCTACAGCATATTTTTTATTAGCTGAAAATGAAGACTGATTAGAACATTACAATCAAAAAATATATAATTATTCATCAGAATAATCTATGAGATTCTATATTCAAACTTCAATTTGCTTACAAATGTTTTGGAATTTAAAATATTTCTCTGAAGTTACATCAAGAATCATATAAGTGACACACTTCCCAATAGGTTCTAAATTTGAAAAGAAAGGAGCAAATGGATGAAATTCTACACACAATATAGAAATAACATACAAACATTTGTGAACATACGCTTGATATAACAGCCTCACTTTGCCATGATAGTTAATCCAAGCATGAAATAAACCCATAAAAATGTTCATAATGCCCATCACCACTTAGATAAAATGAACATACCTAAAATGGGTCACTTGAATACAGATAATTTTTATTGTTGAGAATAGCCTTTACTAACAGAAGATAGGGAATGATTTTGCAATGAAATTTTAACTATTTGGACTTAGTGTATTTTTGTCACATCGTAAAGCAGGCATGTCAAACTTTGTCCCCTGAAGGCTGAACAGGTCACATTTTGTTGTCATGAACGCTGCTGCACACGACTAATAACCGAAGTCATTGAAGAAATTTTGCACTTAAATTCCAAAATGGAAAGCCACATTCAGGCCAGGCATGAAATCCAACAACTAAAATTAATCAACAGCAGTAAAACTGTATGCAACACCAATAAGGTCACTGAAGTATTAGGAACATACAATGAATGTAATGTATGATCTTATCAACGCACACTGTCAATTTCAAAAGCCTGAGATGAAAACATTTATCCAAATTATAAGCAATTTAGCAGAATGGCTATAAACTGGTTCAAATATGTAAAACCAATGTTTGAAAGCTAGATATTTAAATGTGTTTTAGAATCAAAAGGAAAAAAATTAATTAAAAAATCAATAAGAGAACAAAAAATTTTTTTTCCAATTTATGTGCTCAGTGAGGAGGCAAAAGGAGCTGCAAGCAGCCAGCTGATCCCTGTTTTGACATGCCAGCCATAACACTAAAATAAAAACAAACAATCAATTATTGTTTTTTAACTTTTTAAATTTTTCGTATTCTAAATTCTTATTTTATTGTGATCTCTCTGTCTTATGATTCAATTTTGGATGGGCGGAATATCATTTCGGGCAAGTTCACTTTTAATTTCAGTGTCATGTAATCTTTTTTTTAATACCTCATGATCTACCATCATGAATTAGGAATAGATTAGGCCTGTACAAGTTGATGATAATTTATTAAATGGAATGTACATGAAAATCTTGAACATTTCTAAGCATGGTGGAATGGAAATATACTTACCTTTTTCAGAACATGAACTGTGCTGTGGAAGTCCAACAGGACTATGTCTAGGAAAAATCATTAATATTCCCTTTTTTTTCCCCAGTAAATACAGATGTGCACAATAATAAATGACAACTGGGAACATGAGATTATTTGGCATTGAAGAGCTTGAAAAATAAATATAAATATAATTTTCTGAAAAATTTGCCAATTTCTAAATGGTAAAATACAATTAGACTATTCTATGTCGATTCAAAAAGTTAAAAAAAATAAAATAAGACTGTATGTCAATTCAAAAAGTTAAAAAAAATAAAATTAGACTGTTCTATGTCAATTAAAAAAGTTAAAAAACAATAAAATTGATTTTATTTGTTTATTTTGAAAGTCATTTATGGCTGGCATGTCAAAACGGGGATCAGCTGGCTGCTTGCAGCCCTTTGCCCTCCTCATGAGCACATAAATTGGAAAAAAATTTTTGTTCTCTTATTGATTTTTTAATTAATTTTTTTTCCTTTTGATTCTAAAACACATTTAAATATCTAGCTTTCAAACATTGGTTTTACATATTTGAACCAGTTTATAGCCATTCTTTCCACTGCTAAATTGCTTATAATTTGGATAAATGTTTTCATCTCAGCTTTTTATGATGACAGTGTGCGTTGATAAGATCATACATTACATTCATTGTATGTTCCTAATACTTCAGTGACCTTATTGGTGTTGCATACAGTTTTACTGCTGTTGATAATTTCGTTTTATTTTGTTATGATTTCATTACTTTAATACCTGTATGTGGCTTTTAAATTTTGGAATTTAAGTACAAATTTCTTCCAATGACTTCGGTTATTAGTCGTGTGCAGCAGCGTTCATGACAACAAAATGTGACCTGTCCAGCCTTCAAGGGACAAAGTTTGACATGCCTGCTTTACGATGTGACAAAAATACACTAAGTCCAAATAGTTAAAATTTCATTGCAAAATCATTCCCTGTCTTCTGTTAGTAAAAGGCTATCCTGTGAAACAAAAATTATCCTTTTATTCAAGTGACCCATTTTAGGTATGTCTGTTCATTTTTTTTTATCTAAGTGGTGATGGGCATTATGAACATTTCTTATAGGGTTTATTTCATGCTTGCGTTAACTATCATGTGGCAAAGTGTGGCCCATTGGGCTGTTATATCCAGCATGTGCTCGTTTCCCAGCTGTTCACTCACATCTAAGCTGTTTACATGTTATTTCTATATTGTTATTGTAGAATTCCATCCATTTGCGTCTCATATGTCCTTTCTTTCAAATTTAAGAACCTATTGGGGCCTGTGTTTGCCCCTCCCTGTCCTTATATGATTCTTGATATAACTTCAAAGCTATTTCAAATTCCAAAACATTTGTAAACAAATTGAAAAAAAGTTTGAGATATAGAATCTCATAGATTATTCTGATGAATAATTCAGACACAACTTTTGATTGTAATGTTCTAATCAGTCTTCATTTTTCAGCTATCAAAATATGTTGTAGGATTACTGGCAATAGATAAATATATATATATAATTCATCTGTTATTTTGATATTTCAAAACTAAAGCCTCTTTGAGTAACTTGAAAATTGATTGTTGCAGTGGTTGTTTGTTTTGATCTATTTAGACAGGCCTAAAGTAAATATTTGTTAGTTTACTCATGTCCTTAAGTTCTTTTTTTTTATGTTTATCTTGTAGATAAATGATATAATATAACACATTTTAGGTTTTGCTTTATCATCATGACTAATAGAATTGTTTAATTATGTAAAAAAACAAAACTATTGTTAATGGCTTTTAGAGAATTGCAGATATGATTATGGGTTTTGTCAAGAAGTCACATGCACCTCAGTTAAATAGTGCTGACTAATATAGGAATGAATTCTGTTTTTGTGCTCATACTGCAACTGTTTCATTAATTATAATAGGCTCAATTAGTCACAGTCTGTGTGATAAACTTTATAAAACCGGAAATACCTCTCTCCTTATTTGAGTACTCTTTTTTTTTCTATTCATGTAACTCTTTTTAATGATTATTTATAAGACAGGTTATTTAATACCTGTGTATTGACCTATGCCCTACACTCCTTCCCCCCCCTCCCCCTTCCGTTTCATTACTCTTGTTATAGGTTAATGGTTGGTTTTCTTCTTTTAAAATTTAACTGAAACCTCCTAAATAAATAGGTTTTTTTTAACCAACAACAAATAGTTCCCTGAACTCTGTACCCCCCTCCCCCCCTATAGCTTCCCCATAGCACGGGGTTGCAAAATGTTTACACCCTACAAACCATCGTGTTGTTCATCTGCCTGATTTAAAAATAACAACACAACAAATGCAACCATACCAGTGGGGCATTTATTTTACAGGGGGGGGGTTAATGGGGCTATGTTTGCAGGTAGATGGTAAAGGTTTTTTTTTTGAGTGTGTGTGTGTGTGTGACTGCGATATGTAAGGACACATTTTCTGTTGAGAGATGGTTCACTAGCCAGTTCAATGAACAGGTTATATTTGAAAGAGGGGGGGGGGTTTGTAATACCGACTTGGGTTTATTTTTTTGCGGGGACAGTAAGGGGGGGGGGAATAAACCTAGATTGACATCTCCTAACATCCGATTTTTTAAAATCGCTAATAGTGTTGTTTTTTGTTATGTGTAGCATGCGCCTTCGTAATTAGTGAATTGTGTTGTGGAATTTGAAGACTGCTGTGTTTTTAATACCTCTCCCCCCGTTCCCCCCTTCCCTTTTTTTTTCTTGTAATTGACACAGTTTTGTCGTACTACGTAGTTGTGAGATCTGTGTACACTGGCTGCACCACTTGTCTTGTATGTAGGTCTTGTACTGTACAGTCCGTGGTTAGGTCGGAGATGGCCACACCAGGTCTATGAGAACCGCATTCCCATCAGTAAATTTTGTAATTTTGGGCTCTGAAGTGTTTTTAGCATATAAAAAAGGAACACTGTTACATTGTTTTCATTTGACCACTGGTAACTTCCGGTAGAGGCATAAAGTGGGATATCTGTTGTTTTATACCTCTGGTAGAGACATATCACCCTAGAATATCTGTTGTATTATACCTCTGGTAAAGACATATCACCGTAGAATATCTGTTGTATTATACCTCTGGTAAAGACATATTCCCATAGAATATCTGTTGTATTATACCTCTGGTAGAGACATATCACCCTAGAATATCTGTTGTATTATACCTCTGGAAGAGGCAAATCACCATGGAGTATATTGTATACCTCGAATGCCTAACATGAATACCTAATATTTATTTCTCGATGCAGCATATTTAGAAGATTGGTGTGTATTTTATAATCCGATTATAATCACAATGTCCATAGATTGTTGTCAAGTCATTGGTTCAACTAAAATGGAGGACATGTGCGGTGCCATATTTTGACCAATTTAGTATCTCTCATGTAGGTCGCTGAAATAAAACAATCTCTCATGTAGGTCGCTGAAATAAAACAATCTCTCATGTAGGTCGCTGAAATAAAACAATCTCTCATGTAGGTCGCTGAAATAAAACAATCTCTCATGTAGGTCGCTGAAATAAAACAATCTCTCATGTAGGTCGCTGAAATAAAACAATCTCTCATGTAGGTCGCTGAAATAAAACAATCTCTCTATGTAGGTCGCTGAAATAAAACAATCTCTGCATGTAGGTGGCTGAAATAAACAACCCTCGCAGGTCGCTGAAACAATCTCTCATGTAGGTGGCTGAAATAAACACTCGCTAACGCTGAAATAAAACAATCTCATGCAGGTCGAAATAAAAACAATTTCAGGTGGCTGGAAATAAAACAATCTCTCATGTAGGTCGCTGAAATAAAACAATCTCTCATGTAGGTCGCTGAAATAAAACAATCTCTCATGTAGGTCGCTGAAATAAAACAATCTCTCATGTAGGTCGCTGAAATAAAACAATCTCTCATGTAGGTCGCTGAAATAAAACAATCTCTCATGTAGGTCGCTGAAATAAAAACAATCTCGGCGTAGGTCGCTGAAATAAAACAATCTCTCATGAATGTCGAAAACACCTCATGTAGGTGTCAGAAATAAAACAATCTCTCTGCTGCGCAGGTCGCTGAAATAAAACAATCTCTCATGTAGGTGGCTGAAATAAACAATCTCTCTCTCTATGTAGGTCGCTGAAATAAAAAACAATCTCTCATGTAGGTGGCTGAAATAAAATTAATCTCTCATGTAGGTAATGAAAATAAACAATCTTCATGTAGGTCGCTGATATTTCTGGGCCTCGCCCCCACTCCTCCTTAAAAAGCATCATATTAGTTACAAAATTGTGTATGGGCCTCTTTGGTTATCTGATTAAAATGGTTCTGGATGCACTGAACCTTAAGTTCTATTCCTGCCTGTATAGTGGTCTGTTTCTGTTTGTTATGTGTGTGTGTGTGTATGTGTTGGAATGTTTGCTTTAGCCAGCCGGTCAGCTGTTACAGAATGTTGTTTGTTTACGTATTGTCTCTCCACTGGGTCTACACGCCTTTTTTTGAATTTCCTTAATCTTTTTTTTTTGTGGTCCCTTTGTAACTGGTTAAATTATAATAGATAACTATATATATATATATATGGGCTTCATCTCATACAGCCAGTGGCTTGTATTATGTTCCTTACATAAAAACTCTCTCTCTCTCTCCTGACCATCATTTTAGTGTAGATCAGCCGCCGGGCAAACTACGGCCCGGAGCACAAATCCTGACTGTTTAGGTCCGGCCCGCCACTCGTTTCAGAGTGAAGCCCGGCACCTGCTTGTTGTGTTTTGAGTGTTACGTGTACATTTAAAAATTTGATCAGCTCATGCTGTTGTGGCTACAATTAACCATCCATCTGCTCGTGGTCCGGCCCGCCGGTCAAATTTGCGGAACCCAGTGTAGCACGCTGACAATAAAGTTTGCCCACCCCTGTTATTCATTCGTGAAAATCACCCCCCCCCCCCCCGGTTTGCTTTATTGTTTCTTGTACACCTAAAGTGTGATTGGACGTGTATTGACATCTCACAAGACGGTTATTTTCAATCCTTATGATAACGAACCCTGTGCCACTATTAGGGACACAGTGTTGTTGTCTCCTTTAACACTGAATTTAATACGCCTTTATTTGCTATGAAATGCTTCCTACAGTAGTTCTCAAAACTTAAACTTTTAAAGAAACTATAAAGGATAAAAAGAAGGAAAAGCTAAACATTGATGTTGAGGTAAAATTAAGTAATTATTGTGTGATTTCTTGGCGACCTGCTTTAAAAAAGTGTACAAGTGATTCTACATTTTGATAACCACTGCCTCACCACTTGCATGCTATTCCCCCCCCGACCCACATTTTGATAACCACTGCCTCAACACTGCATGGTTTATTCCTCCGACCTCAAGATTTTGATAACCACTGGGCTCACCACTGCATGTCATTCCCCCCGACCCACATTTTGATAACCACTGCCTCACCACTGCATGTCATTCCCCCCGACCCACATTTTGATAACCACTGCCTCACCTCACTGCATGTCATTCCCCCCGACCCACATTTTGATAACCACTGCCTCACCACTGCATGTCATTCCCCCGACCCACATTTTTGATAACCACTGCCTCACCACTGCAGGAATGTCTTCCCCCCGACCCACATTTTGATAACCACTGCCTCACCACTGCATGTCATTCCCCCTGACCCACATTTTGATAACCACTGCCCACCACTGCATGTCATTCCCCCCGACCCACATTTTGATAACCACTGCCTCACCACTGCATGTCATTCCCCCCGACCCACATTTTGATAACCACTGCCTCACCACTGCATGTCATTCCCCCGACCCACATTTTGATAACCACTGCCTCACCACTGCATGTTATTCCCCCCGACCCACATTTTGATAACCACTGCCTCACCACTGCATGTCATTCCCCCCCGACCTACATTTTGATAACCACTGCCTCACACTGCATGTCATTCCCCCCCGACCCACATTTTTGATAACCACTGCCTCACCACTGCATGTCATTCCCCCCCCGACCCACATTTTGATAACCACTGCCTCACCACTGCATGTCATTCCCCCCCGACCCACATTTTGATAACCACTGCCTCACCACTGCATGCCATTCCCCCCCGACCCACATTTTGATAACCACTGCCTCACCACTGCATGTCATTCCCCCCGACCCACATTTTGATAACCACTGCCTCACCACTGCATGTCATTCCCCCCGACCTACATTTTGATAACCACTGCCTCACCACTGCATGTCATTCCCCCCCGACCCACATTTTGATAACCACTGCCTCACCACTGCATGTTATTCCCCCGACCCACATTTTGATAACCACTGCCTCACCACTGCATGTCATTCCCCCCCCGACCCACATTTTGATAACCACTGCCTCACCACTGCATGTCATTCCCCCCCCCGACCCACATTTTGATAACCACTGCCTCACCACTGCATGTCATTCCCCCCGACCCACATTTTGATAACCACTGCCTCACCACTGCATGCCATTCCCCCCCCCCGACCCACATTTTGATAACCACTGCCTCACCACTGCATGTCATTCCCCCCGACCCACATTTTGATAACCACTGCCTCACCACTGCATGTCATTCCCCCCCCGACCTACATTTTGATAACCACTGCCTCACCACTGCATGTCATTCCCCCCTGACCCACATTTTGATAACCACTGCCTCACCACTGCATGTTATTCCCCCCGACCCACATTTTGATAACCACTGCCTCACCACTGCATGTTATTCCCCCCGACCCACATTTTGATAACCACTGCCTCACCACTGCATGTCATTCCCCCCGACCTACATTTTGATAACCACTGCCTCACCACTGCATGTCATTCCCCCCCGACCCACATTTTGATAACCACTGCCTCACCACTGCATGTTATTCCCCCCCCGACCCACATTTTGATAACCACTGCCTCACCACTGCATGTTATTCCCCCCGACCCACATTTTGATAACCACTGCCTCACCACTGCATGTTATTCCCCCCGACCCACATTTTGATAACCACTGCCTCACCACTGCATGTTATTCCCCCCCCGACCCACATTTTGATAACCACTGCCTCACCACTGCATGTTATTCCCCCCCCGACCCACATTTTGATAACCACTGCCTCACCACTGCATGTTATTCCCCCCCGACCCACATTTTGATAACCACTGCCTCACCACTTCATGCCATTCCCCCAAGCCCTAAAAGAGGTGATTACCGTCGCTGGTGTTCGAACCCGCGTCGTGCGGCCGTGCCATGAAAGATTGTAGGGTTGTGTCTGTGTGTGGTGTACGGGGGGGGCCCACGGTGTTTGGTTTCCTCAAGAGTGATGACTAGTTCATCCACAGTGATTCAACACCATCTTCAAACATGTGGTCTATCGTTGTGGTGATGATGATTCACGCTACATCTATCTGTGAAAAAGAAACAAAAAAAAATCCGGACGCCTCAATGGGACATTTTTTTTTTGTTTAGGTCTTGTAGTGCCCTGCTTTCATCTCCCACTACAGCCGGTAGTGTTACGGGCAGTGATGGTCATGAAGGCACCGGTCTCTGGCTCGTTCTTCGGTGAGGATTAAAGAATATTTCATGGCTACATAACCCCACTACATCTCCCGTGGTGACTCCATGGCCATTGCACTATCGGAGATGATGGTAATGAAAGAAGAAACCATAAAACAACCGTCTCATCAGTGTCTTAGAGATTTCATCTCATCATTACAGGGACTTGACACACATCTATCTATCTATCTATCTATCTATCTATCTATCTATCTATCTATCTATCTATCTATCTATCTATCTATCTATCTATCTATCTATCTATCTATCTATCTATTTATCTATCTATCTATCTGTCTGTCTGTCTGTTGGTCTGTCTATATCTTTCCATCTTATCTATTTATGGGTCTAATTGTCATCAGTCATGATTGTTTATTTATGTATGTTGAGTATGACAATAGTAAAAGAAAAGATTATCGCCAATATTTCTATGCCAAAAATAAACTGTTGACTAATGAAGTCGTGCACTTGTGTGTGTGTGTGTGTGTGTGGTGTGTGTGTATAGTAATGACTATCCGGATAAAAAAATCGCATCCTTTTATTTGTGCACAACATAACGATTTAGTGTGTGTGTCTATGGTATAGTACGATACATTTTAGCTATGCACTGACTTTAACGCCGTATTGACTCAACTCAGTTTTATAAACACAGTATCTAGTTAGTGTGTGTGTTTACTTACTATCGTCCCTTCCCCCCCCACCTCCACTTGAAGCTCCCAATTGTCAACATCCTGTGATGGTAATATTTCCCACTGTCGCCATCAACTCCCCCCCATTCCCTCTATATTCTATATGGAGGAGGGGGGGAGTGGCTAGGTTGGGTGGTGGTAGTAGCCGTGGCCGGTCAAACCTGAGCGACGAGTGGGTCAGGATATTTGTGCTGTGGTCACCACACCGGTGGGCGGGGAGAGATCTAGGTACACACAATCACTATCTCTCTCTCTCTCTCTCTCACTCACTCCGTCTCTCTCTCTCTGTCTCTCTCTCTCTCTCTCTCTCTCTCTCTCTGTCTCCCTCTCTCTCTCACAATCATCGCGCAGCTTCCTGTTACAATGAAGGTCTGAGTTTCTTTTATTTTTGTATTTGGTTGTGAATGTTGGAGGCTAGAACTGATAGAATGGGTGGAAGGTGTGTGTGTGTGTGTGTGATGGGGGTGCTAGATGGAGAGACCTTGAGTCCGGCTCTATCTTTTCCTCCAAGGCACCCCCTTACCCCCGGGTCTTATCTTGGAAATTGGTGCTGGAAATGAGGATGAGCGGGTCTCGGAGACATGCCCATTCACTCCCTGTAGCTCCCCCCCCCAAACCCCATTGTGGGTCATTGTTTTAAACATCGGGTGAAGATTTATATATCTATATAAAGTATGTTTGTTTCTCTCGCCATATTCGTGTAGTCCGTACATATGTATGGATTGGTGTTATGTTATAACTTATATCAATCTAAAGCTAGACCTCCTAATTATTTAACCACCAAAAAAAAAATCATACATTTTCAATAGCCAAATCTCTCCGGACGGTATGATCGTAAATCGGTATTGCATGCGTATACACTATTAAACAGATATATCTAATATTGATGGTTTTGATCAATAAATTAGTTGATCATTAAAAAAAGTTCATTTTTGACCCATTCCCCCCCCCCCTCCTTTTCACATTCACGATAACCGTGACATGACCCCGCCAGTCTGGCCTATTTTTTATCCCTGGTCAGTAAACTGCGCGATGTGAAATAAAGTCAAAAGGTGGGAACTTTTTTTCAATTTAAAAAAAAATTAATGTTGCCACTATCATCTACATACAATTGTTCCTCGAATGTAAGGGGTTTCAGTTTCGTTACGAAAAAAAATGAAAATAGTTATCACCCTAATGGCCACATACAATTATGTGTGGACTATAGACAAGTGAAAAGAATCTCACTGTTCGGTTCGTAAACAATACCATATCCGGATGGTATTATAAAGACATCCTCAAACCAAAGCGAAACTTTCCGCTGAGCTATTTCTCACGTGAGATTTTTCTAAGCGCGAAAAACCCTCGCTACACCTAGGCGAAGCGAAAGTGGGCGTCAGCCGACCGGATATATTGATTTTTTTAATTTTCTTTTTTTTTTTTTGAAGGCGTCGGCAGACATTTTCTTATTATTATCCATTCTCTACAGTTATTGTATTTTACAAGTAAAAAGTGAAAAAAAACACTTACTTTTTGGTATAATCTGATATAATTCATTTTTCTATATATAATTGTAAGTCTTATTTGTAAATTTTAAGACATTTATATCAATTTTAACCTTGGTTTTCATTTAAGTCGATGTTTCTAGGCAGCCATTTGGGATTGTTTACACTCGCGAAACGCGAAAAAACTCTGCAAGAAGCGATGCCGTGAAATTTCTGTGCACCGTCGCGGAAATTCTACGCGGTTTGAGCATCTCCATATCAATACCTTGCCGCGAAAGAGGGGCGAATTTCGCGAGCAATCTAGATACGCGAAATTCGCTCGGTTTGAGGCTACCTTAAGGGATCAGCTAAATGTTATTTGACTCAATAAACAATGATGCGACGAATCTGGTTGCCATGACGCCAGTGTTTATTCGTGACGCAACGCACCGGAAAAACCTTCCAGCACCTTTTTTTTTTTCCTAAGACATAATTTTGTTGATTGCACAACTTACGCCGTCTAATATCGCAGTGGCTACGGTACCATCAAGCGGGACTCCGTATTTTTTTTCCGGGTACCAGCAATAGATATTGCTCCACACATTAACCATAACCCTAATCCTAACCCTATTTCTAACCCTAATATAGTTGCTGGTACCCGAAAAAAAATGCGGGCTCCAGCCATATTCCTAACCCTAATATAATCGTGCTTGATGGTACCCTAGCCACTGCGTTCTAATATTTTTGTATTATTAAAACAAAAAGCGCTGCATAACGCAACTCATTGCATTTAATAATCCTCTTTGTATTGAGTGAATGACTTGACAGCCGTTGTGCATGTAGAGTAAATAACTGGACAGCCGTTAACCGTGTATAGTTTATTGATTTAGAATTTAAACAGTGATGACGACATTAGTAAAATGAAGTTTTCGCGCGTTTGTTTAGTATTGTTTGGTCATAACTTAGTTTCTGGACTCACTGCTATAGGAATTCTAATCATTTAAGTGAATTGCAAATAATATTGTTATTATGGGATATAAAGTGATATAAAACTTATTTGTTATGCATGTCAGTGGTTTTAAACGTGTGTTTCGTGTACGTCAGTTCTGTTTAACTTGTGTGTTATGTACGTCAGTGGTGTTAAAATAAGTGCGTCATGTACGTCAGTGGCATTAAACGTGTGTTATGTACGCTAGTAGTGTTTGTAGGTAAGTATTGTTAAGCGTTTGTATTATATACGTCAGTGGTGTTAAACATCTGTACTATGTACGTTAGTAGTGTTAAACATGTGTGTTATGTAGGTAAGTGGTGTTAAGCGTGTGTGTTAAGTACGCCAGTGGTGTTAAACACGTATGTTATGTACCTAAGTAGTGTTAAACGTGTGTGTTATGTACGTCATTGGTGTTAAACTTGTGTAATATGTACGTCCATAGTGTTAAACGTGTGTGTTTTGTAGGTTTATGGTGTTAAATGTTTATATCATTTACGTCAGTGCTGTTAAACTAGTGTGTTATTACGTAAGTGGTCTTAAACTAGTGTGTTATTACGTAAGTGGTGTTAAACTAGTGTGTTATTACGTCAGTGGTGTTAAACTAGTGAATTATTACGTAAGTGGTATTAAACTAGTGTGTTATTACGTAAGTGGTGTTAAACTAGTGTGTTATTACGTAAGTGGTGTTATACTAGTAACTAATGTGTTATTACGTAAGTGGTGTTAAACTAGTGTGTTATTACGTAAGTGGTGTTAAACTAGTGTGTTATTACGTAAGTGGTGTTAAACTAGTGTGTTATTACGTAAGTGGTGTTAAACTAGTGTGTTATTACGTAAGTGGTGTTAAACTAGTGTGTTATTACGTAAGTTATGTTAAACTAGTGTGTTATTACGTAGTGGTGTTTAACTAGTGTGTTATTACGTAAGTGGTGTTAATATCTTTGATATAAATTAAAAAAAAATAAAAAAAAAACAACTTTGATCATTTTAAGCCCCCAGATGAGCCACCTGAGTAGTTGGTGACTAGATATGAGCCACCTGAGAAATTTGTGACTAGATATGAGCCACTTAAGACGTTGGTGACCCAAGATGAGACATCTGAGAAGCAGAGACGAAAAGTACAGAAGAGTACAGAGATGAGCGGAGCATATCGGAGCAGAGCAGATCGGAGCAAGACAGATGAATCTGGCCTTGACTTTAATCTAGTCAGTACATTGCACATTCATCCTAGTTCTGTCAAACTCAAAACACTGCTTTACTGCTACTTGGTTTTTTTCGCCTATGTGATGTGTTGTGTAAATGTGTTTCGCCATCGTGATGTTTGTTTACGCCAACCATTGTCAGATTATCTTGTGTTACATCAATGGAGGACGTTCAGCAAACTAGATGCTAAATACTGCGAGGAGATCAGGCGGCTAAATGTGTGTTCAGGAGAGAAGGAACGCATGCAGAATACACAGATCGACATGGGGACGGACTTAAACATCCCCAAAGGCACCTACCTGAACGTCATCGTGTTCTCCCTGACGCAAGACGTGCTCTTAGCTGACCATTAATGTCACACTGAGAGCATGAGCGGGTTCGGTTTCCCAAACAATGTGAAGACTGTGATTGTCAAGTCTAATTCTTCTGATTACCTGCTGAATCAGAAAACTGCACTTCATTAATACCGGCCGAACGCATTTCAGATAGTGATGAGGTGTCTACAAATTAGTGCAATTCTTCAATTTAAGCACTCGATCCGTCCAGTCATACCCAGTCTTCAGCATCGCTTCAGAAACTTTTTCAGAAAACAACGAAAAAAAAAAGCAGCTCCGGACTACTATACCAAAACTGGTTTTCATATCTCCTTTTTACAGCATCGGACACCGTTTTGTTGATGACAGAATAGCATGAGATCTGCTTGAATAACAATATATCGTTAAACGGAGCATCACGACTCACAGGACATGAGATCTAAGCTTTTACGTTAATTTGAGTGACAAACAAGCAGAATTCTTGAAAAATCTTTACCTCTGAAGGTGTGAGCTAGAACTGATTTTTAAACAGGTAGATCTTGAAGCCATATATTACTTTCGCCATACAGCTAACAATATGGTAATTGCCTAGCGCATGAAAGTGGTACGGTTGGCTGCTAACACTGACGCCAAATATCAACAATCAGGTTTCGATCATCCCTCTGTAAACTTCACTTGGTATGTAACTTGAGGCATTTGACAGACATTCTTGCAGGAATGACACAACAGTATGTTTGTGATTTACTATAAATGGATGATCTAGTCTCGAATCCTCTAGCGGACTATACAGCTGATGATCAACCTTAGGCCGAAATCGTTTAAAACGTTTGAATATTGAAATGTTAGGGAAGTCTGTGGAGCAACAGAGAAAAAAAAACAACTTCAATGATCAGTTCGTGCACATGTCGGCAGGCAAAATGTAACAGCTCCTATTGCAATTTACATGTTCTCTTAGTAACACCAGTGTTTACGGCTGTTGTGTCAAAACACATACCAATAATCTCATGAGATACCCTCACATAGTTTTAACAGCTGTATTGTTGCGTTGGCTTATGCCTTACAAGCTTGGTGGCATTTTAGCTAAACCTAAAATCTTCGTAACATCTTTCCCAGTTAAAACTACAGCTAATCTGTCTCCTTGTGACTGCAGCTCTGGATAATCTGTAGTTTACTCCATTATCTTTATGTTCCAGTAAATGACCAATGGGCATTTACTTCTATATTGAAATTCTGATTTCAAATTTCTTGTCTGGCATTGAACCCTCTTACAGAAGCTTCTTGTAGTAAACATGAATCTCAATTTCAAAACCGTCAATATCTTTACCTTCATCCTCAACTTCGCGGTTGCTTGTAGACTAGGGAGCGACCGATAGTCCGATACCGATATTTTCCCCCAGCATTTTTGCCGATACCAAACCGATATTTTGCTATTAATGAAAGGGTGTCTTGCAGATGATTAGAAGATTATAAAAACAAAAGATTTGAAAAGACAGACCGAAAGACCGAAGTCAGAAACACAAACCATGCCTGCATAATCTCAGAAATCTGCATGTTTATTGTTTAAAATTAAACTTATAACAAACAATTTGTTGTTTTTACTTTTTACTTGTTCACAAACAGAAAAGTAAGATAAAGATGTAAATAATTCATGTCAAACTAAAAAAGTAAAAATGTATTAATTAGGGCTACTTATTAAACTGCGTTAATTTGCGATTACCGCGCCAAAAAAAAATTTGCGATTAAAATTTTTAACGCAACACTTAAATGCGTTAATTTGACCAAATGCGGAAAGTTCACCAAATCGATAAATAACAGAATTTCACTCAACAATTTGAAGTTTAAGTTCCATCCACTTACGCACACACTCTCACCCCCACGTATGTGGACTGAAGCCCCACTTATAATATATAATGAAGATGTTTTGGTTGTTTAGCCCTTCGACAAGTAAACCTCCTGCTCCCTTCTCTGTCAGTGTAAAAAGAGAAAACTTTCATTCACTAGTTAACATTATATACTGTAGTGTATCGGTGAAGGTACTATAGCGTATAATGAACCCGTTTATAATGATAATTCTCTAACCACGGCTATTGTATGGGATTGTGTGGGTTGGTACCTTTCCCAGCCTCCTTTTATTTACCCAACAATATCCCGGGAGAAGGAAATTTCCTGGGACCTATCCTGGGATTCAGCTATCCAGAGAGAATAACACAGGTTCTAACCAATGTAATGTAATACCAATAAAACTTCATATGGACGTTCAGCAATCGGCAGTTGTAAATATAGTATTAATTGTAGCCAACTTATCTTTCAACTGCTGCCTACGATGTTAAAATCTATGTTTCAATTGTTTTGTCAATGTTTGTCAACAGCTAGGCATCATTTATTGCCTGGCAAGTCTATTAATTAATTAACGTTCTGAAACTAGCGATGTCAATATGATGGAAAGGCATATTTTCGATTGTGCTTTGTATATAGCAATAAAAACATCAATAGATTTTTCTCTAAGAGTTAAACCGGCAAACACTCACGCCTGCCTCGTCCCTGATACAACTGTTGCTATAACCAAAATGAGACGAAAGAAAGAATTTTTAATGTTGACACACGAAAGAAGATGAAAAATGAAAGCCGACCGATCAAAATTTTGCCGTAACATCAAAGAGTGTCATTTTACAATACAATTTCTTTTCTGTTGTTCACTAAAACACTTAACAAATAGTTGATAGTAAGATAGCAAAGCAAAATCTTCTAAAGAAGATTAAAAGTAAATTTGTCCTTCAACTCGCCGACCCTGTTGGTAAATGACGTCATCTTTGTGCTGCTGTGTCTAAAATGAAACTGGGTTGGGCGGAGGGGTCGGGGGAGGGTATAAAAAACCGCGTTAATGATAAGGGAGCTATTACTTTCTTGCTATATTATTATTTTAGGAAGGAAAGGCACATTTGAGATATAAAACCCATAGTGCCAATATCGGTTCGACTATCGGTCGCTCCTTACAAATATCGGCCGATCCGATATTAACCGATATTGCCAATATCGGTCCGATACCGATAGCGATCCGATTATCGGTCGCTCCCTATTGTAGACCAAGTAGTAACATCAGCCTTCTGATGTCTTCTTTCGTCATTACTACGCTTTGATCCTCTTTTACTGCTTTTCTTTTTGAAGATCGTTTACAGTTACCTTAATGCTTTCGAATATTGTCTTCTTCAGTACCTTGTGATTTTAGAAAACCATCTTCATAGCATGAACCGAGGTTAGTGAGACATTATTAGGCAGACAAGAATCCGTTTGTCCAATTAACCAAACTTCAGTTATACGTCTTGTCAATACACTGTGTGAATCACCACTTCATGTGGATGCCATATCAATTCGATAATTTGTAGTTAGTCAAAAACTACTTTATTATCCAGCAAACTTGAATAATAAAATTAATTATAATGTAAAATTAAAATATCACGGTATACTTTTAATTTTACAATGAACACAAATAGCACTATAGCAAAAGCAAGCATGCGACACATCAGAACAGCCGCTTTATGTCATACAGTGAAACTTCAGGTCGCTTGAGCGACCTCTAAAAGTGGTTATTTTTTCAAAAAAGTTTAGTTTTTCTTAATTTGCTTTCCAAAAGGAAAAAAAAATGAGCCACAATGCGTTAAAATCGGATACTTTTTTTTTACCATGCAATGATGAATCACCCTACCCCAACATTCTGGGAACCATCTTTAGCCCCTACCTATTTTGTATCCCTTTCTCTATAGTGTTGAATCTCTCCAACTGTTACGACCTAACTTTGTTACTTTTTTTTTAAATATTTTTTTTTTAAATTGTAGACTATTTTATTAATACATCCATACTTCGCTTTACGGCCTAGACACGTTCCACGAAATTTGGCCGCAAAGCGAAAAGCCGTACAGGGAATCAATTATTCTAGTACAAATCCAAACAAATTCAACGAGATCGGTTCCAAGTTGTTTAAATATGTAACATGGTTTATCATTCAAAATGTATTTTCTCTTTTTATTTCCTTTAAATTAAAACTACATGAGTGCATATATTTGTACATAAAATAATAAAAAACTCAAACAATAAACAATAATCTATAAACAAAATATAATTTAATGTTACATACATTTTAAATTAGTAGGATGCCCTGGTGCATTATCCAAAATTATCAATATTTTTTTTTTCACTTTTGTACAAAAGTGTTTTTTTTGGCCGTTATAGCGAAACATTTTAGGCCGTAAATCGAAAACGTGCCTGAATTGATGAAGGCCGTTATAGCAATTTGCCTTATAAAGAGCGGCTGTATATCGAGGTATGAGTGCACATTATTACTTATTAATATTCTTTACATGTAATCTATAAAAGCAAACTCGTTTACAATATTAACAGTAGAATGGTCACATAATTAAATATAGACAGTCAACTCAGTAGGGAACTATAAGAAAATAGCCTGATGGTCAAATATTTGAAAGAAAAAAAAACAACTAAAATCTTTGTAATGATACATGAGTGACTAACCGTAATATATTATTACGTCATTCGATAAGATTTCGTTTAAAGTGCATTTATCATGTGAGTTTTTATTTAGTTTTTTATTGTCTGTTAATTGTCTAATCATTTATTAGCTATTACTCGCTTAGTTAAATTTCGTGTTACTTCAAGTAAAAGCATTTATTACATGCGTATAAAACTAAAAGATAATCATAACGATTAAAAAGGATAGTATCAATATATAGAGCAGTCATGTGAAGGGTAGGTGCAGGCCCGTATCAAGGTCAAAGTAAGCAGGTGGGCACCAATACCCAGCGAGGGGGCACCTTTACTTTTCCTTTATTTTTTCCTCTTTTCTTCTTTTTTAAGTGGGAGGGCACTCCATACCTAGCGGGGGGGGGGCACTGCCCCCAAATCCCCCCCCCTTGGCTACGGGGCTGGGTAGGTGCCAGAGTATTGACTTCTTTAGGCCAACCTGTCGACTGCCTCCCCCCCCCACTACACACACCTCCCATCATTTGTATCGAAGGGCTACCGGGGATCAAAATATAAAAGTTTGTCACCGTAATACAAAAAAAAAAACACAAGAACTAAATTGACTTTTTATTACGAATTTAAATTTGGTATAAAAGAGAAAATCGTTTGCTTAGTGCTTACTATTAAAACACATAATGCAACCCGCCTGTTATTTTATCATTGTCATTTATTCAATACACATACATTACATAATTCATGTGATATTAATAAATCGTTTCAACCTGATTGTTTGACTACTTGAGATCTTTCTTTAAAATGTTCACAGTATTGAGCAATTACTAGAGAAGTCTGTCTATCTATCTTTATATAACACACACACACGCACACACACATATATATATATATATATATATATAAAGAGAGGGGGAGAGAGAGAGAGAGAGAGAGAGAGAGAGAGAGAGAGAGAGAGAGAGAGAGAGAGAGAGAGAGAGAGAGAGAGAGAGAGAGAGAGAGAAAGATACTACTAATAGATCATATGTTGTTACATAAAAAAAACATTATAGAAATAAACGAGCTATACTATAGATTTTTATTTAAATTAGTTTTTTTTTTTTTGAATGTTTGTTGTAAAGTTATTTCGAATAGACAATCAAACTGTTCAATTTGTTATCGTCTTCTATTAAAATAGCTGATATTATGTTTGCAGTAGTAAGGACGCCGCGGAGCTCCTACTCCTCTGAAAAGAAAATTAAAACAAATAATTAATTACGATACTCCTAAATTTTTTAAGCTACAATAGTAGTCAATTTGCAAATCAAAAGGGTTTCAGTCATATGCGAGTTGTGACTCAGTAGGGAATATACTAAAGGTAAATTATGTACTTTTCTCCATGGTGACCGTGGGCAATGGAAAGAATACTGTCCCATTACCATACAGCTATCACATCATATAGAAGACTAAACAGTTGGCTAATTCACGTACATAGCCAACATAAGCTAAACAGGCAGAATACACTTGGATAATTCCAGGTGGAATAAGATATATCAGAAAAACTGATAAAAAATTTCGATGTTTTATACAAGTTATTACTTTAACACGGCTGTTTTTTTCGTGATGTCAAATATGTAACTTTTTTTTTCTAATCAGGTCAAGTTTTTCTTCTACTTGAATTTATACAATGCTGCAAAAACTGTATTCTACGGTATTTGGCAATAAGTTAGGAAACAACCTATAGAATTCCTGTTTTTTATAATTGTAGCAATTCATAAAACAGCTCAAAATAACGCATAAAAACTTGTGTTTATCTTGGTCTTATTTGTTTTCATAAAATATAGCGAGAACTTATTTTTTTTGGATCATTCATTAAACGTGAAGCTTTAGGCTATTAAATGATATACAAATATGCTTTCAATCTTTTTTACTGCTAATTAAAATTAATTTAAATGTAAAGTTTTGCCGCCCACTTTTTTTACACACATCTTATACATTTTTGTTTCTAAAACAAGGAAAGCAACAAATGATTTATAACAACTGTTTGCTCAAAAATTTTGATTATGATCATGAGGAGAAGTAAGCGTAGAAACAAAAAAAAAACAGATTCTGGTTTAGTCACTTTGCTATACACAATGGCGGATCCAGGGGGACCGACCTGGCCTCGGCCCCCCCCCCCATGGCTCCGACCCCTCTAATGTATGGACCCTTTTTCTCTGCTGCTGCTCGAGATATAACGTTTTTACAAGATTTTTTTTTTTCAAAAGACAATTTAATTCAACTTAAGAACTGAAAAAGTTATGTAGAACAATCTAGAAAACCAAAAAAAAATATTTTAGTTTGCAGCGGGCTTTTTTCATTAAAAAGCCACGCCCCCCCCCCTATTCCAATTTCCTGGATCCGCTTCTGATACAGTTAGTGGCTGATCATAAATTATGTTAAGAAAAGCTACACAAACCGCATCATGATTATTTTGGTGTGAAACTTTGCGGTTAGGACAAACCATATGCACCATATAAATGTATTAAAACATTTGTCGAGGGTCTACGACGTCGGGGCAAGTGTAATCAACCGTCTTTTCCTTTGATGTGCCAATGGTTTGGAGGGAAGGGAACAATCAGACTACTGATTGATATTTTTGCATGACAAATCTAGGTTGTATTAACAGAAAAAATAAACATCATGTAAACGAATTCCATATAAAGATCACAACTGACAGGTATGTTAAAGCCCTCGTGCTGGGTCTACAATGTAGCTATATAAAGTACTCCTGTTTCCTCCGTTATAGTGCTAGGGCTACAATGTAGCTATATAAAGTACTCCTGTTTCCTCCGTTATAGTGCTAGGGCTACAATGCAGCTATATAAAGTACTCCTGTTTCCTCCGTTATAGTGCTAGGGCTACAATGTAGCTATATAAAGTACTCCTGTTTCCTCCGTTATAGTGCTAGGGCTACAATGTAGCTATATAAAGTACTCCTGTTTCCTCCGTTATAGTGCTAGGGCTACAATGTAGCTATATAAAGTACTCCTGTTTTCTCCGTTATAGTGCTAGGGCTACAATGTAGCTATATAAAGTACTCCTGTTTCCTCCGTTATAGTGCTAGGGCTACAATGTAGCTATATAAAGTACTCCTGTTTCCTCCGTTATAGTGCTAGGGCTACAATGTAGCTATATAAAGTACTCCTGTTTCCTCCGTTATAGTGCTAGGGCTACAATGTAGCTATATAAAGTACTCCTGTTTCCTCTGTTATAGTGCTAGGGCTACAATGTAGCTATATAAAGTACTTCTGTTTCCTCTGTTATAGTGCTGGATATACAATGTAGCTATATAAAGTACTCATGTTTCCTCAGTTAGAGTGCTAGGGCTACAATGTAGCTATATAAAGTACGTATGTTTCCTCTGTTATAGTGCTGGATATACAATGTAGCTATATAAAGTACTCCTGTTTCCTCTGTTATAGTTCTAGGGCTACAATGTAGCTATATAAAGTACGTATGTTTCCTCTGTTATAGTGCTGGGTCTACAATTTAGCTATATAAAGTACTCCTGTTTCCTCTGTTATAGTGCTAGGGCTACAATGTAGCTATATAAAGTACGTATGTTTCCTCTGTTATAGTGCTGGATATACAATGTAGCTATATAAAGTACTCATGTTTCCTCAGTTAGAGTGCTAGGGCTACAATGTAGCTATATAAAGTACGTATGTTTCCTCTGTTATAGTGCTGGATATACAATGTAGCTATATAAAGTACTCCTGTTTCCTCTGTTATAGTTCTAGGGCTACAATGTAGCTATATAAAGTACGTATGTTTCCTCTGTTATAGTGCTGGATATACATTGTAGCTATATAAAGTACTCATGTTTCCTCTCTTTGTGGGACAGCAGGGCATATGGCACTATATAAAACGCAATTGGCCAGTATGTTTATCTAAAACTATTGTATTCCTCAAGGAAAAAATTCCACGTATAAGTGAGACCATTATTTGAAGCAGGTATTTTTGATGGCCCACAAATTAGGGAGTTGGTAAAAATATGCCAAGTTTGATGAAAGTAGGAATAAAAATCAACTCAATGCATAGCGTGATTTCCGGTCTATTGTCCAGAATTGCCTTGGTAACCGCTAAATGTCCAGACTACAAACTGATGGCTGAAGAGCTACTTCATGATTTCAAAGCTCTTGAATATACACACATATATATATATATATATATATATATATATATATATATATATATATATATATATTAGGGTGGTTCAAAAAAATTTTTTTTTAGTAACTTGTAGTGCTTTTTGATTTTTCTGTTATATGTCATGAGATAATGAAATAACAACAAAAACTGAGTCATTCTATCATCATTTACTACTGCCTCATGAGGATTAAAAATGGTGATAACTGCCGATTTTCTCGTTTTTGTATCATTAAGCCAGAAAAATGTTGAGGTTTCCACATTGACTCAACAACCTGATACAAGTACTGCTTTTCATCTTCCTTTTTTGTTAATGACATGTTGAAGTTGGTTGCCAATGCAATGCCTCGCTCTGCTGAGTCATTAACAACTTTTAGTGAATGGGCAACCACCTTTGCGTGTTGGTACGCTTCCAGCTGTGACCACTGCTCAACAGGCAAGTTCAGAAACGATTTGTCGAGATTCAAGATCTGAAAGAAGAAGTGTGTTCTGCTTCCAATAAAATAATCAAGTTTCTTATCACAGAGTTCTTCTTTGCCAGTGTATTTGATTGACCTTTCTGAAGATGTTTCATGTTCGCTGGCAGTTATAAGACAAGATGACATTCTTGTCTTGACCTCGGCTGAAACAAGGTCAGAAAACAGAGCAAGTGGCACGAGTTCTTGTCCCAAGTACCATGGCCGGTGTTTACTGCAGTTGTATCAAATGACATTCCTGCAATGCTGTTAGTCAGCTCCCAATCAGTGATGGTTTCTGCTGCAGCTTTGGCTATTTGCTCACCTGTTCCTTGTACAACTTTTGGAATAGCCAAAAGCTTTTCAGTTGTACGACCTGTTACAATGATTGCTACGCGATCTTCTTTTCCTGGACCGCCAGCTATTGAAGGGAGCAATTTGTCATCGAAATGTATAACCAGTGGGCCATCTCTGTTGAATGCAGACTTCACATCAGCAGCTGCTTGAGTACGATGCTTTGATCTTGTTCTTCTGATGCTGCTGACAGACAAGGACATACCTGATGCATTTTGTCCATTAGTCGTAGCTGATGTATGTAGAATATATGCAGCATCTCGATTGCTGACACTTGTACGATCTAGTGCTGCAGCTAACTGTGGACTTACAGCTTCATTTGCAGATATTTTTGCACGCTTTTACTGTGTTTGATCTTGTGTGTCTGAACTGTCTGATGATTTTTTATTTAGGATTGTAGTCACTGAGTTCTGCACTACTTTCTTCATCAAGATCACTAATGTCACTGGTGTCACCATTATTCTGGTGCACTTGCCTGAGCTAAATCATTTAGCCTCCTGTCTTCTTTGGTCCTCAGTTCAGCTTCTCTTTGTATTCTTACTGCTCGTCGACCTTCTACTGCTGTAAGCTGCTGGTCTATTTTACCCATGACATACTTCCTTTCTGTTCTTTGATCAGTCAGAAAAACCCTATCTTCTTCAATTTTTATTCGGTTCATCGCATCATGATGAGCAATATCAAACAGGCCATTCATATCAGCTTCAAAATTTGACTCCCTTGCCATCTGAGCTGTGCCACCACGGGTCTTATTGCGACAGACAGTTCTGTGTTTATCAACAAGAAGTTTTAGCTTGTGGATACTATTTCTTTCTTCAGCTGATGGTACTCTTGCTCTGGCCCATATCTCGCAAACCTGTCTAACAGTAACTGTAACCGATTCAGTTTTAGACAGTTTTTCATTATTGTGATGATGATAGTAGACTTGTAAAACTTCTCTAGTTGTTAGTAGCATATTTCCATTAAATAACTGTACTGGTTCGCCAATCAGATGAACATATGTCTGAGATCTTGTAACAGCCATTTTAAAAAAAAAATTGTCTCTAATAAATCAATAGCCAATACCTCCTAGAAATAAATTAAAATTAAGACAAATATATAAAACTTGTAGACAGTACAATCAAAATGGAGTTGTTTACTTTTTTAAAAGTTAAATATTCTTTGTACTTGCAAAAAATAAGTAACAGTTGACCAGTCTTCAAATTGATCTTTAAGCTGGAAATAATATCGATTTTTGGGACCAAACAAAAAATTCAGGTGCTTTGAGGCAGTACTAAATTAACTTCAAATGGAGTTATATTTTATATTTAAGGTCTCTGCACAGGTAACATAATTTTTATGAAGCACTAGCAATTTTTCAACTTTTATTTTTTACCTATGCATTGTGAACCACCCTAATATATATATATATATATATATATATATATATATATATATATATATATATATATATATACATATATATATGCAAACATTAGAAACCTTAATATAATGTAATATATATATATGTATATATATATATATATATATATGTCCAACAAAAAAGACTGAACTAATACGTCTAAGGTAAATAATTATTTTTGAAATTAATTATTACGAGTCTTGAGCTGGTAAACGGCAGATTCCAGTACAGCATAATTTATCGTTATAGCATTGTTCACCCACTTTTTTGCAACTAAAAAAAAAAGAAAATAAATCCGAAAATGAAAAAAAAAATCAAATTACAAATTTAAATTTTTCTAACAACAAATTAAATGAAAAAATGCATTGCAATTAAATATTTTTTTTCTTTATTTTCCTATTTATAAATAAAATAAAGGATCGTAAAATGTGATATTTCACTTTCAAATCTGCAATGTGTTAATATTTAGAGTTAAACTTAATTAAAAACATTTTCTTACATTTTTTTAAAATATTCTTTGTTACGTTCAGTTTTGTTTGAACCTGAAAACAAGTTATATTTTAATATTTTTTTTAGAAAACCATTAATATATAAATAAAGGCTTTATCTAAATGTTATCTATCAATCTATTTACTTAAATATCTATCTATCTAAGTGTATTCTTTGTTCAAATTCAAACTTATGCTTTCTGAATCAAAATACAAAAACATCAGCACATTTCGTAAAAAGAAAATAATAATAATTTAAACCATATTATTCTTTTATGCAAATAGGTCATGATGGATATTGATTATAAATCAACTTTGTTTTTTTAATGTTATGAACAAAATTTAAAAAAAAAATTTTTTTAGTTTGCTTTCTATTTTATTATAACAAACTATAGGATAAATAATTTTTAAAAAAGTGAGTAACCGAGAGTGAGATTTAAACCAATCAAGACAGCAGGTCAAATATTTTAATTAACAACTCATCCTAAACTACATCATATTTGGAGCTCGTTATTTTATTTCTTGGAAAATCAGTAGATTTTTTGAAACGAAGTGGCTACGGGTACGGCTAACGTACTCCGTATTATTTTTTTCCCGGGTACGGCTATAGATTTCGCATGCGCTCTAGACGGACTCTGTATTTTTTTCGGGGTATGTCTATAGATATTGCACCTAACCTTAACCTTGACCCTAACCCTAATTCTAACCCTAATCCTAACCCTAGCCCTAATCCTAACCCTAACCCTAGCCCTGAAAAAAACAAATATGTATTAAAATGCATTTTGTCTTACTTTATAAATTAAACTCAATAATGCCATTTTACAGAATTGGTGTTCTGTTATATTAGATAACATTTCTAATGTCATAGTTCAAATCAGTAAAAACATATTTAAGATTTTCTTTTTATTTATCAAATCAAGACGTAGGGTGAAGGCATTATGATTTTAAACAGGAAACAGTATTCTTGAAACTTACTTTCGAAGGACGGACTTGAGACAGAAATATGTTTAATTAGACTTTTTAAGCACCGGCAAAATAATGCAATATTTATAGCTCTGTGTTTTTCCATTATTTATAAAAAAAAAAAAACAAATAAAAAAAAACATATCTTTAGATTTCGGTAATAAACACATCCTTCAAATTTTTATTTGTATAGTCTTTGTCTTAGAAATATGAACAGAAACTGTATTAATTTATGTATGTTTAGTCTAGTAATGATTGTTTTTAATTTTAAATAATATTGCGGTTATTCTAAACGTAATAAGCTAGTTCTGAAAAGTCCTATAAATCAGTGGTTCCCAGCCCCCGGACCGCGAACCCCAAACAAGATTCATCGAAGAAATGATACTGGGCCACCCAAGAAACATTTACTTGTCTTATTTTAATAACTCTCTCTCTCGGGATATTATCAAACGTTGATCGGTCTGTGGTGAGATAAATGATGAATATCTGTGTTACTGTTATTTTATGTATGCTAGAAAAAACTAATTTTGGATAGTGGAGGATGTAAAACATATAAATAACCCTATATAAATATAAAGGAACAAATTAGTCTAAATGTGGTCTTGATATACTGGTTATGTAAGCAGAAGTGTTTTCTCGTCTAGCTCATGCAGCTACAAGATGATGTTGGAGGTACTTATTAAGCTGAACATCGCGCTGTTTATACTTGGAATTATTTTGTCTCAGTCAAGACATGTGGTAGCAAGCAGCGCTGGTTTAGGATCAGTAATTATCATAGTTTTAAAACTTTCCACTATGCATCCTTTTTGTTTGGGCTCTGAAGCAGAGTATCCAAGGAACTCTTGCCGTGATATTTTATGAGGACCATATTGTTATATTTCTATTAACGCCAATATCCCCATTAACTTCTCCACTCCCCAGGAGATGAATTTGATTTTTTAAGTAAAATAAATTACTTGTAAAAGCTTAATTTACTTTGTGCCAAAAAATTATAAATCCATAATGATTGCAGAAAATATTTTAGAATGAAAAAAATCTATACCAATCATAGATGTGTGGGATCTGCGTTAAATCGAAAGTAAAGAATTAATGCAACAGTATTCCAGTTTAAAAACGTCAGACGCAAATAACAGTAATAAAAATCATGAAAAAATCGGATCTGTCCGAAACCAAAATAACCTAGCCTACTGATCACACCTATAGGAATATAACTCTTTACCAATGTTTTGCAGGATACAACTAGTACAATAATAATGTGTGTCTGTTGTAGCTGACTTTCACATCCAAACTTTTGTAACCTTACGTTATAGTAAAGAATGACACGTACACATGTCGTCTACATCCACGGTTCTCAACTTTTTTTTGCTACTTTACCCCAAATGGTGCCAAAGTATGTACGCTGGTACCCCTCTCAACGAAAAGTATATGTCGCTGCGTACCCCATCATAAATATATATATATATATATATATATATAAACAGCCAGTGGGAAGTTATATAATTCAATTACTGACATACAAGCTATATAATTATTAACTCAATTACTAGCATTTGGCCTAAATAATTAATCACTGTTATAACCACAGTTAAACTGTAACCTTTGACACAACATAGTTTTTGTTATGGATAAGACCAGGGACCCCCTTCTATATCTGTCGCTGTCAAATCTTGTTATAGGGACCTCCACGGGTATATTTTCCATAAAATATAAGTCTCGGGCCCCAAAACCTAAGCGCTGCTCACATAATAAAATAATATTGAAATCATGTGTTGAGAATTTTTGTTAAATTTTGTTTTGCTACTCTGCTTGTGTTTTGCACTGTTTTGTATTGTATTTTGCCCTGTTTATGTTTTACCATGTTGTGCATGATGTTTTACCCTGATGTGCATTGTGTTTCGCATTGTAAATGCCTTTGCATTGTGCTTTGCTCTGCCATTCTGGGTCTCATTGTGGAACTATGAAAGATTATGAAAAAAGCACAATATTTGAAGTAAAGTTTAAATGGACTTAAATGTGCAATAAATGAGATTAGCGCTTGGCTTTTGTTTAACGTTATTTCCCCCCCCCCCCTGTGTTTGTCGTCTTGTGCGTCAATTCACTCAGCTCTCAGTGTGGGTGGGTTTCGCTGCACGTTTTGTATGATAAGTCACTTATGTTTTCAACATTTCGGCAAGGAAATGAGGAGGAGTGCAAAAAAGATGATGTGTGTTTTACTTTATCGGACGAATTGTACATGCCACCAATTAGAAATGAGCCATTTCAACTGTGTTCTGTTGTATGCCGTTGTCTGGCTCGGTGGTACTCCGGTTGTGTAAGCCTGGTTCGCTTTCTGAGTCACCTACCTATGTCTTCCTTGGTCATCACGCAGCTCTCGGTTTTGGTAGTCTGTGCCGAACCTAGGGATTTAGGGGCCCCTACATTTTTGACATTCGATACCCATGACATGAGATAATGTACTTAATATTTAATGTTAAAAAGTGTGGGGGCCCTTCTCAAGTTGGGGCTCGGGGGGACTATCGAATTTGTACACCCTCCTCCCCGCACCCTAGGTACGTCTCTGTTAGTGGTGGATAACAGATAGCGACCGATAATCGGATAGGTATCGGTATCGGACCGATATTGGCACTATGGGTTAACTATCGGACCGGCCGTTTTTTGGCTGCCGATACATTGTTTTTTTTTTTCACAAATCTAGTAACTCTATACTGGTTTTGGTTTAACAGAGTTAAAGTTTACTTACAGACTTCCAGTTAACTGTTCCCCTGAGTGTAGTGATTTACTGATATAATTAAGTGTTTTTAATTTTTCAAACTTTTTTAAAAATCTGCTACAATAAAAATTACAAAGATTAGCGAATAAAATTATTTTAATTTCATCACAACTTTCACAAGTTAGTGAAGTTACAATGAACAATTAATACATTTTTACTTTTTTAGTTTGACATTAATTATTTACAACTTTATCTTACTTTTCTGTTTGTGTACAAGTGAAAAGTAAAAACAACAAATTGTTTGTTATAAGTTTAATTTAAAACAATAGTCATGCAGATTGCCAAATTCCGTTACTGAAAGGTTACCGGTAAGCTGTACAATAAAAAGGGGAGTGTAATCTGCAGTACTATATTTGGCACCACTAATTTCCCTTGATTTAGTCAAGGTTGTGACCTATTCGCCATACATATTTAATTTTATTTATTAAGAAGTTGTGCCAGTTGGTAGAGGTTGTGCCTCTTGCTGTGTGTAGAAGAAGTGCCACTTGCTGTGTGTAGAAGTTGTGCCGCTTGCAGTGTGTAGAAGCTGTGCCAGTTGGTAGAGTTTGTGCCACTTGCTGTGTGTAGAAGTTGTGCCACTTGCTGTGTGTAGAAGTTGTGCCAGTTGGTAGAGGTTGTGCCTCTTACTGTGTGTAGAAGAAGTGCCACTTGCAGTGTGTAGAAGTTGTGCCAGTTGGTAGAGTTTGTGCCACTTGCTGTGTGTAGAAGTTGTGCCACTTGCTGTGTGTAGAAGTTGTGCCAGTTGGTAGAGGTTGTGCCTCTTACTGTGTGTAGAAGTGCCACTTGCAGTGTGTAGAAGTTGTGCCAGTTGGTAGAGGTTGTGCCTCTTACTGTGTGTAGAAGTTGTGCCAGTTGGTAGAGGTTGTGTCACTTGCTGTATGTAGAAGTTGTGCCAGTTGGTAGAGGTTGTGCCTCTTACTGTGTGTAGAAGTTGTGCCAGTTGCCGTTTGTAGAAAATGTGCTAGTCATCGTTCAGCAGCTCTACCAGTTTCTCTGTAATATCTTCAGTCAGTGTCTCAATCTCCTCTAGTTCATTTTCTAAATGATACTTTTTAATGTTCAACATTCTCTTTTGTATATTCTCTGTGTCTGTGTTCTCTATGACTTCCCCATTCACCGAGTTACTTCTTTCTACAGCCAACTTTGCAGTTGGTGATTTGACGACGACGTCTTGATCTTTTTCTTTAATCAAAATATGTTTAGATCGATCAATTTCTTCATTCATGATTACTTCAATGTCCTGTAATGTGGGTTGAAAAGCTGTGATCTTCTCCAGAGCAGCAGAGCTTTGATGGCCACTCCACGTCCCCCATAAGATCAAGTTCCAGGTGTGGACAACACTCTCAGACTCCTGCACTTTCTTGTTGTTTAAGTTTTCGCTCACAATCTCGGTCGTGGTCAGTTCAGAGTGAGATGTCTCTTCAATCAACACATCTCTGAATTATAAAATGCAAAACACGTTCTGTTAGTTAAATAGATTTATGGGGGGGGGGAGGGGGAGAGATGATACTGATATTAACTAGATTAATGTTACCTTCTACCAGTGCTCTGAATTTGAAGAGTCCAGTTTCCTACTGGACTTTCACCCCAGTTGTGTACAGTCATGAAAGTAAATGTCCAGTCACCACTGAATGAATCGTTGGGACGAGGAGCCATGAGGTGCGACCTTTGTGGATCAAAATGTTTGGAAAATTATTGGATTTAGTTAGTTACTGTGTGTCTGCTAAATTTATTTGTAAGAAAACCGATCACGGACTATAATCTTACTCCATTTTTATAATAAATGCAGAGGCACCTTAACAGTAATCCCCCCTATAGTCAGTGCAGTTGATATGAGAGTAATACTGACCTAGTTAGTGCAGTTGATATGAGTGTAATACTGACCTAGCTAGTGCAGGTGATATGAGTGTAATACTGACCTAGTTAGTGCAGGTGATATGATTGTAATACTGACCTAGTTAGTGCAGGTGATATGAGTGTAATACTGACCTAGTTAGTGCAGGTGATATGATTGTAATACTGACCTAATTAGTGCTATTGATATGAGTGTAATACTGACCTAGTTAGTGCAGGTGATATGAGTGTAATACTGACCTAGTTAGTGCAGGTGATATGAGTGTAATACTGACCTAGTTACTGCAGTTGATATGAGTGTAATACTGACCTAGTAAGTGCAGGTGATATGATTGTAATTCTGACCTAGTAAGTGCAGGTGATATGATTGTAATACTGACCTAGTTAGTGAAGGTGATATGAGTGTAATACTGACCTAGTTAGTGCAGGTGATATGATTGTAATACTGACCTAATTAGTGCTATTGATATGAGTGTAATACTGACCTAGTTAGTGCAGGTGATATGAGTGTAATACTGACCTAGTTAGTGCAGGTGATATGAGTGTAATACTGACCTAGTTACTGCAGTTGATATGAGTGTAATACTGACCTAGTAAGTGCAGGTGATATGATTGTAATACTGACCTAGTAAGTGCAGGTGATATGATTGTAATACTGACCTAGTTAGTGAAGGTGATATGAGTGTAATACTGACCTAGTTAGTGCAGGTGATATGATTGTAATACTGACCTAATTAGTGCAATTGATATGAGTGTAATACTGACCTAGTTAGTGCAGGTGATATGATTGTAATACTGACCTAGCTAGTGCAGGTGATATGAGTGTAATACTGACCTAGTTAGTGCAATTGATATGAGTGTAATACTGACCTAGCTAGTGCAGTTGATATGAGTGTAATACTGACCTAGTTAGTGCAGTTGATATGAGTGTAATACTGACCTAGTTAGTGCAGGTGATATGAGTGTATTACTGACCTAGCTAGTGCAGGTGATATGAGTGTAATACTGACCTAATTAGTGCAATTGATATGAACGTAATACTGACCTAGTTAGTGCAGGTGATATGAGTGTAATACTGACCTAGTTAGTGCAATTGATATGAGTGTAATACTGACCTAGTTGGTGCAGGTGATATGATTGTAATACTGAACTAGTTAGTGCAGGTGATATGAGTGTAATACTGACCTAATTAGTGCAATTGATATGAACGTAATACTGACCTAATTAGTGCAATTGATATGAACGTAATACTGACCTAGTTAGTGCAGGTGATATAAGTGTAATACTGACCTAGCTAGTGCAGGTGATATGAGTGTAATACTGACCTAATTAGTGCAATTGATATGAACGTAATACTGACCTAGTTAGTGCAGGTGATATAAGTGTAATACTGACCTAGCTAGTGCAGGTGATATGAGTGTAATACTGACCTAGTTAGTGCAATTGATATGGAGTGTAATGACTGACCTAGCTAGTGCAGTGGATGTAAGAGGAATGTAATACTGACCTAGTTAGTGCAGTTGATATGAGTGTAATACCATGACCTAGTTAGTGAAGGTGATATGGGTGTAATACTGACCTAGTTAGTGTAATTGATATGAGTGTAATACCTGACCTAGCTAGTGCAGATTTGATATGAGTGTCATACTTTGACCTAGTTAGTGCAGGTGATATGAGTGTAATACTGAACTAGTTAGTGCAGGTGATAGAGGTGTAATACTGACCTAGTGGTGCAATTGATATGAACGTAATACTGACCTAATACATGACCTAGTTAGTGAGTGTAATATAACCTAATTAGTGCAAGATATGAACGTAATACTGACCTAGTTAGTGCAGGTGATATAAGTACAATACTGACCTAGTTAGTGTAAGGTGATATGAGTGTAATACTGACCTAGTTAGTGCCGGTGATATGAATGTAATACTGACCTAGTTAGTGCAGGTGATATAAGTGTAATACTGACCTAGTTAGTGCAGGTGATATAAGTGTAATACTAAGTTCTCCTCTAAACTGTGTAAACATGTTGACAGTAACTTGGACATGTTCCAGCCGGTCAATTATGTTGAGTTGGTCTGTCTGACATCCTTTCATAGTTACAGTGTCCTGTAGACTCCCAGACATCGGTATCTTCCTTTTAAATTTAAATTGAAAGCAGTAGGATTATAAAAAAAAAGTAATTAAAAAAAATTATCTTGATGACACTAAGTTATCTCTTCATAATCTCTATTTAATCTCTACTGGGGTAAAACAAATGCACTCATTTATTAAGTAAAATGTAAAAGTTGAAAATTGTAATACTTTTTGTAATTTAATAATAGTAATGTATTGAATTACATTATAACAAAATACCAGCTTGCAGTGCCGGATTAATCCCATAGAATTCCCGTAAGCACCAGCATCATGTGTTGCCCCCCCCCCCCCATTCGTTTAATACGAAAAAATTAATTGTACAGAAACATGACGATACTGTATAGTGTCAACTGAAAAGGACGCAATGTAGCCTACTAAAGGAGTGAACGCTAAAATATTGTACTTTTTAAAAAACATTTCGAGAAAATTAAGAGTTTTTTTCATTGATTTTTTTTTTAAAGCTAAAAACAAGAATATGATTCTATAGGAAGTGTATCGTAGACTGGAAACTTGTTACATGTAGATGGCGAGGCTTTGCCATCTTTAGCTCTATTCTATTTTTTTTGTTTGTTTGACAGCTTTTGCTTTTGTGCACCACAGCCCCGTAGCCAAGGGGGCGGGGGGCACTGGGGGTCGTGCCCCCCCCCCGCTAGGTCTGGAGTGCCCTCCCCCGCTTAAAAAAGAGGAAAAAATAAAGAAAAAATAACTAAAATGAGAAGGTGCCCCCTTGCTGGGTATTGGTGCCCCCCTGCTTACTTTGGCCTGGCTACGGGCCTGGTGCACCACTTAACTGAGCCATTGTCATCTTCGTCATGTGGTCTTTTTAAATACAGAAATAAAAAGATCTTGTTAGAATTATTGTGTCACATTCAACACAGTAAAATAAAACAGACGATTTAATTAATTCCCCAGCTAATTATCACGTGCTTCATTGAAAATGATAATTCGCTTAACACATTTACTCTATATAAATAAACATGTAAACAGGAATCACGCTATTAATCATAACTCTGAAAGTACATCCAAAAGCACTGCATTAATAAACATAACAAATTTAGAAACGGGTCATTTTACGGTAGAAATGTGTTTCCTTTGTTTACAGTTTTAAATGATTCATAATTATGTTTTTCTAAAATTTGTATTTTTTTTAATAAATAGAATTAGAAACAATGGCTTTCTCAATACATTTACTTACTATTACATTACATAGGGCTTAGCCACGGCAACGGGTGGCCGGATACAGCTAGTAACAAATAAACATTTATGAGTTTAATTATGTTTTATAAAAAGAGGCTGAAATTCAACCTGAATTAAATAAATCATAACTTTCTGTGATGCCTTCTCTTCCCTTGACGTACGTTCTTATATTGCCTAATGGTTAATCCAAGACTGCCATATAGCAATGGTCCCACAAGACTGCCAGATAACAATGGTCCTACAAGACTGCCAGATAACAATGGTCCTACAAGACTGCCAGATAACAATAGTCCTACAAGACTGCCAGATAGCAATGGTCCTACAAGACTGCCAGATAACGATGATATCAATGGTCCCATAAGAATGCTAGATAGCAATGGTCCTACAAGACTGCCAGATAACAATGATCCTAAAAGACTGCCAGATAACGATAGTCCTACAAGACTGCCTGATAGCAATGGTCCTACAAGACTGCCAGATAACAATGGTCCTACAAGACTGCCTGATAACAATGGTCCCACAAGAGTGCCAGATAACAATGATCCTAAAAGACTGCCAGATAACGATAGTCCTACAAGACTGCCTGATAGCAATGGTCCTACAAGAATGCCAGATAGCAATGGTCCTACAAGACTGCCAGATAACAATGGTCCTACAAGACTGCCTGATAACAATGATCCCACAAGAATGCCAGATAACAATGTTCCCACAAGAATGCCAGATAAAGATTTAATTATTTACTGCCTATGGCTCAAGTATTATCAAATTTATTTCCACCAGACAAAAGTGCTGATAATAAAACAAAACATAACTATTGATTTGTAGATCATGTAGCAGTAAAATATTTTGCACTACATAGTCTAGTATGAATAGAATGAAACTCACCTGTTGATGATTTTAGGTGTAAGGAACTGGCAGAACTTTTGCTCGGGTACATTCTTCCAGGACTGGGCCAGGTGAACCATTTTTCCACAGTCCATCAATCCAAAACCGAACTGGTGGCTAACATGGTGTCCAGCCCCATTGATGGTCCAGCTGTGATCAGCTGATGGGATGCGGGCTGCTTGCACTGCTATATGTTGTATGTCCCTCCACGTTAAACTAGGACTGTTGATAAAGGTGTTCAATAACCCTAACTTAGTTGAATATATTCTCAGAGTCAATCAATTAGTATCATAGCATGTTTCATTACACTAAACTCGAATACTTGTTGCTCTACAAGCATAACTACACTCATACCTCGCTATACGGCCGCTCGTTATACGGCATTTCGCTATAACGGCCTTCATCATTTATGGCACGTTTTCGATATAACGGCCTAAAATGTTTCGCTGTAACGGCCAAAAAAAAAAACACTTTTGTACAGAAGTGAAAAAATTTTGATTATTTTGTATAATGCACCAGGGCATCCTACCTAATTTATCCGAACTATCTGAAGATGTCCGAAAAATACAACAGCACTGATCCAACCAATGGAAAAGGGCGCAATAATCACTTTTAAGGCACATTACCTACACCGAACTTTTCGTAAACTCAGCATAAGGGAAACCGATGATGAATCTTCAATTTTGGAAAAACTATAACATCAAGGAAACTGTTGACAGCATCAGTGAATGATGGGACGAATTAAAATTGACAACAATGAACCATGGATGGAAAAAAATATGGCCAGAATGTGTAAAAAGTACTGTTGCAGACAGAAGCGTACCTAGGGTGGGGGGAGGGGGTCCAAATTCAAAAGCCCTCCCCGGCCTTAGCCTGAGCCCCCCCCCCCCCAATTTTTTTTACATTAAATATAAAGTACATAATCTTATGTCATGTTGTCGAATGTCAAAATGCAGGGGCCTCCAAAGAGGGGCCCTAAAACCCCTAAGTTCGGCACTGAATACAGAAGTTAATTTTATTCCTGAAATTAGGCAAAACATTTTGGAAGGTTTGAACGAACGTAATGTGCTTGCTCTACTTGAAGCTGATAGGGAACCTCCTCCTTGAAAACGATCCTGAAGTCAGACGTAGCGCACAATTTCTCGAGGAATTAACTCAACCATTAGCTGTTATAACTCATTGAAGAACGAAATAAACAAGAAGGCAAGATAAACAACGTTGGACAATTTTTGCAAGCCACGCCCATCCTTACCAGCGGAAAATGATGACGTCATTGATCTGCAGGTTTCCATTTCGTCATTGTCTTCATTTAAAAAAAAATAAACAGATTCATATTTTATTTAACATGACATGGTTTTTTTTTTGTTTATAGACTATTGTTGATTGTTGGAGTTGTTATTATTTTATGTACAAATGTATGCAGCTTTAATTTAAATGAAATAAAAAGAGAAAATACATTTTGAATCATAAACCATGTTACATATTTGAACAACTTGGAACCGATCTCGTTGAATTAGTATGGATTTGCACTAGAATAATTGATTCATTATACGGCTTTTCGCTTAGCGGCCAAATTTCGTGGAACGTATCTAGGCCGTAAAGCGAGGTATGGGTGTATTTAATTTAGTGATAATTTTCATGATTTTACTTTATTTTGTAATAAACAGTCAGATTAGCTATCAGACAAATTAGAGGGGACGGATGGTCGTGCTGTTAATTAAGCGCTCGACTGTCACCTCAGTGTTTGGTCTCCGGTGACAACCAAGGGAATATTTCAGGTCTAGAGTCTAGGTAAAAGTTCCCTCCCTTAGTGCCTCCATATCCACTGCACAATCAGTTACAATGAAGCCCCATAGTGTTAACGCGGGGTATACGTTCCATCAATGTAACGCCTAATTTGAAACATCGTTAAACGAGGTTATCTCATCATGTAAATTATGGGGTTAGGGGAAGATGGGTAGAAAATTGGTCAGGTATTTTAACATTAAATTTATTAATTTTGTTTTTTATAACAATAAAACAAAAAAAAAATTTCTTACAAATATAGAAATATGATAAACGAATATACATATAAAGATAAATAAAATAGTAAGTCAGTATGCTTACATTTCAGATCATTCAGTCTCTTCTGTATTTCCCATTTTCTGCCTTTTTATCAAAGAAGGTATTTAATGTAACTTGCGTTTTCCTTTTGCACTCTGTAAGAAGTTGTTGGTAAGTGGAAAAGGCATCCATAACACCCGGATTGCCTTTGAAATTCTGTCAAAACTTGGGTCATTTTCAATAATAAATTGGTCCATAATATCTGCTATAGTGGTCAAACTGGTTTTAGAAACGCTCTTGAAAGTTCTTTTTGCTCTTCTTCAGAATCACTACTTTCAATATTTGTGTGTTCTTCTTGGTCAGCTAATTCCTTGAGATCATCATTAGAAAGACTTGTTGCAGTTTCTTGCACTATTTCTTCGAATTGACGGGTATTTGTTCGGTGAAGCGATCGACTATCGACATGAGGTTTCCTGGTTCGATCTTCTGGGAGAAGCAAGGGTTATAGTGTTATCGTGTGTGTGGTGTATGCGGTGTGTGTGTGTGTGGGTGGTGGGTGTAAAGGCAACTTTATCCCCCCAACCAGGTCGATGTAAAAAAAAATGAAGACATCCTTTTCTAACTGCTGTACACAATTTAGGTAGGGCATTGTGACTCCACTTACTTAGACTGTAAGACACCAGCTGTACAATGTAGGGTGTTGTGACTCCACTTACTTAGACTGTAAGACACCAGCTATACAAAGTAGGGCATTGTGACTCCACTTACTTAGACTTAAGACACCAGCTATACAAAGTAGGGCACTGTGACTCCACTTACTTAGACTGTAAGACACCAGCTATACAAAGTAGGGCACTGTGACTCCACTTACTTAGACTGTAAGACACCAGCTATACAAAGTAGGGCACTGTGACTCCACTTACTTAGACTGTAAGACACCAGCTATACAAAGTAGGGCACTGTGACTCCACTTACTTAGACTGTAAGACACCAGATATACAATGTAGGGTGTTGTGACTCCACTTTCTAAGACTGTAAGACACCAGATATACATAGTAGGGCACTGTGACTCCACGTAATTAGACTGTAAGACACCAGCTATACAAAGTAGGGCACTGTGACTCCACTTACTTAGACTGTAAGACACCAGATATACAATGTAGGGTGTAGTGACTCCACTTTCTTAGACTGTAAGACACCAGATATACAAAGTAGGGCACTGTGACTCCACTTACTTAGACTGTAAGACACCAGCTGTACAATGTAGGGTGTTGTGACTCCACTTACTTAGACTGTAAGACACCAGCTATACAATGTAGGGTGTTGTGACTCCACTTACTTAGACTGTAAGACACCAGATATACACAGTAGGGCACTGTGACTCCACTTACTTAGACTGTAAGACACCAGATATACAATGTAGGATGTAGTGACTCCACTTTCTTAGACTGTAAGACACCAGCTATACAAAATAGGGCACTGTGACACCACTTACTTAGACTGTAAGACACCAGCTATACAATGTAGGGTGTTGTGACTCCACTTACTTAGACTGTAAGACACCAGCTATACAGCCAGCTGCTAGAGGAGCGGCACTTGACGTCCCCTGGAAAGTTTCTACGCAACCCCCGTTGATGTCCGTTGTAATCTAAAAATAGAAACACAATTTATACATGAACTACGGTGACAAGATTTTTATGAGGACAGCCAAGGATAGGTGTATGTGTGTGTGTGTGGTATGTGTATATGGTGCGTACGTGTGGTGTACGTGTGTATAGTATATGTGTGTGGGCTTGCTTGTACGGGTGTGGTGTGTTTGTGGTCTGTGTGTGGTGTCTCTACGGGTTGTGTGTAATGTACGTGCAAGTGGTGAGTGTGGTATGTGCGTGTGGTGTGTGCCTGTGGTGCCTGGGGTGAGTGTGGTTAGTGCGTAATGTTTGTGTGGGTGTGGTTAGTGCACGTGGTCTGTGTGTGGTGTGTGCGTGTAGCGTGTTGTGTGTGTCTGTAGTGCATGTGGTGTGTGTGTAGTGTGTGTAAAGGCACCCTTATACCTCCCCTCCCCACAACTAAATGTGTCAGCGGTTGTGAAAATTGGCCTGAAGGCATCCTTTTCTAATAGAAAGTAGTGTCTATTTAGTTAACATTATTGAATGTAGTGTATGGGAGTAAAAAATATTAAGAAAAATAAACAACATACAAAAAATGTATTTAAATTATCATTACTAACATTAAAAGCGAGTTCGCCCATCTAGACGTGTATATCATTGCTACTTATCATCTAATGTAAGAACATATTTAGTACAGAGTCTACACTTATGTCACTTATAAAAGGTCCAAAACTGAGTTACAAGATTTGAGGACACACTCACACCAATGTTCCCTCTAAGGTGTGGTATGAAGTGAGCAAAAAAATTTTTCTCTGAGCGACATTTTTGTTTGAGGCCAAAATGTGTGAGCGATTTAAGCGATGTCGTCCGTCGGAGTGAGCGATCGTACGTGTAGTATGAGCGACGCTCTGAATTCGTGTGAGCGATCGCTCACTCGCTCAGCTTAGAGGGAACATTGACTCACACCCCACATGTTTTTTTACCTGCATGTTATGAAAATCATGCTGTTAATTGGAATATATTTTTAAAAAGCTAAACATTGTACATTAAACGTTCAAACGATTTACGATGTTATGTCATTATTGACAAAATTTGACTTAAAAGGGCGTATGGAGATATAAGCAGTTTGTCAGAAAAAGTGACAGACTATGACTTCAGGGAATCTCCGAGAGCGCCTGTGATGTTTATGGGATTCTGGGAGTCTGGTCACCGTATGCATAACTCATTCTAAGCTTGGAACTTGGGTCTATTTAGGATGGGCCTACAATTAAATGTATTCTTGGTATTAATAAAAGGGAAAATGTGTACAACCACTGGCGGCGGAGCAGGGGGGGGCAGCGGCCCCCCCTAAAACTTTTAAGGGGGGGCGGCGCCCCCCCTTGAATTTCCAATCTGCCCCCCCTAAAATTTTAACTTTTTTAACTTTGTAATTCATTTTAGTTTATATGTATCATTTTCATTTTCATAATTCATTTGATTTATTTATTTCTTAAATTTAATGTTTGAAAGAAATTATAATTAATTGACATTTTACAGTAATCACATTATTGAGTTGTTGTGGCATATTTTAAAATTAGTTGCAATTACCCGGCTTTGCCCGGGTATAAAATAATGTTTTCTGTTTATTTAAGAAGCGTAATTTGACGTTTAATTAAGATATAAAATAAGACGCGTAAAAAAGGGTTTATTTGCATGCAAATTGCAATAAAAGGGTACATTTATCTTAAAGCTATGCGATACACAACATTTTTGGCAGTTCCTCTCTCTCTCCCTCCCCTCCCTCTCTCCCTCCCTCCCTCTTTCCCTCTTTCCCTCCCTCTTTCCCTCCCTCTCTCCACTCCTCTCTCTCTTAGGCATGACTGTATCAAAAGATGACAATTCCTATGGATGAAGGAATGGAATGTAATAATGTAGTAAGTGATGTGATATTTGGTTCCCCGTACCGATCATATTTATAGTAAGTTAGCTATGTGGGAGAGAAGCTCGTAAAACCTGAAATCGGGGTAAAAGTTTGCCGATTTTCATGTCTTTGATATCCAAAATAATTAATTACAATTAAAGTACCCATTGAGATGGAACGAAACCTGTTTAAGAACATTCCCCATGTAATTTTGTGTACGTGTACCCAGTGGCGCAACCAGCAAAAAATGCTGGGGGGGGGGGGGGGGGCTCACATATTAAAAAAAGACAGTTTGACAGTCTTTTTTGTAACTTTATAACGTAAATTGTGTATTGATGATTTGGCCTGGGGGGGGGGCTCAAGCCCCCCTGCTCCCCCCGGTTGCGCCACTGCGTGTATCAAATTTCACGTTATTTGGTTGTCTGGATCTTTGAATTTTAAGGGAACAGACAGACAGATAGCAAATGCGTCTTATAAGCAATGTTCCCTCTAAGGTGTGATATGAAGCGAGCAAAATTTTTGTCTCTGCGCGACATTTTGTTTTCAGGCCAAAATTTGTGAGCGATTTAAGCGATGTCGTCCGTCGGAGTGAGCGATCGTACGTGTAGTATGAGCGACGCTCTGAATTCGTGTGAGCGATCGCTCACGCGCTCAGCTTAGAGGGAACATTGCTTATAAGTATAGAGAAGTATTGCCATCTACCGAATGACTGCAAATGTAATTTTTAAAGAAAATACAATTATTTATTATCTTTTCATAAATTACTTTTTGTTTATTGAGTTTCCCGTTTCCGGTTTCATATTCATCATCATTCATGATAATAGTTATCAGTAATTTTCTGATCTAATTTCACTATTAAATTTGTGAACAAACTGACATTACTAAACAGTTGACGACAGAAGTGCTCAATGTTCGTTTTTATTTTTTTAATATATTATTTTTTAATAATATCGATTAAATACTTGCTACAGAATTACTATATTCTACTATAGAATTAAGGGGATAAAATTTGTCTTTCGGTCATATTTTGTCTTGCCCCTCCTTAAATTTTCAAGGGGGGGCGGCGCCCCCCCTTGAATTTTGGCTTGCCCCCCCTTAAAATATTTCGTTCCGCCGCCGGTGTGTACAACATTATGTCAACATGTTCTCTTTCTAATTTCTTTTTTTTCCTCTAATCTCTAAACTCTCTCTAATCTTTATATTTTTCTCTCTAAACTTTTCTCTAATATCTCTCATATTTCTTTCTCTAAACTTTCTATAATCTCTCTTTCTCTAAACTCTAATTTCTCTTTTTAATTTCACTTTTTATAATCTCTAAACTCTCTCTATTTTCTCTAAACTCTCTCGTTCTCTAAACTCTAATTTCTCTTTCTCTATACTCTTTAATTTGTCTTTTTTAATCTCTAAACTCTCTCTAATTTCTCCCTTTCTCTAATTTCTACACCCTCTCTACCCCCATCTTCAATCATTCCCTACCTCCTCTCTCTCTCACTCTGACACATTACCCCTATAACAGCTGGCAATAAGCAAACGTTCAAAATTAAATCAAACTGTAACTGACCACTTTAGACCTGGTCTGACCACCATCAGTATCATCCACGGTGCTGGGCACAACGACTAAAATGGACGTGCAGTTCTCTGAATAGAATGGCCTCTTGCCACTGGCACTGACGGCACCCACTGCCAAAGTTTCAGGGCGGGAGACGTAACCGTCTGCATTGCAGTTGTCAGAGTTCATTCCTCCATTGCCTGTTGCCCACACAAATATCGAGCCTAGGCCTCGCCGTCCCTGGAGATACAAATACGTGGGCAGCTACTAATACTTCAACTCTTAATTTTATTTTAACAAAACTACATTGCGTGCATATAGATATGATGAGTCAATAAACGTAACAAATACCATGTACACAGGATCAGTAACTCTTAATAAACTGCAATCCGTATGATGTGGTTAAAAACAAAATTGTATGTTTTTTTAAATTGACATTAAAAAATGAGGTGTGGATCACAGAAGTGAATAATAAAGAGAATAAATAATATAATTAAAAAAAAACAAAAACATGAAATATATAACGAAAGAAAAATTAAAAAAAAATAAATAGAACTAGATTTAAATCATTTAATAGGCATCGAAATAATATATTCCCTAATCCATCTTTTTATCCATTATAAAAAAAACCCCAGCTAGCTTCTTATTCTACAAAATATTAATTCATGAAACAATTTGACCACACACAGAAAGTGAAACTAATTGAAGGGAGCTTATAAAAAAAAAAGGCTACAGACGTCAGTGTTGAGACTGTATAAGGGTTCCCGCCAGTTAATAATAGGTCCCTGGTATCTCCGCCAATAGGAGTCCTTAGAATCCCACACAACTGAAATCGATAAATGGTTATATAGCAGATTGTTGTACCCTACGGGGGCCCGGGAACCCTCCAGCAGCCCTTCTGTAAGTGCATGATACTATCCAAGTATTTACGTGTTGAACTCCATATTTAAATGCTTGAGACGTGAGGTGGCCAGGGCCAGCCATCACAGTCCCGTCATCACTGGGGCCCCAAGATGAGCTGTAGATGTCAATGTAGTCGTTGTTGAAGGTCAAGGCTTCCGCTTCCAAACCGTCAGTCACAATGCCGCCCAGCAAGCGAATCCCTGCAGACCACAAAGCCATCTTCTTAATGTTATTGGTTTACTACGACCATGGGCGTCGCTAGGAATTTTTCCAGGGGGGGGGGACAAAAATTTTCCAGGGGGGGGGGCAAATAACAACTTTATAACATTTTTTTTAAATGTAAGGGGGGGGGCAAATGACTCCCCTCTTATATGACATTTTTTCAAAATGTAGGGGGGGCAGATGCACCCTTGCCCCCCATGAATACGCCCATGACTACGACTACTTGTATTTATGTTTTCTGACGGTAAATATAGTTGGTCGTCATTAAAAAAAAAATTTATTGATAATAGATTCAATAAATTTATTTTGTTTTTGTTTTTTTCTCTTCTTTTTGTATACACTAGTACAGTACAGTGGTCCCCAACCCCCCACCTCGGACCACTGTTAGCGGCCCAAACACTTCAGTTTCTGCATTCAGCGGTCCCTATATTGCTTAATTCAGCTCTTACATTGTTAATGTTTTGAATTTATCCGATTTGAGTACATGTGGATAATATGGTGGAGCACAGTGTGATATGGGTCAGCAGGGTGGGTAGATATTATTGTTTTTGGAAGGCCTACCTGATAATTTGCAATAGGAGATCCATCAATTGTTTGGGGCGCCAGTGAATACATTGTGTACCCATATGTATGTTCAACCTCCTTACCTCCTATACTTGCTTCATAGGCAACACCAACACCACAGACATTGTTGTTGGCTGTAGCAGCAACTTCTCCTGCACATCTAGTTCCATGACTGCATTGAATAATATAAAGTAGATTTATTGTCGTCTATACTATTATACAAATAAAAAATATTACTCAATCTATACTCTGCCTACACTCTACCTACACTCTGCCTACACTCTGCCTACACACTCTTCCTACACTCTCTGCCTACACACTCTGCCTACACTCTGCCTCCACACTGTGCCTACACTCTTCCTACACACTCTGCCTACACTCTGCATACACACTCTTTCTACACACTCTGTCTACACACTCTGCGTACACTCTGCCTACACACTCTGCCTACACTCTACCTACACACTCTGCCTACACTCTGCCTACACTCTGCCTACACACTCTGCCTACACTCTGCCTACACACTCTGCCTACACTCTGCCTACACTCTGCCTACACTCTACCTACACACTCTGCCTACACACTCTGCCTCTCGGGGAGCGTTGTTTTTTGAAATCCTTAAAAAGATGCCTGGGATTATATCATCACAGCAATTAAGTCATTTTTTTTAAATTTCTTAGTAGCAAAGAAGGAAGAATTTATTTAGAATACTTTATAGAAACCAAACATACAAGAAAGAGAGAGAGAGAAAGGGGGAAAAGAGAGAGAAGAGAGAGAGAGAGAGAGAGAGAGAGAGAGAGAGAGAGAGAGAGTAGGGATTAATGAATAAAACATAAATGCAAATTAATTATATTGATTCTTTCTTTGAAGTTAGGGGGACACAATGCAGAGTCTTTTAATGATATTGACAAGTACATATTGAGGCCTGTGACGATCTTTGTAATGTTGTTCTATTTGTTAAAGGGGTTCACAACAAGGATGCAGAATATTGTCAAACTGAGAAAGAACCAACTCAACGAGAGCATATTACTATAGGCATTACATGACTAAATGCTTGTACAGTTCATATAGCTATAGGCATAACATGACTCAACGCTTGTACAGTTCATATAGCTATAGGCATAACATGACTCAATGCTTGTACAGTTCATATAGCTATAGGCATAGCATGACTCAACGCTTGTACAGTTCATATAGCTATAGGCATAGCATGACTCAACGCTTGTACAGTTCATATAGCTATAGGCATAGCATGACTCAACGCTTGTACAGTTCATATAGCTATAGGCATAGCATGACTCAACGCTTGTACAGTTCATATAGCTATAGGCATAGCATGACTCAACGCTTGTACAGTTCATATAGCTATAGGCATAACATGACTCAACGCTTGTACAGTTCATATAGCTATAGGCATAACATGACTCAACGCTTGTACAGTTCATATAGCTATAGGCATAGCATGACTCAACGCTTGTACAGTTCATATAGCTATAGGCATAGCATGACTCAACGCTTGTACAGTTCATATAGCTATAGGCATAGCATGACTCAACGCTTGTACAGTTCATATAGCTATAGGCATAACATGACTCAACGCTTGTACAGTTCATATAGGCATAACATGACCAAACAAAAAAGTTAAAAAACACAAATGACGGCCTTTATTTTAGTCATTGGTAGAAGACGTTTTATATATCAGTATGATATAATTACATTCAGTGGGTCCTGACAAACGTGTCATGATATTTATGAATTACAACAGAAAGGTTTTAAGGATTTTTGTAAAATCTCAACAGATGTATAATAATTAATTTGCATGCATTTTAATTGCTAAAGGTAAATTATTTCAATAAATTGGCTATATGTTTTACCTGTTGTCAGTAGATTATTTCAATAAATTGGCTTTATGTTTTACCTGTTGTCAGTAAATTATTTCAATAAATTGGCTATATGTTTTACCTGTTTTCAGTAGATTATTTCAATAAATTGGCTATATGTTTTACCTGTTGTCAGTAAATTATTCCAATAAATTGGCTTTATGTTTTACCTGTTGTCAGTGGAAGATTTATCTGGCATGGGGTCATCGAACGGATCGTTTCTGTCGTTTAAATCTGCACTGGCCCTTTGATCCTAAACACACAATGATCAATAAAACTGGGTCAAACTGTGACATAGTTTGTCTATTACATAGTTCAAGGAAAAATGCAGAAAAAATGTTACGGAAAACATTCAAGATTAAAGAATAAAGTCCAATGTATAAATGAAGAAAGTCTCCATAAATCAAAAAATGTGTTTTGATTGTATTGATTATAACATCAGTCAATAACTTGAGAGGCAAACAATGTGTTTTGATTGTATTGATTATAACATCAGTCAATGACTTGAGAGCTTTTGTTATAGTATGGATTGTTTATTTCACCACACTGTCCACGTACAAGATAAAGGAGTTACTCAGTTACCAAAAGAAACATGTACGACATTTACTATTTAATATCTGGCGTGACTGTGATTCGAACTCGTACCTGCACTTTGCCAACCTGGTTCTTAGATAAACAGACTGACGAAGATATGACTGAAATACTGATAAGACGACCACTTGGTGAACTAAAAATATTTTTTTTATCTCCCCTTTCCAATGCAGCACTATATCATGAATATGTTGTATGTACTAAGAAAAGGGATTCGATTATCGAAAACTTGGTTCTGGAGTTTATTGGTTCAATTCAAATACACCACACGTATTGGATAAACCTACAGGGCATTCGTAAACAAATTTTTGTAAGTCACTTCGATGTCATATGTCATTAGATAAATGACAATAAAGTTTTTTTTAATCTGATTCTCACAGAGATTTCCAGAAAATGGTCGTTTGTTTAATGTTATGATTAGGGGTACACTCTTTTCTTAGCCTAAATGAAATCCTCTCAACCCAAAAATGAAACCTTTACCCACCATTAATAGCATCCGATAAATAGTATGAAAATGATAAATGTGATTTATAAGAAAAACAAAAAAAAAATGTTGCCCCCCCCCCCCAGTATAAGTCTAGTACCTACTAAATACTAAAACCTCTAGAGATGTGCCCCCTCCTTCCCATTTCAGAAAAGTCGCGAGGAGGAGGCAAGCTAACGCTTGTTACTTGCCTCCTCCTTTCAAAGATTGTTTAATTTAATTATTTGCTGAAAAATGTATGGGATGGGAGACTAGAGGGAGGAATGTGCTATGGGATGGAAGACTAGAGGGAGGTATGTGCTATGGGATGGGAGACTAGAGGGAGGTATGTGCTATGGGATGGGAGACTAGAGGGAGGAATGTGCTATGGGATGGGAGACTAGAGGGAGGTATGTGCTATGGGATGGGAGACCAGAGGGAGGAATGTGCTTTGGGATTGGAGACTAGAGGGAGGTATGTGCTATGGGATGGGAGACTAGAGGGGCAGGTATGTGCTATGGGATGGGAGACTAGAGGGAGGAATGTGCTATGGGATTGAAGACTAGAGGGAGGAATGTGCTATGGGATGGGAGACTAGAGGGAGGTATGTGCTATGGGATGGGAGACTAGAGGGGGAGGTATGTGCTATGGGATGGGAGACTAGAGGGGAGGTATGTGCAATGGGATGGGAGAGTAGAGGGGGAGGTATGTGCTATGGGATGGGAGACTAGAGGGAGGAATGTGCTATGGGATTGAAGACTAGAGGGAGGAATGTGCTATGGGATGGGAGACTAGAGGGAGGTATGTGCTATGGGATGGGAGACTAGAGGGGGAGGTATGTGCTATGGGATGGGAGACTAGAGGGGAGGTATGTGCTATGGGATGGGAGACTAGAGGGGGAGGTATGTGCTATGGGATGGGAGACTAGAGGGGCAGGTATGTGCTATGGGATGGGAGACTAGAGGGAGGAATGTGCTATGGGATGGGAGACTAGAGGGAGGAATGTGCTATGGGATGGGAGACTAGAGGGAGGAATGTGCTATGGGATGGGAGACTAGAGGGAGGTATGTGCTATGGGATGGGAGACTAGAGGGAGGTATGTGCTATGGGATGGGAGACTAGAGGGAGGTATGTGCTATGGGATGGGAGACTAGAGAGAGGTATGTGCTATGGGATGGGAGAATAGAGGGAGGTATGTGCTATGGGATGGGAGACTAGAGGGGCAGGTATGTGCTGTTGTTTGTTAGGGTCCCCAGAATTCCTGTCTACGCCTCTGCCAGTTTAAAGATAGAAAAAAAAACTGACAATGTAATTAATTAGATCGTCGACTTTTATATAAATGTCAGTACGTATACAGTTGATAGTTAACTGGATCAGGGAACTGGTTACAGAGCTATTGATTAGGCCAGGGAACTTGTTATATAGATACTGATCAGAATAGGAAAGTACTAAGAAAACTTTTCATTAGTTGCGAGAGAACTACTTACATAGTTATTGATTAGATCAGGGAACTCCTTACATAATTATTGATTAGATCAGGGAACTACTTACATAGTTATTTATTAGATCAAGGAACTCCTTACATAATTATTGATTAGATCAGGGAACTACTTACATAGTTATTTATTAGATCAGGGAACTACTTACATAATTATTGATTAGATCAGGGAACTACTTACATAGTTATTTATTAGATCAGGGAACTACTTACATAATTATTGATTAGATCAGGGAACTACTTACATAGTTATTTATTAGATCAGGGTGTTTATGATCGATTCCATCATCCACAATACTGACCACAACACCTTGACCAGTCCACCCTTTCTGCCAGACACCTGCAATGTTTAAGTCAAGACCAACTTGATCTCCATTCTGACCTCTGTTGACCTGTGTGATACAACAGCTGCAATGTACTCAATAGTCAATACGTATCATCTACAAACTAACCTGTACGACGTGTGTAGGTAATACGGCATGTACCGATCTGATATTTATTTCTCAAACAATGAGATGAAAGTGTATTGTACTGCTACGCGGCTTAGTAGTTATACAAGACATGGGCTCAGCACTTTCTTCAAGTAGAGACATGATCGTGTCAGCACTTTCTTCAAGTATAACAGTTACATTACAGTTTATCTTCGACTAAATGCATTTCAGTGTAACGCGTTGTTAGGTTTTTGGGGGTCATAGACAGAGCCTTAGATATTTCTGAGGGCCCTAGGCAAAAATTCCGGGCTTGGCTCTCTTAACACAATTTTAATAGAGTTTAATATCGAAAAGGGGCCCTTTTGACATCGGGGTGGCATTGGCCCTAGTTGAAGAGGTGAAGTACTTGAGTTCAGTGGCGCAACCAGCAAAAAATGCTGGGGGGGAGCTCACATATAGAAAAAAGACAGTTTGACAGTCTTTAAGTAACTTTATATAGTAAAATATGTATTGATGATTTGCCCCCCCCCCCCCTGGTTGCGCCACTGCTTGAGTTGATATGAAGATGAATGATTGAGTTGCCGGGCTAGTTTAACAATGAGGCTAATAATTCGAACTCTACTAACTTCATATAAGAAAACGGTAAGAAATCTTGAATAACGGTTTTGAATCTTCTAAAAACAGGCATGTGTCTAATGTGTGAAATGTGGAAGGACATAATACATTTCGTAGGGGGGTTACAAACCATAGACCCACATTTATTTTAATCTGACCCTGTTGTGTTTGTGTTTATGTCACATACCCACAACTATTCAAGGCTGACAGATAATAAAATGTATGCAGTGCTTACCAAATACCACATATCCTTAAATTTAGGGTCAGAGAATGAAACAATGGGTCTGGACTTGTTTGTGTTGCTGGTCAAAGCACCCTGTGTAGTTGGACCGGGTGTACGAGTAGGAATTAGTCTTTTGACTCTGTGAAGTATAACTTCTTGGTGGACATGTTGAATCTACGAAAATATTCAGAAAGAAAAAACCAAATAAAACTTGGAAACTATTTATTTACCTAATGAGGGTATCATGGTACCAACGCTACTTTACGGTTTTAGTTAACAGATGAACTCTACATTTACCATTCTAGTTAACCGATGAACTCTACATTTACCGTTCTAGTTAACTGATGAACTCTACATTTACCGTTCTAGTTAACCGATGAACTCTACATTTACCGTTCTAGTTAACCGATGAACTCTACATTTACCATTCTAGTTAACAGATGAACTCTACATTTACCATTCTAGTTAACAGATGAACTCTACATTTACCGTTCTAGTTAACATGTTTTTTGTCAAGCCTTTTAAATCTGTAGAATTGTGTAGGCTACTTAAATTAATAGAAACTCAGGTTTTATCATGAGACCTGTTTGTTTAATAAGTAAAAGATTAAGTTTTAATAAATGCGATAATTTACCCTGGTGTCACGTTTCAAAATGTCAATTTGACTATTTGCACTTCGCTTTGATCTTTCTGGTACATTCGAGTGTTCCAGTATAAATGCATTGATACATTCTATCTGTTGACAACAAATGAATCATGTATCATTTATGATTATTTAAGAGTTGGCGAGTCAAAAGACCCCCCCCCCCCGATAGTGAAAGATTATTAAAGGTTTGCGATCGACGTACTTGACGCAGTTTTAAGCTAGGATCCCCTACATGTACTTTTGCCTAGGATCAATAAATGTAATTTTGACCAGGTCCCCCAAATGAGCCTTTTACAAGGAGTCCTCCAAAACCGTAGGGGCGGCTTTTAATATTTATATCTAGGGGGCTGTCCATTATTTGTCAACAAATTTTTGGCGATTTTTACCTCCCCCCTCCCCCTTGTCAACAACTTGTCAAACTTCCAGAGACCCCCCCCCCCCATAAAATTACGTCAACATTTGATTACCCCCCCCCACAAAAAAAAGGTGGCTTCCAAAATGTTTATGTGGCAAAATTATTAGGAATATAGTTAGTTTAATTAAAATACTGAATGTTAAGCAAGTGTGTATAACACAGGACTACAAATGCTGCTTAATTTTCCTTTATTAAGTAATTATATTAAATTTTTAAAAAAGTAACAACTTTTCTTGACCTCACCCCCTCCTCCTTGTCAACAATTGTCAAAGATTTTCTGACTCCCCCCCCTCCCCCTATTTTGTTGACGTAATTAATGGACCTACCTAGCAGTGGTGTTTCATTTAACATTTACCTATTACAAACATTAAAAAGGGAAAGAAAAAAATATCTAAATTAACTATTGCTGCAATTTTTTTTGTTTATTAGCAGTGGAAAACATGGCGAGGATAAACAAGATTTTCTTCATTAATTTAATATTTAAACAATTTTTTTTTTAAAATGCATTCAGGTTTTCAAATTTAAAGAGTGTCGCATGGGGGGGGGGGGTATTTTTTTGTTTTTATTTTCTGTGTCAGCAAAGAACATAAGATAATTAGCAGATACAGAAACAATACTGCAGCTGATTAAATTTTCGTCAAAAAATGAAAAAAAAAAGCGTCTTAATTAAGTCAAATAATTTCCCTTCAACAAACTCTACTCTCTGGAAAGTTTGTTGATATTTTAAATGGGTGAAAAAAAACAACAACAAACAAACAGCAACAAATAACAATAAATGTTTTATTTAGAGATTACCCTTGATTTCACAATAAATCCGTATTCTTGTGCTATATTTTTGGCTGTCTTTTTGTCTCCGTCTTTAAGTTGTATAGCGAATTGGTTTAGAAATATGTGGTCTGAGCAAATCAAACACACATAGAGTTGAAGAATGCCAACCAGCGTGCACCATTTCCTTATCATGGCAATAACTGTAACACGGCTCCCTGTGATTGACAAATACATATATAGGTCACATCATAATTTTTGAACTTAAGTGAAGCTACATTTGGTACAAACAGGGCCGTTCTTATGTAGAGGCAAACTGGGCGGGTGACGAGGGGTCCTAACTGGACTTTTTTTTTGCCAGCCACCTGTCAGGGGCCTCGGGATAAAATGACTTAACAGTTGGGGGCTGTCACAGTTTGAAAACTTTATTAGGGGTCCACATTTGCAAGAGGTGGCTTTGAAAGCATTTTTTTTCAAGGTTAAACTAATACAGAATAGTTAGACGTTAAAGGGTGAGCAGAGGACTTCACATCTGACCAGCACTTGAAAGAAGATAAAATCAAGCGAGAGATGAATTTGGACGCACGGAATGCAATCTGATGCATGAACTGGACACAGGACGATTAAACAAACGATGCCGGTAGACCATGCAGGAGTAAGTCTATGAACTAATTATTAGACATCGTCAAGGGGACCCGGAATAAAAGAAGTCAGTTAGACACCTGGGCATAGCGGACGAGTGGAATAAATACGTGCGATTTTCAGATCATTGAGCCGTTGGGTTATAGGTCAACCGTCTAGTCCCGCGGTTGTCAACCGGTGGTGAGCGTACCCCAAAGAATATGGGATATGTACACAGTGACATATAATTTTCGTTTAAAACAACAAACAGTTTGAAGAAAGTCGCCAGTTTGCTGCTTAACTTATCAACAAACCACGTGGCCAAGTATCGCATTAGAAAGTTAAGTACATTCCATTTTGAAAATAAGTAGACCTACATCTATTGGCTAATTTTGGTGTGACGGGTACCCGCGGACTTAACCTTCGCAATTTTCGGGTACAGTCGTGAAAAAGGGTGAGGACCGCTTGTCTTTTTAAGGTTATATTAATTAGCCGATGTTAGAAAGTCATATTGTTAACATCGTAGTAGAGAGACGTAAATATATTCATGGAAACTTACTGTTGTTTATAAAGTTTATTTGTAATAGATATTGCGAGATCTTAACGTTATTTAACCTATGTACTGAAGTGTTGTGACATTTATCCCACTATTGCCAAAATAATGAAAATTAAACTTATCGTATAAATCGATGTTTATTCAAATATAAATTTGAACACCTATTATAAACCCCATTCATTAGGCTACACTAAATATTTTAAATCCGTTTAACTGATCAATTGTTCGGCAGATTAAATTTCAAACAACATTAAATCATTTCATTGTAAGCCTACTTATCCACAGTCCATGTGAGGTTTTCATTCGAAACTAAATCAGACAGAAAGTCCTCAACTGTACCTTTCATTAGTGCATTTTTGTCTTTTTAAATATATAGGCCGACACATTTAGTGATTTAAAATTTAAAAAAAATTATACTTGATGGTGTTGACAGTATGGTAGATTCAAATTTATCCGAACGAACATAACACTTGTTCAGTGTAAGCCACAACACTGTTTCAATATTACTCTGAAATTAATTCGGTGTCACAAAAAAACATTTGGTTTATTTCATTTCTGTCCTAACATGAATCACAACAAATCCGTGATATGTTTCCAATTCAAAATATTCCTTCATTATTTGAAATCTATTATGAGCTTATCAAAAGTTACATTAAAGAGAACAGTAGTCCAAGAAAACATTAACCCATATGAATGTCGTCTGCCCACACACACCGAAGAACTCTGGTACTCCTTAGTTGAACTGTCTCCTCCCTTCTCAACTGTTTGCTCAATAACTTTAACATTAAGCCTACATACATGTCACCTCATTATAACGCGGTGCAGTAGTGGCGGGGGGTTAAGAGAAATACATTCAGTGAGAAAGTTAGTGCTATTAACTCATCAAGAGCTTTTAAAAAAAATAATATATAGTTCATATTAAACCGGACTTCGCACGGGTTGGACCCTGGCGTGGGTCACACTTGCCTTAAACAAATGTAAATTTCTTTTAATTTGTGGTAAACTGGACGAATCTGTCGTTGTGGGTTCAACTCCAGGCGTGCTCAGTCAGACAGTCACCCGTGTTTCCAGAGGTGTCTCCATGACCGTTGGACTATGGGCTGGGGGGGGGGGGTAAAAGAAAGGCACTACAAAACCATCTCGTTAGTGGCTTATAGGCAGATTATGTTTATCGGGGCCCATGGCGCAGAAGAAGACATGAGCCTCCTTAAAAAAGGGTCATATATTTATTTATTTCGTGTTATATTTATTTCGTGTTATATTTATTTAGCGACGTTTAACCAAATTAACTGATTCAAAAACATTTTACATGCAAAATAAACAAAACTTTGTATGGAAAACGTCTGGGAGTAGCCTAGTATGTCATTAGAACAGTGCAAGCGTATTTTTTTTTAATCAAAGGCCTTAGAATATTCTATAAATAGGAGTAACAATCAAACATTTTAAAAAGAGAATCTACTAATAATTTGTTTACCAACAATCGTAATACAAAAATTGCACATATCAAACTATATTTTGTTTTGTTTGAAAAAAATGTTAATGTAATGTTTGGTTCTTCAAGGGGAGCCAATCAACCATTAAACACAACTCCAAAATAAAACACTAAAAACATGAACAGCTAAAGAATTAACTTACATGTTGATACTATAATATACTTATGTACTTTTTTATTTCCCAAATGTCTTTTATTTCTTCATTAAAAAAATTCTTGGTGTCTCCACAAAAGAAACCTAGTTTAAAACATATATTGCTGTGGGGCTGGCGAAAGTTTTTCATAAGAAAATAAAATCAGAAAAAAAAAAAACTACGTAAAACTGAGGTCTTGCGAGGCCCCCTTCATAAGCCGGGCCTCTGGACGTGCGCCCGGATTGCCTGTCCTTAAGACTGCCTCAATCTAAAGGATCCAAGAAAGAGGTGGGAAAACTTTTTGTATCTCGGGCCATATTGGGTTCGTCCGGTGGGACAGTCCAAGAGCAGATTGAAGGAGTGTTGAAGTAATATAAATGAAAAGCAAATATAATTAAATACAAGGGCTGACGCCTAGCATAACTCTGAAACGATTGGGGGGGGGGGCAGTAGTTTGCCCATGGCTGAGCTAAGAGATCAATTCACCTTACTGTAACCTCTGATTCAAGATAACTTATAACTATTTAGAGGTACGTTTTATAAATGTTGAGTACTGTTAGAATGCATTACCGACATAGACTGTGATAGTTTGATAAGGTGTGTTATAATGTCTACACCTATTAGCCCCATTTTTTACTCTTCTTTTTGAAAAGATAGCTTCATATATGTTTTTTCTTTGGCATCAACCTTCTACTGTTTTACTTGTCAGTTCAATCTATTGAATGGCTAATCCTTATATTCAGTAAGTTTTCTCTGAATTTCCACGTAAATTTTAGAGCAAAAAATTATTGATTCTTCGTGCAATGCTTAGTTATAAATGCTATTCAGGTTTGACTTGCACACGTCTGGAAATAGCATGTTTGTGTTGCATTTTTTTTCAATGTTTGGTGGATTAAATCTTTTTTACTGACCCAAACAATATGCAGTAGCTACAGTAACAGATAATCTGCCCCGATGGCCTTTAAGCTTAAGGGAAAGTAACTTAAATATCTACCATAGGTCTATAGCATAGCTTACAGCAATGACCACGGGGACAACATTTTGACACTATGAATGCTGACCCTGAAGTGACTACAGGATAGGAAGAAAGCTATTGGTTATTTATATACATTTAAATCTTAATGTACTCTTCACTAGGAAAGTTACCTTTCAACATGTTAAATAGTGTATCAATATCCAAAGTGTTTCACATTGTATCAATATAAAAAATGTTGTGTTTAATTCAACAACACAGAACACAAAATATGAACATTTAAAAAAAAGAAAAATTAATGAAACCCATTATAAAACTTACTAGGAAGAAAACAATCTGAGCAGATTTTGAAATTTTAATATTTCGCTCAACAATATGAAGAAATATACAATTTATTAAGAAAAGTAAGTGAATAAAAAAACATGAAAATTAGAAAACAAAAATCATATCAGAAGTCTATATAATATTAAAAAAATGTAATTAAAAATTGTAGTTGAAAATTTCTTGAAAAAATTAAGGCCAACAAGAAACAAAATATTTTTTACAATGTCTGAAATTAAAAAAAAAAATTAATCTTAGCAAAATAAATTAAAAATGTTTGTATAACTCAAGTTTTCCTCCCTAAAGACTTTCAACCAAAATAAAAAAACCCCTGTAAAGTCCATTTAATGCACGTCAACAAAGTTTTCCAATAAATTAAATCAATAGAATCCCTGGTTCTGACTAGTGAGGACCAAATAAAGTTTTGTTTCCAAGTCAATCAAATTCATTCTCAGACATCTACCATTAATCTGGAAGTATTCTATTCCCATAATTTTCCCAATATGCATCAAAATAAAATCTGTGGTATTCAGATCGCTATTTTTATTTACTTTGCATAAGTCAGTGTAAGTTTATTTTAATTTCTTGATTCCTTTTAAAAAAAGAGATAAATGCAGATAGACAAAAACAAAAATTTTGTCACATTTATAATACAAGATTACTGAGCAAGTTTTTCTCTCAATATATTTTCTAATTTGTTAGCGTCCACAGCAAATTTACGAATACCATCACTCAATTTGTCTGTGGCCATCTGGTCTTCATTCATCTGCCATCTGAACACAGGCTCTGTTACTGTTACTTTAGAAATATCCAAAGTCTTGGCTGCATTAGGAAACAAGAATAATTTAAGCTACTGAGAAAGTTATCTAATGAATATATTCCAATAAATTATCTCTAAATTTATGCAATATATTAGAATTTTTATTGGAAATAATTTAAAATTTCTAGCAGCCACAATAGTTATGTAAGGAGCCAACATAAATAGACCAAAGTACAAATGTGATAACTAAAAAGTAAGAAACAAACTTTTCAGTTATGGTTTGTAGGTTTAGTTCACTGATCTCTAATATAACTGGAGTGAGCACTAATAATATTTACTATTTAATGGCAGTATGAGACAGACACATTATATTGAGGACCTTTTTACTAGAATATGAAAATTTTCCATCAATACATTAACTTTTGGCACCAAATGATTCAGATATTTGAATTGATAAACAGACGTACATAAGCTATTAGCAGCGCAAAAATATTTTTTTTTAAACTATGAACCTAATATTCGATATTCTTATGTATTGTTTTATTAATAATATACCTTAATTTTGACCGTTTTAAATTTGAGTTGATTTTTCTAAGTAACCAATTTGGTTAGTTTACTAAGTGATAAGTTACTGGTAACTGGGAACTTCATAAATTCTGTATCTGTTTTGCAGCAATATAATGTATTTAAGTAAACAATTATCTATTCAAATAAATATTTCTAAGCTGCCATTTTGTTTTGTAAACCAGTGTTAAAAATAACAACTGTGGGATAAAACTCCAAAAGCCCAGCAAATGAAAATAGATGATGCTCCGTGAATATTTCGATTAATTTGTCAAGATACTAGAGTTTTGGAGAAATTAATTGAATAAGACAGTCATACCTTTTTCTGCATCAAGATATTTCTCCACAGTTTCTACAGATTGTGATAATTTATCTAGAAGAGCTGGTCTAAATTAGACAAAAAACAATAATTACTTGAAGTATTAACAAACACAGCATGGGCAAAATACAAAAAATAGCTACCGTATTTCCCCATGTATAAGCCACCCCTTTTTTCCAAAATTTTCAAGCCCAAAAAGTAGGGGGGTGGAGTGTATGAGTGATTATTATGAATCTTGAATTTTATTTCTTTGTAAATTTATTTCTTTATAACTTGTTTCTCTAATAAAATATTTTTTTCAAAAATTCAGTCCGAAAATTGGGGGAGTGGCTTATACAAAGGGGGTGCTTATACATGGGGAAATACGGTAAATTGTAAAAAAAAAAAAAGCTCTGAAATCTATAAGACTGATCAATAAATAAATCATACTGTAATGTTCAAGTTCTTAACAAAATAGACAAATCAGGATAAAAAAACGTGTTCACTTACGATATTGTTAAGAGATCACAACCAGCCAGACCTAAAATTTCTCCAGTGTTTCTGAAGGATGCTCCCATAACCACAGTCTTCAAACCAAACTTTTTATAGTAATTGTAAATCTTGGTCACACTCTTCACACCTAAAATATCAAATAAAAAATATTTAGAATACTTTCAATTTTTTATTCCAAAGATCATGATTTTTTTAAAAATATAAACCATTGCTTTATTATTGAAAAGTTAGCGGTAATGGTTTGAAATAAGTAGATTATTACTGTCGTGAAGATTGGATTCATTTAATTCCTATCATCTGCATTATCGCTTGTCCATATAATTTTAATTTCATACTATGCTCAATTTGTACAGTTAAAAATACCCTTGAAAAACAATATCCTCATAATTTTATAAGACAATATATTGTTTATTATAAAGTTACATTCCTAAAAAATATCAATAATAATTTTCTACACTTTCCACAACCCTGACAAAATTTTGGGTTACTTTGACAGAATTAGAAATTAATATCTAGGTCACAATAGCAACAAACAGGACTAAAAAAAATACTACAATGTGATCTTTCTTCATGTACACCCCCACCAAATTAATCTCTATATTATAAATAATCAGCTTAAGCTATTTCTATTCATTTGTTTTAAATATTCACTGCACTGGTATTTTAAGAGTGTAGTTGCACTTAAAAAAAAAATTTCACATCCTTTGTTTTGTTTTATTTTGGAGATTCAAAACCTTAGGATATATTTACCTGGGTCTTCAAGAGGTTCAAAAGTTTTTGTGTCAGTATTACTGACAAACCAATCCAAAATTCTTCCAACAAATGGAGAAATTAAAGTTGCCCCAGCATCTGCACAAGCAACTGCCTAAAAAAAACAAATATGATGGTAATTAGAGCTTGACATATTTAATAAACAAGCAGACATTATAATAAGATTAGCTAATAAAATGGTCTTGCAACGCTATTAAGTTTTTTTATACTAAAAAATACTAGCATATTTGTAATAAAATCAGAGTTTACATTAAAAACATATAAATATATATGTATGGTTTGTGACCAACCTGGTAAAAATTAAAGATAAGAGTCATATTACAGTGTATTCCAAACTGTGCTTCAAGAATTCTGAAAAAAATTTGTGTTAAATTTTTTTTTTTAAATAGCGTGAGGTAAACTTTTTAAAACTACTCTTTAACTATTGTTATTTTTTTTTATTTCCTTCTAGTATTTAAAAAAAAAAGTATATATTTTAAACCTTGCAGCCTGGACACCTTCCCAGGTGGATGCCAGTTTAATTAGGATTCTCTCTTTATCAATACCAGCATCTTCATAGAGCTTAATCAGCTTCTGACCTTTTTCAACCATAGCTTCTGTGTCGAAGGACAACCTGTAAAAGAAAATCAGAATAATATGTGGGGGTTGGAAAAAGAAGTTTATATTACAAACTGTGGCGATTTACAAAATAAAAATTCCTTTCAAAACAACAAAATATTGTTGGTACCTTGCATCAACTTCAGTTGAGACCCTTCCTGGAATAATTTTAAGAATTTCAACTCCAAAATTAACACACACTTTATCCATGGCATTGATTAACTGCTGAGGTTCTTTCCTGCAAAAGAAAAAGAAGTCTATTGCAGTCTTTAATTCAAGTTATTTATAAGGCTGCTATAAGAACAGACAATAATTATTAAAGAAATGTAACATTACATACATTTGAAGAGCTGTACATACCCCCCTAAAGTCCTGGCATAAGTGACAGCTTCATCAATCAATTTCTGATACTCTGGCATGTTTGCTGCAGCAAAAATTAAGGACGGGTTGGTAGTTGCATCAGTTGGTTTGAATTTCTCCATGGCTAAACATCAAAAGATAAGGACTTTCTTTAAATAGATGATAAATTTCAAGGAAAAATCATTTTAACATTTTTTTTTCTAAAAAAAATTATTACTTTTAGTTTGTTGAGTAGATTTTAATTTTCTTTGGCTAAGTACATGTTTCAAATCAAGGTTAGTATTCTTAAATATCATAGCCTATACTTTCAGAAAGGATGGACAGGGGCCGTGCACATATTATATAATTCAAAAATTGTGTACCCCCCCCCCCTCGTGTAAAATTATGTAAAACTTGTGTGATATAACAATCTAACAAAAATAACAAATTTGCATCCAACTCCTCCCCTTCGGCATTATATAATATGTGAATGGCCCTACAGGGATGAAGTGGAATTGATGAGAGCAGCATTCTAGTTTTAAAAATCATACAAAAGTATAAAATATGAAAAGCTATATTGCCTATATAATAGTCAATTTAAAAAAAAATTAGAAAAAAAATAAAATTATAGAAAAAAAACAACTAATTCAATGAAAGTACCACCAAACTCAACCAAATCTAAAGTATAAAGATGACAGAATGGGTCCAATTTAGATGTCATAACTCATATCATTCTAAGATTAAATTTCAGTGGCAATGATCAACAGTATATTTCATATTTTTTCTATAATTTCTGGACCTGATGACATATATGGTATATATTTTTTAGTTCTATATTGCTTATATTGACAATGAAAAATCTTTTCAATTTTAATTAATGATCTTTATGATGTATGTCAATTTATGGAGATATCAATCATAGTACATATTTGACTTAATAGATGAAATTTAAAAGCTTTGCTGGCTTTCCAATACATTCTATACAGTTAATGAAATCAGTGGCAGTTATTGACATTTTAATTTGTTTGGTCTTCAGATGAAAGAACTATAGACCAGTGGTTTCCAACCTTTTTCTCCCCGCGTACTGGTCAACAGGGTAGTTGATTAATTATATTTCAGATTGTTTTTAATTATAATGCCATGAAGGAAATAAACAAACAGGAAATAATTTAATGTTTCTTGGGACAGGTACCGGTCCACAGCACGGCGACCACTGCTATAGACTATAGTTGCATTTTATAACACTCCTGCACTACTAGACTAATGACTACTCTGTACATTACATTAAAATGAAGTCAAATGTGCATGTCAAATAACTGTTAGGACCTGATTCAGGTCTATCGGGGACTAGTCCTAGACAAGGGGACTAGATACCACTAGTGTTTTGTAGTGATGTTTAAAACCACCAAACCATTATACTAGGGTATAAGGAACATGACATATATAATTTTTTTTTTTTTTCAGGATTAGGGTTAGGGATAGAGATAGATATCAATTTGCGCGAAAATAATATAAATAAACAGAATAAATCCAATGAATAATACTTGTTAATAATAAACTTTAACTGATCAACTAAAACTTCTGATATATACTCAATACTCTCTCAATACTCAACTGAACTTCTGACTCGATTGACTTAACTCTCTTTTTAATCCCTTTCTCAACTGAACGTCGTCTTTATATAATTTCCTTCCATCCATCTCCCGGTGTTCTGTCGACGCTTCTGTCTCTCACTCATTTAGTCAATACAATTTACAAATAAACAACATATTTATTTTCCATAAATATCTAGAATAATAAACAACATATTTATTTTCTATACACATCTCGAATCATGACCCCCGTGACCACATGTTGACCTAGTTGGCCAAGCTCCAAAGATACACACACACCTGTGTGCGTAGTACCTAATAACTATACCATGACACCCCGGAAACAGAAAAAGAAAAAATTAACGGGTCGACCGTACATATGTTAGTAGTCGACCCCTAGTGGGTCGAGTAACAAGTGCCTTGATAATTTGACTATCACTATTATTTATATTAGGCAACTTTTTCAAACCTGCAAAGTCTCCTGTATCTGCAACGACAACAGTAAAATCTTTCAATTGATCAAGAGAAGATCGAACTTGTTTCTTAGGTTCCGACATTTTCAGATGGTTAATTATTCAATAACAAAACAAAGTTTACTGAACAAGCAGTACACTGACATAGAAATGACACAGCAGTAAATAACTAAATATCCTATTAAACATTCGACACTTTCGTAAGATATTTTAGCCGGCGATACTTAGTACTTGAATAAGTTTCAATAAGAGACTTGTTTTTCAAATGCTGTCAATGAAGTTGAATTATTGCTATTACGCATGAATAATGTATATTGTTCAGCTCACATATAGTATTTCACTAATAAATTTTAACATTAGCCTTCGTGGAGACAATTTAAGATTGTTTCAATAAAAATATTTAGCTTTCTTTGTGAATAGTGTTAGTATCGATCCATTTTTTACGCTGTAGAATGAATGTGACTGCTGAAGACTAGGACTAAGGTCAAGAAAGAGATTAGTTTATCTCAGAGATAAAGTTTTACAGTGGAAAATATAATAAAGTATGAAGTCTCTAACACTCAAAGAGGTAAACTGACAGTATTCACCACCAACCACATTAAACTGTTTCAGTAGACTTTCTTAAGTACTTTGTTACATTATGTTAATGACACGGCTAATGCCAAATTTTGGCATAATACTTCATAATTCTTTTTAATAATAATAAAAAATCTAACAAATCAAATGTTACCAGAGCAAATTAACAAGACAAACCATTATGATTATATGATCATTATGCCCCAAACTTTACAATAATATAATCAGAGCCATTCTTATTGATTAAACCCCCATATGGGTAAACATTCCTAATAACTATGTTAAGAGGGCCCAAACATCGAATTCCTTTGCTCTGCAAAGTAATAAAGAGATTTCATTAAACGCAGTGGCTAGAGTTTCGTCCAGACGGACTCCATATTATTTTTTTTCGGGGTCCGTCTATAGATATTGCGCCTAACCCTAATCCTACCCTATTCCTAACCCTAATCCCAGCCCTAATCCTAACCCTAGCCCCGAGAAAAACAAATTTGCTATAAAAAATAATACGGAGTCCGTATAGTACGCGCATGCACACATCTATAGACGGACCCCGAAAAAAAATTATGGAGTCCGTCTGGACGGAACTCTAGCCACTTCCTTCGTTAAATCCTCACACATTTAAAACTTTAGTACCAGAACCAGTTTTGACTACAAGTGGTGGTCAGTTTGTAAATATGCTTATTTGTGGAATTTAATATAATAAAATGGCCTTATGGGTATGCTCCTATAAAAATGTTGATGGAAGAAAATAATGATGACGAATCAATTAGATGTGCAGGTGAAAATATCAAAATGACTTCACACACTACACAAAGCATCCAAGCTACCAGCCATATGCTTCTAACAGCATTTACTATTATAAAATGATACATTAACTATTTTAACTGCTTTCCAATTATAAATTTATCTAACCAGAACAATCTTTGCAATGGCTTTTTAAAAATTTGACATGAAACTTTAAAGTTTTCATTAACGAAGGAAAGTGTGTCCTAAAAAAAACAACACTTTTGCAAGAATATTTTGTGATTTCTATGTTTTGTGAATTTCTTAAGCAGTTGGGAATGTAAAGCTGTTTGAAAAAAATTGAGATTCTAAGAAACATAAATGTGGGAAACACAGATATGTTAGGTTTTAAAGAACCAATAATTCACATAAGTGTCATTAACAAACTATTCTTCATTTTAAAAAAAATGTTGTGTAAAAATCTTGGAGTTTAAACTGATACTTTTCTAAAATTTTCATAGAAATATAACGATGGTAAAAAAATTCTCATTTTAATAATAGTTCTAATTGAAAATACACAGGCATTGCTTCAACTGAAAAAGGGTCTGACCAGCGTACAGGAAATATGTCAAGCCTGCCAGCAGAGGATTCACAAAACAAAAAAATTAAATTTATACATATCAGAAACTCAGAATAAAGATTTAAAACAACAGATTGAGTCATCTGAGCAAGCATATGTGAAAGGTATTAGCTTTGTGAATTTTTTTTTCTGTTTCTAATTTTATCTCATATAAAATTTACTGCAACTTAAATGGGATTAAAAATTGTTACTAATGAGCATGAAGTCTTTTCAGTATACAGATGAGATGCTTTAGTCTTATTAAAATGTTTAAAATATATCTTGTCAAATGAAAGGAAAAATATAATTAAAAAAGAGCACTAATTTTAATTTTTCTAGTTACCAGTAATTAACTTCCCTTTCCCTTTGGCGAACTTATTTTGAGCATTAGCAACAGTAAATATTATTTTTTCATAAAAAGATTTAAGACATCAACTTAAAAATATATTACAGTTTATTTAAGTACTTTGTCATCAGTTGCTTATTATAACCTTTCAATTAATTTTTTATGCATTAATGACATTAACTAGCTGTAGCAATGAAATTTGTTTCATTGGAAAAGCACATTACAAAAAAAAAAAATAATTAATTGCAGGTACTGCTAGAGCTTTGGAAGGCATCCCTGTAGCCTTTAAGGATAATTTTTGTACAAAAGGCACCCATACAACCTGTGCTTCAAAGATGCTTTTAAACTATGTACCACCCTATGATGCCACAATGGTAACAAAGTGCAAAGAAGCTGGAAGTATTAACATGGGAAAAACAAATATGGATGAATTTGGAATGGGGTAAGAGTTAACTATACATTTGATGGTTTAGGTGGATATTTGTTAACTACATGTTTTAACAGATGCTTTATGCCATTTAATTGGACACTTAACACAAATATTTTTTTTATGTTGGTTATGCTAATAATTAGCTATTTAATTTTCAATCCTATTATTTATTAGAAGACTATTAAAAATGTGAAGTTTATACATATTTAGAGGCTTATTACTCTTTTCGCCCATCACATTAAACTTTATAGTACATTATTTTTAATTTTTTAAAAAATCAGTTCAGGGAGCTTAGATAGCTGTTTTGGACCAGTTATTAATCCATGGAACCTGACTGTTTCTTCGTCTACTTTACCTGATCAAAAGCCTTGTTCAACTAACAGTGAACCTTCATTAGATTGGTATATAGCAGGAGGAAGTTCTGGAGGCAGTGCAGCTGCCGTAGCTTCAGGAACTTGTTTGGCGTGAGTAGCTATCATTTCTATTACAGGAAGACGGCCGTATGTGTTCATTTTCAAACTAGATTATTACTGTCTGTATCTTGTCATTTTGTTTTAGGGGATTTTTGCGATCCATGTTAGTTCACTCTCTATCATTGTCACACTCAACCTCTTTAGCTCGCTCATTTTGTAAAGTAAACCTTTATTCTTGTGTATACAAGAATGATTGGGAATAACCATGTGGATGAAACAGTGCCAGTTAATGCTCCCTTGATACTTTAAGCATCAACTAATTTAGTTAATTTTTTTCTGTCCGCTAACTTGTATGTTTTTTACAAAGTAGATGACACTTATTTTAATTAACAAAAAATACATGTAGTAGTAATTGTACAAAAATGGGACCGTAATTCAGAGACTCTGACCCAGGAGTTAATTTATTTTAATGTGTTAGCACCAGTTGCTTGTATTGTGTCAAAAACATCTAGGCTTCTTCAAAATGTCTATTGCTTTCTATCTGAGAACACAATGTAGGCCAACTGAAGTCATTAATTTTTCATTTTACTAGTATTATTAAATCAGCAATAACATTAATGAATAAAAAAAAAAGGTGGGTATGAAATTTTGTGTGTGGAGCCCCCTCTTCCCTTAATGCCCTAAGCGTGAGGGTCTCTGCTTGATGTTGGAAAGAAAATGAAAGATATCAATGATTACATTCTGTGTAGAAGTTTGTTGGGGATGAACAATTTCATGTCTACAAAATCATCTGGTATGCCCAGGCCACTGTCATTGTTATCTTTATATTTTGTAGCATAAGCATTGATTTTTATTCATTTTTTTCTGAAGTGCATTCGGCTCAGATACCGGTGGTTCTACTAGAAATCCTGCCAGTTATTGTGGAGTAGTTGGTCTCAAGCCAACATATGGATTATTATCGCGTCATGGACTTATTCCGCTTGTTAATTCAATGGATGTTCCAGGGATTGTAACAAAAACTGTTGAAGATAGTGAAATAATGCTAAGTAAGTTTATTTTTAAGTTCTGAGAATTTTCTTATCTCTATTAATTAAAAGCAAATTTTTTTAAAGCTCAGTAGTAATTTAATAATTGAAAGTGTTTCGGTATAAGGCGACTAGATGGAGTTCAGAATGAAAATCTAGGGCAAAGTGAAAATATGGGGCAAAGTGTAAATCTAGTCCCTATCAAGAAAATGGAGAAGGTTGGCGGCCCAAAGACCACATGGAGCTGGCTTTATGAGCTGGAGATAAATACTGCAACCTGACATGGGGGGAGCTGAGAAATGCTTCCCAAAATACATGCAATGGTTCGCGATTATAGAGTCCCTTTCTCTCCTAGGAGTGTAAAGAATTATGCAAGCATTTAGGGAATCAGCAAAGTAGTTTTTGATGTCCATATTTAATCTTGGAAAATAAATACACTCAGTTATTTTTTTTTTACTGATTTCATATTTGATGGTTATTCATGTTTCATTATACTCCCATCATAGCTCTATCTGAAATGTCTACTAAATACTAAGATATAAAAATATTTTATATGAAAAATATGAAAAAAAAGGGTGAAAAATTTAAATTGTCTATGAAAAGTTCTCTAAAGCAGTTTATTGCAATGTCTCTACTAAAAAAAATTAGAAGAAAATTATAAATTCATTTTAGAAAGTAAACCAGAACTATCAAGCTAGGTTCATAACATTGATTGTTTATTTAAGAATGTCATAAATGGAAAAGAGTCTTAACTGAGATAGGATATTATGATATTTAGAATTGAGAATCTGGTCACCTATAAATCACTAGGTTGAGTTTTTCATTGTTATGGGCTAAGACCCAGTCTCTAGGTACTCCTGAAAGGAAATATAGCCATCATTTTGAAGTTGGATTTTTTGCTTCATCCAGTCTGTTTTCTTCTAGTCAATGGAATTTGTTGAACACATTTATTATCATGTCCTTGGTTACACTTTTGTGTTGGCAAGTTATTGGAATGTAAATTTGAGAATGAGAAGGTCGATTAATAACTTAAGCTGGTATAAAATATTTTGCCAGAACAATATAATAGGTAGGTTTCCCAGAAAGAATGGAATATCAGTATTATAACATTAAATTATAATTAATTCTGTCGTAGCAAACACTTAATTGCTTGTATGAAAGCTAAAATGATATTATTAATTGTCACATACTTGCTTATCTCAGATGAATCATAATGAATCCTATAATCTCTATACCAGTGTATTGTTCTGCAATTAAATACAGCTAAATATAAAAATAAATATGTTTGTACTCCAATGAGTTATGAAAAATCACTTAGGCTTGTTTCCTGATAAAATACTCATGAAAGTTTTTTTTCATTAGATGTTGTCGCAGGACGTGACTGCCTAGACTCTACATCAGTTTCTTCTTCACAGTCACCATTTAAAATTTCTAAAGACTTAGATTTAACAAAGCTTCATATAGGCATCCCCAAGGTTTGTTGATTTTGTATTTTTGTGTGTGTTTACAAATACATTCTTGATTATTAGAAATTATAAAATATTTTGAGGTCTGTATTGTTTCAGTTACAAATATGTAAGGGATTTGGCTGATTTAATTCTTTCAAACAGGAAAGTGATTTTAGGGTTAGGAAAGAATATTACCTGTATTTTTTAATGTTAGTTCAAACAGTATTATTACTGGGTTATTAATGCTGTGGTATGAAATAATAGATTAATTTAGTGTTGATACTCATTATTAAAAATACCTGGAATTTCTTGAGGGATATTAACATTATCATATACTATTGTCAGGAATTTCAGGCCTTAGAAATTTCAAATGATGTCCTATCATTATGGAAAAAAGTTGCAGATACTCTGGAAAAAGCAGGCGCCAAAGTAACAGAAGTCTCAATGCCTCATGCACGTTTGTGCATATTATGTTATCAAGTACTTTGTTGTTGTGAGGTGGCATCTAATTTTGCTCGTTACGATGGAATAGAATATGGTATATCAAGTTTGAATTTTTTTAATAGATAGAAGATTTTGCTGTTTTTTTTTGGATCACAAATGTAATCATATTTTTTAAATTTGTTATTAGTGTGCTAATTATATCCTGAAGGATGTCACAATTCATTTAGTATTTGTTATGATTGACTAAGGTCTCAGGCATGGAAGCGAATTGTCTACAGAAGAACTTTATGCAGAAAGCAGGCATGAAGGATTTAATAATGTTGTCAGGAGAAGAATCCTGGCCGGAAACTACTTTCTGTTGAAAAAGTAAATGTAGTTTAACTATGTTGTAAATCTTTTTTTATTTCATAAAATTATAATTGATGGCAATATGAAAGAAAAAAAAACATTTTGAATAAAAATTTAATTATTATTATTTTGGAAAAATTTCCTCATAGTCAAAATATATTTGCTGGAAAGAAATAAAATACTTTTCATTTATAAATACTAAAATGTATCTGAATTTAAAATGTCCATTCCTTTATTCGGTGTTCTGTATACAAATAAATGTCCTGATCATTTTAAAAAAAAAAACTTATAAAAACCAAAAGTATCAGCAGAAAAAATCATTTTGTCGTTTTTTTTCTCTTTTTTTTTTAGAAATTATACAAAATATTTTATCAAAGCTCAGAAAGTTCGACGTCTTATCAGTGATGATTTTAAGTCTGTCTTCTCAAGTGGTGTTGATGTACTATTGACACCCACTACACTGACAGAAGCTCCATTGTTTAGTTGGTTTACTAAAGAAGACAACAGAACTAGGAGTGAAGAACAAGACATATTTACCACCACTGCCAATATGGCAGGTAAGTTAATATTTGTATACAATTCTTCTTCTTTTTTTTTTATACATGTAATAGCATTTAGGGGTCAGAAAAGGTTTCATGTACTGGTGGTTCAGAAAGTAACACTGAGTTAAGTAAATGGTATGATCATAATTTGATAGTTTGCATATATGAGTGCTCTCTACTTGGCCATCTGAAATAAAGAACTATCTTTAGATTAAATTCAGCTCTTCCCTGGACTAACACAAATTTGTATTGTTAAAAATGCTGAATTTTTTTTTTGCATAAATTTAACTATGGAATATATTAAATTAAAAACTGTACGGTTTATGTTGTAAAATGTTTAAAAATTGTTTTGAAACTCATTAATTCTAAAACAGTCTTGATGCCATATTTTTTTTGTAAACCCTTGTCAGTGATACATTAATAAATTATCAGTCAGCCTGGTTTGGAACAAATCATTGAGCAAACTGTCTGGCACAAACATGGTACAGTTTATCCATTAAATTTTTTTCAACCACCTCCACTCAAACATATATGCCTGGTGTAACTATAAATGTGTTAGACAATGTCTGTAGATAAGTGCTGAGACACCTTTGATACAAACTTAATACCCCAAGATTAGTTTAACTCCTTTTACGGTCAGATTATAAAAATAGGGATGAAGAAATAGAAACATTAACTCGCTTTATCAATAAAATCAGGTGTCCACTTGTATTGTTCATTATAGTAAACAACTGAGATTAATAATTGTGTACATATTATCAGCCTCTCTTTTGATATATTTTTGTCTGTTTACTTTTTGAGTCTCCTTTTTTCACTGAATGTATCGTATATACTTGCATATAAGCCTGCATCGCATATAAGCTGATCCCCTGATTTCAGTATTATATTTTATAGTTCTAAATTTGGCTTATATGCGAGCATATACGGTATTACTTTTTTTTTCCACCCACCTTTTGAAACTTATTTTTTTACAGCTACTTTTTACCTGTTGGCATTTTTACAGCACACCTGATAGTTTGATGTGTTTGGCTTCTTATGTTGATAGAGAACATGTGCATACATGTATTGTTATTTGAAAAATACTTTATACTTTCTTGAATATTTTATTAAATGAAAGGCTTCTTAAATGTATCACTGCAGGGCTCCAGCCCAGAAATATGGGGCATTACAAACTCTGATAACAAAAGGTCACTCATGTCTAGGGTTCGAAAATTACGCGTAAGATTGGCGCGCGTAATTTACGCCAAAATTACGCGTGTCATTAATGCCCAATTACTTGAAAATGTATGTTCCTTTTTGTTCTTCTTCTCTCTTTTTTCCCAGGGGGGTTTTTTTTAATATTTTTTTTAATTTTTTTTCTTGTTATTTACTGGTTATTATTTTTTAGTGGTTTTATTGTATCCTTGTGTCCTCTTTTGGCTTAGGTATGCCATATGATTCTCTTATCGGCGCCGGGGCCTGTTGTGCGGCGGCCTCGGCCGCCGCTGGTTTTGGCTTCCCCACACACCACACTTTTGGACTTGCTTTGTCCCTTCTGCGCGACACACCGGCAGTGTGGGCGCTACTCGGCCGAAATCCCCCGCCGCGCTCCCCGCCCCCCACCCCCAGAACTATTTTTTCTATAATTTTTTTTATATTTTTTATATTATTTTTTATAAATATTATTAAAAATAATTTTTTATATTTTAGATTATAATTTAATATAATTAAAAAAATTATTTTATTTTTTTATAAATTTTTTGACATTTTAAAGATATTTTTAAAATATTTAAAAAAATTTTTTTAATTTTTTTTTTTTTTTTTTATTTTTTGGTTTTTTTCCTCCCGTGTTTCTCAGCCCCCTGCCGGGGGGGTTGGGGAGTTATATGAAATATTTTTTTTTTTTTTATTAATTTTTGGACTTTTTTTTTAAAGATATATTTTATTTTATTTTTTTTTAATAAAATTAAAAAAAAAAATAATTTTTTATTTTTTTTTTTTTTTTCCACCAAAATCCTTCCTTTTTGGTTTTTGTTGGGGCCCGGATATTCCTCGTCCCCCCAATCAAATAATTTATTATTCCCCCCTCCAAATCCAACTAAAACAAAAACAAACTAAAAAAAAATCAAAATTTAATATTATAAATTAAAAAATTTTAATTTTTTTATTTTAATTTAAAAAATAAATTTAAACCATAATTTACGGTAAATTTCCACCAACTTACGCCTCTTTTTCCCAACAAAAAAAAAAACTCATGTCCCCATTCCCTACAATTTTGCAGCCAAATAAATTAATAAAATTACAAATAATGACGCCCCCCCCCCCCCCCAGACTTGGGGGCCCTGTCAAATGTTTGTGTTGCCTCCTCTTCGGGATGTCCCTGATGACCAGTATGGTTTTATAAAAAAATAAACTATCACTGAAACAGTTTTTGTAAAAATATAGCATCTTTCAACTCTTATAAGCATATTGCACAAACAGTTTTAGCTAAAAAAAATATGGCAATTTAAAATGGTTTTGATGATAGTTTTAGAAAAAAAATATGGTATCTCCATACCAGTGTCATGTATTACCAATAATCATTGTGATGTGCAAGTAATCCTAATCAATTTGATCCATCTGCAATATCCTAGAAATGAAACTATGAATGTTTTTATATAAATAAATCATTATTCACTTATTATCAGTTAAACGAGAAGCAGTAAATGACACAAGGGTTTCTAATATTTTCTTAAGAAAAATTAAGCACTTTTTGCTAACTGCCTAGAAAAACTTCACATAACAATATACAGTGTTATCCTTTTTAGTTAGACATTAATGAATCTCTGTTTATTTTTATAGGAGTTCCAGCTATGAGTCTTCCGATAGGACTTTCCAAGCAAGGTCTACCTTTAAGTTTACAGATTTCAGGACCACATTTCAGTGAATCATTATTACTGTCATTAGGATACTGGCTGGAAGAGCAGGCTCAATTCAGTCACCTAAATTTAGACTTTCTAGATCATGCCGTTAGGTCGAGTAAATTAATACAATAAAAAAATATATTAAAGCAGCCGTTGTATATATTTTAAAACATTCAAAATGTTGTCCCATTGTTAGTGAATTTGTGAACAATCATTCTATGAACTTTTCTGTATAATTCTACTTTTATGTAGATTATGCATTTTGTAGAAATTTGTTAAGCAGTTAGTGTTATTTGAATCTGAAATATAATCTATGGCATCTCAGTCAAATTTGAGGTCATTCATATTGCCTAGGAACTTCTTTTATCCTGGAATATATACTTTAATTTAATTTATTAAATGCTCTGTTATAACTCTGGTTGAATCAAATGTTTTTGTTGTTTGTTCACTGTACATGGGTAGTTGGTACCATAGTCTTAATATATCAAATACTTTTTTTTATCAGATCTATATCTTTTTATAGAAATTAGTAAATATGTTTTTGTTGAGTTGGTGATATACTGAAAATGAAATGGTATTTGGCAGAGAATATGTCACAATTAAATTACAACTTAGAATTATAGATATATGATTATAGTATGGATTTTTTTTAGCACACTACAGAAATTCTATAACTTAATAAAAGTCTGCATTAAACTCTTAATTGTACTCTTTTTTTCTAAATTCGGTATTAATACATTTTAAATTAATTTATCATAATACTTGCAAAAAGCTTAGAAATTCGAAACTGTAATCTGATATTAAACCACTGATTTATTTAAAAACATTCGTCTTAAATGTGATGTACTTTTTAAACCTAAGCTCATCTAAAGAATAAGTTTAATATTATCTTAATGTATGAAAATAAATGTATGTGACTATTATGTCCAACATAGAATTCCACATTGTAAAACCAAAAAAAAAAAACAACTCATAACATGGCGTGGTAATTTCTTTTGCACATTGCCATTTATTTTCCTTTTCAATGGTCAGGATTAAGATATTTTAACATTTTATTTCTCAATATTTACTTCAACTTGATTCATTGAGGGACCTATTTTCTTTTTATAACACTCCACAAACTATTAAATAGATCACTACCGTGTAGTAGGTGTGGTGCACATTTTAATAGTATTCCATAACTTTATCTTTATTTTGGTGTATTGTCAATTGATAATCTAACTTTCCATTTTCATGAACTGCTTTCAAACAATGTACAGAGCATGAATCAGCCGCCTTATCGATCGTATCATGGCAGCAGATTTTTTCTTGCCATTATTTTTGAAGAAAAATTAGCGCCTATATAATTATAATACATTGGCACTATGAGAGTGAAATGTTTCAAGTCTGGGGCCTCCAATTGTGTTGGATGTAAGCATTTGAAATGTTTCCAAGTGTCTAGTAGCAACTCATCTTCCTGAGCAACGCAGGGTATACTGTTTTAACAAAAATTGCTTGTGATCCACCTTTCTTTTATTCATTTTCCTTTTAAAATGCACTTAAATATGTTATGGGCTATAGGCAAATCGACAAAAATAATGTAGAAATTTCACATGCCAAAAATAATCTAACAGACTTTCAGAAGAAGAGTTCTGTGAAGTAATCAACCAATGTCATGAGCACACATAAAAGATCATGATGATGATGCATAAAAGAAGTTTAAAATAAACTATATGCAGATGCAGTTTTGTAATTTAGCCAAAGTAAAAGATAATTAGTCTTTAATAACTGAACAACAAAGTAGCTATGTATACAATTCATAAGCTTAAAAAAAAACTATATGGTACATATTCTGTACATGAGCTGGACAGCGTACAACTGGAATAGCATTTTTGAAAGACATTGAATGTCAACTGAATTAATTCAAAGACTGACAAAAAGAAAGCAAACTGCTTCCAAAATTACTTTTTTTAAATTTTAGAATAACATGGACTACATAGAAATATATTCCCTAAAATAATCAACTAAAATTTTCAATTAAGCAACTAACTGAACTATTTTAATAATTTTTCTATTTAATCCATCATATTAAAGTATGAGGCTATTTTTTTTTAAATCTTTACAACAAACACTAGCAAATTATAACAAAAAGACAAAGATCATTTTACAACAATGACTTTTTAATCAGCCACTTTTATTGGAGGGTGTTACCCCTTGTAATGAAATATGAATATTTAAAAAAAAACATATTTCATCATAAAAAAATTATGTATCATAGTCTGGTAATTAATCTATCAACATTAGTTGCAGCTTAAAATAAGCTAAGAAGCAATATAGAATGAGAAAATCTTTTTCGCTATTCCAAACAAATAAAAAGCACTTTTTCCTCAATGTTTCTTTGAACAATATTTTGTAATAAGTTATTAAAAAAAAATGGACTGCCAACAAAAAATAAAAAACATCAAACAGAAAATAACGCTGTTAAAAACAAGCTTATTTTCAATTCAGTTTATTACAAATTCTGCAAAAACTTTCACTTGTCATTTCTAGGATATTGCTGGTCATTCATCATCAGGAGGGATGCCAAGTTCTTCATTAGTAAACTTTGATGAATCAGGATATTTATAACTTGGCTGCAAAATAAGAAAATTATATTTTATAAGAATCAAAGCTTTTTTAAAAGCATATTCATAAGAATTTTATAGGATAAAATGTACAAAAATGCAAGGACCACTCAGCCACAAAGTGAAGAAAACCAGATAAATAAAACTGTGTTCATATAAAGAAATATTGTGGGGAATTCTCAAGAGCATTTCATCTGAAATCTTTTGCTCTAAGCGTCACTAAATAAGAGAATATCAATGGATTTTAAACATTTGATTTTAAAAAAGTTGATGTCATACAAATTTAGAGGGACCACTTTGAGAACCACTGCCTTATGTGGTACCTCCAGAACCGATAAACACTCTGGTATGGTGGGAATAAAAGAAGGGCACCACTAAAAACCATCCCATTAGTGGTAGATTCAAGTTCTGGTAACTTAAAAAGCCTGTTTTGAAATCAAACTTAAGAATTAACCACCCCTCCTCCCCAAAATTAACAACAATCAATGAACATTAAAAAGCAATGTATCCATAATTCAAAGGTTACTTGTATAAATTAACTGAGGTGTTCAAGAGTGTAAAATTGTTAGGTACAATATCCTGCAATTTGTGATCAGAACAGGATTGAATTAGAATACAAAATATTTTCCTACACATTGCTTACATTTCTAGATCAGCTAACAATTTTCCTCATTACATTAGCTACTTAAAAATAAAGTTAAGAAAATGAATGTGAAAATCATAATTCAACTGTATAGTATGATGAGTATTAGTTATGTATCTAATAAAAAAGAAAAGGGGGTGATTTACTCACCACTAAATGTTCATATTCATAATAACAGTGATACAACATCCAATACCACAAGAAAGCACTCAGAGCATCTCCTGCATAATGCCACATTGAAGAGTCACCCGGCTCAAGACGTCTATAGAGGTAACTAAAATTTCAAGAGAATAAACAAAAGATTATATACACAATTATGTTGTATACATAAATTTTAATTTCCTGCCAAAGTTGCACAGCCAATAACTTTCGCCCCTCACAACCTATAGAAAATTACAAGGTCTAAAAATTTACTTTGTTTTTTTACTAAGAATATCTGAATTTCTTCCAATGATTTTAATAAAAACAGTAACGCTTTTCTATTTTCATACGAGGTTGGTAGCTTGTGCCAAGACATGATTAGATGATTAGTGTATTTTATTTAACTAAAAATGACTGTAACTGATGAAGATTAATGAAAGTTGTTAGATAAATTATATCTAAAATTTTGATATCAAGCCTAATGTGGCTAATATTATTACCGTATTATATTATAAAATAATATAAGCATTAACTGATTAAGTTGTCCGTTTTAAGTTTTATCAGTTAACTTACCCAAGGAATGTCTACAAGCCTGAATTAAAGGCTGTTAGTTTCCAAATTTGAAGGCTGCATATTTACTTATTAAATTGAAATTTTAACAACTAATTTAATTAACTGTGAAGCATAATGCCATCATGAATTACTGAAGAGCAATCAGTGAATACTTTGATAAACAATACAATAGACTAGTAATACTGCGAAAATAATAGGGACAGGCTACGCTTACGTCCAAGACGTAGATGGTCGTATTTTTTTTCCTCCGGATTATGTCAATAGATATTTCTCCACACCCTAACACTGTCCCTAACCTTATCCCTAACCCTAACCCCTAACCCTTTTTGTTTAGGCAGTGGCCACGGTAACATCAAGACGTAATTCGTATTTTTTTCCGGATTACGTCAATAGATATTTCTCCACACCCTAATACTGTCCCTAACCCTAATGCTAAACCCTAATATAATTGCTGCCGGTACCCGAAAAAAATGAGAAATAATAGAATGGCGCTTGACAGTAATCGTACTGCGAAAATAATAACAATATCGCCAAAAATCTTACGTTCCAGATCCAGAATGCCTGACGTTATTTTTTTGCACCAGTGAAGATTTGTTGTGTTGGCATACCGTTGCAATAATGGGTCTTAATCGACCTAAAACAATATTCATTTTCACCTACTAAGAAATAGTTCTTGAAGGTAACACCAACAGTGGAAGTTATTTTTCACGAAGGTCGCTTTGACTTTAGTGCTCTTTCGAAATAAAGAACTCCTGATAAACTGAAAGTATTTTTAGTTCAGTGATTTTTTCCGACATGGACTATATATATATATGGTTATTTCTAATTTCGCTAGTTCTCACTTATGCGGTTTGCGACCCAAACCGCGGTGATGCAGGGATACGCAGAGATATATAATTTTCGTTCAAAACAAACAAGAGTTTGAAGAAGGTCGCCAGTTATGTGCGTGACTCATCACAAAAAAATACGTGCCCAAGTAGACCTATCACACAAGAAAGGGGAACACAGTCAGTTATAGAAATGAGTAGCCTACATTTATTCGCGAACTTACGTGTGTGAGGTACCCGAGGTCCGCGGACATACTTTCGCACTCTTTAGGGTACTATTGCGAAATGGGTTGAGAACCACTGCAATTAAAGATCTATTCGGTTTTCGCTACCCACCCTTGAAAAGAAGGAGAAAAAAAGAGGAATATTACTGGTCATTAAACAGCGAAAAGAGTTTGCTAAGTGAAATTTTTTCCTGATTTTGTTTTTAGCTGCAACCATAGCAAAATAAAAAATAAATAGTCATAATGAAAATACAATTTCGTGATCGTCAAGGTCAACTATTTTTATCACGTTTTAGCCCCCCTCCCCCTTGTCGATAAATGTCAGGTTTAAATAACAAACTTCAAACTCGCCAGCTTATTGTATTAATTAATATCTAATGTGAATAATATATAACAATTTTTAAAAAAATCTGGAGCACATCTCCAGCCCTTAAATATTACAAAGCAGTATGTAGCTCTTCAATGAACTTTGTTTTACTATCCGGTTCCCAATTATACCCCACACTACACGCAGATCCGTAGCTAGCTATCGTTGCTCATTGTGAGAGTAATTTTTTTGGCACCCCTTCTCCTATCCATCCATCTGAAAAGTGTGAAACCTTTTACAATATAAAACATAATGTAACTGCACGTTTCATGCTTAATCAGTGTGTTATATCACTTCCTTCATATATTGACTGTAGTGTAAATAGCGTTCTCACACATCATTCTGTCTTCTCGAAGAATATGTCTGGAACATTTACCTTTTAACATTGTCTGTAGCCCTTGCCATGATTTCATTCCAGCATTTTGCATACTCTGAATAGCTATTATAAACATCCAAGCATCACAGATGTAGCGTTATTAGATATACCCGCAAATCGCAGTGACTTGCTGACTTAGTAAATCATTGATAATAATCTTCACCAACATCCCAGCATTGGCCCAAACATAAATGGGAAATTAATTAAAGGTACTAAATTGGCTGCTTCAGGTTTAGTATAAAAAATACACCCTGCGTACTCTGATATATCTTGACGTGATCACCTCCCTTAATTAAATCCATAAAAAGTATACACTCCACCTCTTATTAATATAAAAATTCTAAAAAATATTTTAAATTACTAAACAATTTATTTTTTCTTTTGTTTAACAAAAATATAATATAAAAAATAATAATTATTACTATAATTAAATAATAATAATTTTTTTTCTACATTTCTTCACCCTTTAATATTTTACATCTTTTATATAATCCCTTCCCTCTCCCCCCCCTCCCCTCCTTATTTTCTCCCCTTCATCTCTTATCAAAATTTTCCCTTATTTTCATCACCCTAAAATTTTCATTTAAAAATAAAATTAATTACCCCAAAAGTTGGTTTGATTTAGTATAGCATTGTGAAATATATGACAAAGATTACATAATTTAATTTATAAGGGCCATTACATAAAACCACCCCACCAATCTATTCTTTATTTTTCCCCCCCTCCCCCCTTGTCCACTTTTGTCCACCCCCTCCATTTCCCCCCCCCCGTTATGTAAAACCTAAACTATAAAAATTAACGAACATTAATAAAATATAAATTATTATTATAATTACAAGAAAAAAAATAAAATAAAATAAACATTTTTACTCACATTTTTTAAAAATTTATAAATTATAAATATGAATAAAATTACTTTATAAAAATATTATTATAATAATAATTAAAATAAACCAAAAATTTTAACACAAATATTCATTACGATTGCAGTTACTATTACATCCATTCTAACATGATTACAATTATTACTACCATTTCTATTTCTATGTTCAATTTCTTTTTCTATTTCCTTTTATCATATTTATACCCAATAATAACATAAAGAACGATCTTATGGACTACCTTAGCCTTTTCATTTCCGCAGTTTATTACAAGTATTTACACCATCAACACATAATCTTTCCAACTTTTCATCCACTAATGAAAAATAAAGACCTAAAACCATAACACTGTAACTGCTCTAGACCTCCCAACCCATCCCTCCAAAACTCTGAACCATTAATCCATAAATACCCCTCCTACTCCCGCAACCTTCACCCCTGCCTCCTGACTCATAACTAACACAAGATCCAAAATCTAAAATTTAAAAAATAGAAAATAATACATTATAATTGTTTCTTCTTGATACCACATTACAATTTATAAAATACATTAAAAATTTAGGACATTAGACCTACACTAAATCACCAATTCACAAAAAAAAATGTACAAATGTTCCTGGGCTGCTTATTTCATCCTTCCACACCTTCACATCCTATCCCTCCATGACACCCTCTCTCCAAACTTCTTATCCTATTTTTCCAGCCTTATTAAACTTTGATTTATCCAGTTTTTCCTCCTGTATTTTACCATTCCATCCATATTCAACCAAAAATAATAATCATGAAAAATCATGACTCACAGGTCATATTCCAATTTCTCCATTCTTCTTTCTACCGCGTTCTAGGCCCTGTCACCCTATACATAACAATCTATAATGTACATTAATAATCTAATTATTTAAAAAATTATAAGCATTTTTCTAAATTTTTTTATAATATGGGTTTTCGTATAGACCTCCATCCACCATTGACTTTAAATATACACCTTTTTTATCCACCACTTTTTTATACCACATTTTTGAAAATAACATATCAAAAAACTCCACCTATATCCCCAAAATATTAGACACATGTTTTCCATTCATTTTTAACATTCATTATTGTTCTAAATATTTGTCCCTACTATCCCTCACTATACTTCTTGTTTATACATAAAGCATAAATTTAAGCCTTTCTTTTATAACTATCTCCCAAACACCCATCATGATATCATACTAATGAATAATTTATTCTAGATCCATTTTTAATGCTGCCTGTTTTGTTCCTCCTGGAACTCCCCCCTTGACTTTCTCCCTATCATCCTATCTAAACTAATATGTTCACTAACTCCACATCTATACTTACAAAATATTTATATTATAAAAATATATTAAATTTAATTAAACTAAAAATAAAAAATTAAAAATATTAAAATTTTAAATATTTAAATAAATTTAAACCTTTTCTACAGTCACCACATTCTCCATTTTGTTTTTTTTATTTTAAATAATTCAAAATCTTCCGACCCTATAATTTTTTTATCTTTAAAATTTTGGAGTATTTTTCAGTAAATTTTTCCTTAAACACTACATTTTGTACCTCCACCCCCCCCCCCCCCCCCCCCCCTTTTCCACACCTTCCTCCCCCCCCCCTCCCCCCTCTTTTTTGAATTCCTTTTATCCATTGCACCTTCCCACTTTAATCCCACAATTTTATTCATTAATTTTATTATAATTAAAAATTATAAATAAAAGTAAAAAAAAATAAAAAAAAAAAAAATAAAAACAAAAAAAAAATAAACAAAATATTAATCTAAAAATTTACCATTTTCCAAATATTCTTTCCAATAAATTCCACCCCCAATCCACATTTTAAAAATTTTAATAAATTTAAGTGGGGTCGGGGGTGGGGGGGCGGAAAATTAGGAAAAAAAAATGGAAACCCTTTTTTTAATTATTAAAATTTTTTAAAAAAAAAAAAATATAAATCATGTTATTAAAATTATAGTAATGGATAAAAAAATGATGATAAAAATAATGAGACAAAAATATCTGAGGTAATTTTTTTAAGAAAAGTTTTTTAATTAGTGAATTTCATATTATGAAAATTGATTAGATTTCTTTTAATTGAATTCCCCCCTATTACATTTACAAACTGTTTTTTTTATAATTTAAAAATAAAATATTTAAAAAAAAAAAAAACAAAATTCCTCTCCAAGCATCCTGTAATGATGTGTCCGAATATCCTGTAATATAAAATGATATTTATTATACCTATATATCATTCTTTATACTGTTTTTATCATGCTCACTCATCCTATGACCAACATAGCACATTATAATGGCCCTATATATCCACTTTTACCCATTCCTATAAAAAAATTTGTTTTCATTCTATATATAATTATTATTTAATGATACATCTCTATTTAATCTAATCACACAACCCACTCAACCACAAAATACATTACAAGAAAAAAAAAAACCCCCCCCCAATAATGTCTAGGGTTCCATTTAACGTGATACCTACTTCATATAAAGAAGGAAATAGATCTGTTTTACTCATGAAATAATTTTCAGCAACAAGACGACCATCTAATTTATTCATCAAAATGTCAGAAAACAAGAGTTGATTAGACAAGAACTTTAAAAAATTATTGTATTGTCATCGAGAATACACAAGTATCTCAAATCGATTGAACTTATAGAAGTAAGGTATAATTGATTCAAATTTCCCCAAAAAATCTGTCTACCACAAGATAGAATTACTTTAATAAAGGTATACAAAAATAATAAACGCACACACACACACACAAAACATGAAAACTAATTTTCAGCAAGCACTATTTGAAAAAGCGACAACAACACAATATTATATTTTTTCATGGTGTTTTAATTTTTGAAGCAGCATTTATTTCTGACTGCATTTTATTTAATAGTTCACTGTTTCACAGGAGGTCATGGGATGAGTTCTGCTTTGGAAATCAATGGACAATTTATAATTTCCAGAAAATCTGGACAGATTAGTCCAAAGTACTGAGATACATATATATTATATCTATGGTAAAATAGGAGAGTCAAAATGGACTAGAACTTCATTGACATGTTTACAGTGACGGACAAGTTAAAAGTTTCAAGAAGTCAAAAGACTCGAACAGCTTTTTTTTGGAGGCAATATTACGACATGTTTATGGCAATAAAATGACTTGTTGGTATTATATTTTGTGGTAATGGCAGTATTATGAAATGTCGGTGGTAGAAGTATTATGAATTTTAGTCTTAGTGTTATGAGTTGTTGGCGGTTGTACCAAAACATTTATAACTGACTAAATAATACCACAAATGTACTATTTATTTATACAATTTACAGTTGACAGCAATTTTGAACACGATTTTCATGTGACTGAAACAATAAGAACTTATTTTGAGATGATAATTAATTATCGGAATAACAAAATGAGTAGAATTACAGAATATAATATTTTTAAGTACATTTTAGAAATGACAGCTTTAAATATTCACAAGGCTGTTAGGGTTAGTTTTGTTCCACATTATATAATATAATCAGTGACCATTGAGATACAGTTATATTTTCGCATCGCGTTGATTACACTCTTCAATTTAATTCAAACTGAATTCTGAATTAAACCAGAACATAAAAACAGAACATATTTAGCATTTCTAGTTCGTATTTCAATTTCCCAGGTTCTATTTAAAAGCTGAAATAATTATAAACTATACATAAAATAAAGACGAGAGCTGAAAGAGAAGTCTAATGGAGCTATTATAACAAAACAACTTTAAAATACAACATATAGTAGGCTATGTCAAGACGCACTAACATTAACATATTTCTCATAATAACGCAGTGTCTCAAAATCAATGATTTATTCAAGTAGCCCATGTTTTAACTATGTATAGTCTTGCTGGTAATGAATTTACTTTTCAGCATGTTCTGTTCTCATATCAGTTTATAGCTGATGTTTGATTCATATTTGATCACAACGAGAATAATATGTATATCTGCAACAGAGGCGTACCTAGAGTGGGGTGAAGGGGGGGGGTCCAAAGTCGAAAGTCCCCCCCCGGGGGTCCCAGCTTGAGGGGGGCTCCCCAAAGATATATTTTTTACGTTATGTATTAAGTACATTATCTTATGTCTTGGTGTCGAATGTCAAAATGCAGCCCCCCCCCCCAAAGAGGCCAAGCCCCGGGCCCCCAAATTCCTAAATGTCTGCAGTATAAAGTCCATGTTTACATCCACACTCAAAGCTAAGGCTGTGATGTCCATACCGTCTGTCATAGGTTAACTGAAGGGTGGAGAGGAAATATGACAATATTTAAATTCAATCCCATCATGGCCTTATTTGCAATGTTGACCGACCTTTGAACTTCACCACCCCCTCCCACCCAGTTATGAATTTCATCTGTCAGAAATATTGGCGATAAATTAACCGAAATCATAAATTTATATTTTAAGTGGTCGCTTGACGAGCCATCTTTGTTTCACAAATGTCAGTCAATGAGAAATTAGCTCCACCCCCCTTCCTCCACCATTCTCAATTATTCTGTGTGTAAGTCAGGAATGAGCTTGATTCAAAACCTGGATTTGTCAAGTCTTAGTATGCCGCCTTATCTTAAAGCTTTAGAAATCAGAAAGTATGGAGATAAAGACAATGAGAGCCATTCCCTCCACAGTGTGTGACATCCAGCCAGGATATGAAAGATCCAAGCCATGAATTAATCAGAAATGTGAGTGACATTCTAATGCTTAGACATACACTGTCTGAAGGTGAGTTGACCCCCAACCAAGTATCCACTGGGTTTCATAATGGCGACATCATGGACTGAACTCACCCAAGTCTCTACATGAACATTTTAAAATTCATGCATGTTTAAAAAAAAAAAGGAAGGACAAAAAATTGGCGCCCTAGTCGAAGTTGGTCTAAACAAACTGTAGCCTTCAGTGGTTGTCGTTTTGGTGATACTCTTTTGAGTAATGATCCAGTTCATACGCCTGATACTTCTAAACTAGCTGCACCCTGCAAAACCTTTGCATAGAGTTACATCCCCTTATGCTTGATCGGTAGGCTAGGTTATTTTTTGGTTTCGGGCAGATCCGATTTTTTCACGATTGTATTTTAAACTGGAATACTGTTGTATTAATTCTTTACTTTCGATTTAACGCACACTGGAAATGAGTATTATTATATACCTATTTCATTGAACCTAACTAATCTTTACTGGGGCAGTGCCCAATTCATCCAATAACAATAATTCACAATTTCTGTTTCGAAGACGTAGGCCTATTATAAAGTATATATTTGAACTATATTTCGAAATGAATTCAAACATGCTTATGTTAAGTAGATGTAATAAAAAAAATCTTCATAATACATAACATGATTAACATCATAACCAAAATGGAACATAAAAAGCGTTTTAAAAGAAATTATTCAGGGTCCATGGAATATATAGAGTAAAAAAAAAATATTTCGTGCCAATGGTATGCCACATCTGTATTAACTGATACTAGGTGACATTATTTTATCCAGTACCGAGCCATTTTTAGAGGCCCAACCAGAATTTTTATTTGGAATACCTAGGTAAAATTAACTCGTGTGGAGAGGCCGAACTCCCATCGGGCGCCTCCCCAGGTGGCGGATAGGGGAAAGCTCGCCAGATATGGTGAGTGCCGATGAAATACAATTCTCGGGGCGGACCAAAGCAGGCAACGAATGCTTTGTAGTTAGTGGAGGGATCCACAAAGGCTAAGGGACCTAACCTTAAACAAAGGCAGCTACCCACAAGGCTGTGAAGGGCAACACCCTAGTGGTTGTGCACAGGGCTAACTACCCAGTCATGTAAAAAAAAACACTAGTTACGAAAGCCAATCAACAATTCAAAAACCGGACTGATTCAAATGGAAACCGACCTTCGCATGATCACGGACATGATTACTGGCTAGCGACTTGGAACGTGTTAAGCCTATACAGAGCAGGAGCCCTAACCCGCCTCACTGAACAGCTTAGAAAATACAAAATAAAAATAGCAGCACTCCAAGAAATCAGATGGAAAAATTCAGACATACTAAAAACAACAGAGTATACCATCTTTTATAGTGGAAACACCACAAATACATTAGGAACAGGTTTTGCCGTCAGGAAAAACATCCTCAATCAAATAATTGGCTTTAAACCAACCAATGAAAGATTGTGCAGCCTCAGGATTCGTGGCAAAATGTTCAATATGACCCTAATATGTGCCCATGCACCCACTGAAGATACAGAAGGGAATACCAAAGAGGAATTTTATGATGCCCTAGAAAGGTTATATGAAGAAGCACCTAGACATGATATCAAATTAGTGTTAGGAGACTTCAACGCTAAGATTGGCAAAGAAACAGTATACAGACCGACAATTGGAAGCTACAGTCTACATGAAAAAAGCAACGATAATGGAACGCGTCTGATTGATTTTGCATCTGGCAAAGGCATGACCATTAGTAGCACTAAGTTTCCACACAAAAGAATACACAAAAGAAACATGGAGGTCACCAGATGGGGTGACAAGAAATCAAATAGATCATGTGCTAATAGACAGGCGACATGGTTCAGATATTCAAGATGTCAGAAGCTTCAGAGGAGCAGATGCCGACACAGACCACATGTTAGTCAAAATAAAGTATAGACAAAAAATAAGTATCTTTCACAACACAAAAGCAAAGATAACAAACCAATTTGACTGTGAAAAACTAATAAAAGAGCCACAAACAAAAGAAAAATATGCACAAGAAATTAAAAGCAAACTAGAAACACTAGATATAGATAATACTGAAAATCTAAATAGCCACTGGGAAAAGATTAAACAAACCATAAAAAAACACAGCGGAAAGTGTCATAGGGTACAAGCAAAAGAAGAAAAGAGCTGAATGGTATGACGAGGAATGCAAAAAAGAAGTGGAAGAACGAAACAAATTGAGGATGATAATGCTACAAAAAGCAACCAGGAAGTCAACTCACGCATACACTGAGGCTAGAAGGAAGGCCACTAAAATATGCAGAAAGAAAAAACGTGAATGGGAAAAGGGAAAACTAGTAAAACTAGAGGAATACTCAAAAGAAAAAGAAACAAGAAAAATGTACATGGCCATCAAAGAGGAAAGTAACGGCTTCCAAGCAAGATCTCACATGTGTCTTAACAAATCAGGCGACCTGCTTATAGAAAATGAAATGGTTCTAGAAAGGTGGGCGGAATATTTTGAAGAAATGCTGAACATTAAAACTGACAGCGAAAATGATGTACCAAACATTGCAGAGGACAATGGGGCAGAAATAGAAGAACCAACCATAGAAGAAATAAATAATATTATTAAAAGACCAAAAACAATAAAGCACCAGGAGAAGATAACATAAATGCTGAGTTACTCAAATATGGAGGACGCACACTACACTTAGAAATACACAGGATGGTCAATAAAATATGGAAAGAAGAGATAATGCCAACAGAATGGGAAACAGCCTTAATAGTTCCACTACACAAGAAAGGTTCGAAACTTAACTGCAACAACTACAGAGGAATCTCACTTCTCAACACTGTTTATAAAATACTAACAAAAATAATAGCCTGCAGAATAGGGAATTTCAGTGAAACAGTATTAGGTTTCAGGCCTAGCAGAGCAACCACAGACCACATCTTTTCCCTTCGAAACACTCTAGAAAAATGTTATGAGCATAATATAAACCTACATCAGCTGTACATAGATTTCAAGATGGCATATGACAGCATCAATAGAAATTATCTTTACAAAACATTGCAGGAGTTGTGTATCCCCAACAAGCTCATTAGACTGGTACGTATGACATTAAACAACTCAAGAAGCAAAGTGAAAATCCAAGGGAAAGCTCAAGAGAATTTAAAGTAAACCAAGGACTTAGACAAAGGAGACTCCCTTTCGTGCATACTTTTCAACCCAACCCTAGAAAAAGTCATAAGAAACGTACAGTTGGATAAGCGAGGAACTATAACACACTACCTCAGAAGTGAAAAAACAAAGTCTATGAAAACAGGAACAATATTTACAGAACCCATCCAATACCTTGCATATGCGGATGACATAACATTGATAGGAAAGCAAAGCAAGGATATAGCAAAAGCATACATAGAATTAGAAACAGCAGCTCAGAAAGCAGGTTTAACAGTAAACGAAAGAAAGACTCAATATATGCTGTTACAAAGAAATGAAAAAGAAGGAAGAGAAAATTTTTTCAAAATCAGTGATAGAGCATTTGAAAGAGTAGAAAACTTTAAATACCTGGGATCAACCATAAGTGAGAAAAACGATATAATGATAGAGATAAAAAACAGAATAGAAGTAGGGAACAGAATATATTATACACTGCATAAAATACTGAAAAACAGACAGATCTCCAAAAAAATTAAAAAAACCATATACAAGACAATGATCCGGCCAGCAGTAACATATGGTAGCGAAACACGGACCATTAGCAAACAAGCAGAAAATATGCTAAACACTTGGGAAAGGAAAATATTTAGGAAAATATATGGGCCAGTAAAGGACAATAACGAGTGGAGAAGTAGAACCAATTCATAGCTGTACGAACTGTACGAAGAACCAAATATAACAGCTGAAATTAAAATGAATAGATTAAGGTGGGTAGGGCACATAGAAAGAATGGAAAACAACAGAGGTCCAAAAACGATTTATAAGACAACACCCAATGAGAAAAGGCCTAAAGGCAGGCCAAGAAGCAGATGGTTGGAGGAAGTGGAGAAAGACCTTAAAGCCATAGGAGTGAGAGAGTGGAGGAAGAAGACCCTGGATCGGGAAAAGTGGAGAAGTGTAGTATGGCAGGCCAGGGCCCTAAATGGGCTGTAGAGCCAAAGGAAGAAGAAGAAGGTAAAATTAACATGTCCGGGCTCTCTATATTATCAGATTTAATAGAAGATAGAAGTGAGCCATTTGGCACTAGGAGAGCGAGGTTATTTCATAGAATGTCTATCCACAAGAGCGCGTTGTAATATAATATACCAGTTGATATATGCGATTACTTTTTTTTAAATATCATATACCAGTTTATACTATTTAAGTCCCTATAGCACGCTATATGTATTAAACAGATGAGGCTAAATGCATTTATTTTCAATTTTCTTGACGTTTTGAGACTTTCAAACAATTGGATGTTCAATAAGTATCAATTATAATAGTCATTTCGGGCATCATTCAAATATTCTATTTTTACTTCTAATTTATCAAAGATAGTCCATCATTGTAAAATAAGTCGGCAAGATGAGCCATTTACGTCCACTTTATGAAATACATATACAAAAAGACATAGGTAATACTTTACAGATGACGATTGAGTTAACATATTTATCAAATTATAATCAGTAATACAGTCACATTTATAAACAAAAACACATTTCACGTCTCTATAAAAACTTTAAATTGAAAAAACAAGAAAGAGAAATCGTTGATTGATAAAAAGTTTCCGAAAGAAAAAAAAATCTGGCAACAGATATCGGGGAAAGTACTCCAATGACGTCATCACTTATCAGATGATGAGACTGGATATTGTCTTTAAGATTCAGAAAAATGGAAATCATTCGGAGAGGGTGGGATGGTGGCGTTAATTGAAAAAAAAAATCAGGAAAAATGTCAGTGAAGATTTTTTTTCTAGAAGTCACCGAGTTCTTGTGGATAGTAGTGATCATGGTAGTGATCAACACAAGACAGAACTCTCTCATCACTGAAGATAAATAGAGGAAATGGGAGATGGTTCTCTTCACAGTCAATTATTGAACTCGACACTTGCACAATACAAATTTAACACGGGAATATAAAACTAAAATGAGCTACTGAATTTGTTTTTGAAGTCAACGAATGTGGCTAAATGTATATATATGTATGACTTATGGTCATTTAACTGATATAGTTTTTAAAGCTGATTGTAAATAAAATAGTGGATGAATTTGTGTACGCGCGTGAATTCATTCCTATTTTTTATTTTAAATAAGTTATTATTTGCTGGAGTAACAAAAAAAAAACAACAACAAAAACAATAAAGACTTTTATATTCTTAAGCCAAGAAACGAAACTATATTAAAAAGTAAATAAGAAAATGAAATTATGAAAAAAAATGTTGGAGGTTAATAACAATAACTTTCTAACTAATTAAAAAAATGTTTTGAAAGCGGTATATTTTACCGAATTAAAAAACAAAACAACAACAAAAAAAAAACCCTTAAGTCTTTAAGATAATTTTTTTTTGCCATGCAGCAAGTTATAGGAACACTATATACTTTAGCAAACTATTAATTTGGGTGTGTATGTTAGTCTTCTGGATTGTACACATCTAGCCCCCATAGAAATATGAGGACAATATTGAGATGTGTCAAGTTTGGCGGGGCAGTCAACATGTGTGGTGGTAAACACACAGTTGCAAGTCAACATGTGTGGTGGTAAACACAACAGTTGCAAGTCAACATGTGTGGTGGTAAACACACAGTTGCAAGTAACATGGAAGACATAAAAATATTTTATGTGACATTGATGACAAAAGATTATCAATGGAGATGATAAATTACACACATATATTTATATAAACTGTATTAAAATGAAAGGAACTATTTACGTTCACAAGAAATAGATAGTTTACATTCATAAAGGTTTTTTTTATTCATTAAATACAGAAACAATATTTACCACAAAAATGTCATTAAACAGTTTATTTTTTTTTAGTTTGCAAGGTTATACCAAAAAAAAATGAGCTTAGTGAATCTACAGATGCTAGTAATTTAAGAGAAAAATAAAATATTTCCAATTAGCTGCAATTGATTAATAAAAATAAGGATGGGCATTCTTTCTGTTACTGTTAGTCCTGACTATAGAAAAAAAAAGTCTCGATTTAGAGACACAAGGTCAAGGTAATCAATGCTGTTTAGTGTCTGTACAAAGTTCAGGTTGAAGTTTTTTTTTTGTTTTCTTCTTATCATTTATTGCTGGTTTAAAAAATAGAAATATAACACAACCACGTGATCTCAATCTACTCTCTAGGAGGGGTCTAATTCAACCAATCAGTTTACTCCATGTAGATATCTTCTGTTGGGTGTGTGAATGCCATGTACTCTTGGTAAAAACGTTTAAACGCTTCTCTGAAAAAATAAAAAAAACAAGTTACAAAATAAAAGTAAACAGTGTTGATCGATTCAAAAGAATATTTACGAGAAATTTATCGCGTAGAGTTAAAATGATGAAATAAAATTAAACCATAAATTTAAATGATGTGAAATTTATTTTTCGAGCTGATAAAGACCATGGTGGTCAGATGAAGTACAGTGTGAGTGAAGTCCTCGGCAGGATGAGATGAAATCTCTTAGATCCCATAAACCATTAATTAGGGATGGTTTTTAATGTGCCCTTCTTTCATCCCCACCAGAGTCGATTATGCAGTGGCCTTGGAGGTACCACAGGAGACATAACGGAGATTTTAACCAGGACGTGAGATATCCATTGGTCCCCACCGGAGATCGAACCAGCGACCCCCATGTCCACATTTGTGCGCTTTATCGCACGACCACACGTTCCCTGATGAAGTACTGACACCATGACCATTCCAGGTGATTGGTGGCTAGTGTGATGACCAGTGGCGAATTTAGGCCTAGGCGCACTAGGCGCGCGCCTAGGGCCCCAGATAATTTAGGGGCCCCAAAAACCTAGTTTTATAAAAGTAATAAAAAAAAAACACGCTTGCTGTGAGGGTTTTGGGAATTCCACAAATCTATAAATAGTCTTTCAGACTAGTAAACAATGCGAGTTGTCGAACGTGGTTGACTGTGTCTTGCTTGTATTAATAAAGTTGGCGCTAGTGTTCGAAGTGACAAGTAACATACGGTACTAACCAGTAGTTGGCGCACCTTACGTCACAGATTTTAATTAATAATTCTAATTCAAACTTTAATTTTTTGCAAATTGCAATAACTAATTGTTAATTGCCAGTTTATTACACTATTTTGATAATTTTGTTCTTGCTACCCACTACGCTTTGTGTGGATGAATGATCATTGATCATTTTTCCTTTACTGTTGTAGCTGATTGCGACACAATCGTTTCATTAAAACTATGTCTATAAGACAATATCCCTCAGGTTCAAAAAAGCGTGATATCCAAAAGAAAAGAAAAGCAGAAGATGCGAAAAACGAATGCGCCTTGCTGACATTTTTAGCGAAACGACCGGTAATCCCACCATCAAAAACAAGTCAAACAGCTACTGATCCAAGTCCAGTCGTCTCGGCAACAGCCAGTATGGATTCTGAGCCCGAGCCAACAGACTTGCCAGAAATTGAACAGCCGCTGAAGGTCCTATACCGGACGTCGTGAGTAGTGAAACTGTTGATGATAACAAATGTGGTGAAATTTTGACAGATATTGCTATGTGGCCAGCGAATTTGACAGAAACCATGCGTAATTATGTTTTGGATTTCAAACCAAAAAATGTTGGCGACCTTTCACGCGCTGGCATGTTGATGACAGATCGTGGCAGAAAATATTTCCGTCATTTGTCTGAACATAACTTTTACTTAACCAAGGCGAATGGCCAAAAAGAAAGACGTGAATGGTTAGTGTTCAGTGAAACTAGTGGAAGCGTGTATTGTTACGAATGCAAACTGTTTCCAAATAAAGCTAGTCAATTTTCAACAAACGGGTGTTCTGATTGGAAAAATATTGCCGCCAAAATTTCTGAACATGAGAATTCGTATGGCCACGTTCAAGCAATGTGCACTTTCGCTAAACGCTTGAATGCAAAAGGGCGTATTGACGAACAGATGGCCAAACAGATGATGAAAGGCAATACTGGAGTTCTACGAAGGATTGTAGCAACTGTACAGTTTCTTTCCTCTGACGGCTTGGCCTTTCGTGGTCATGCCAACAATGACGGTAATTTTACCAGTTGCTTGAATTACTTGTCAAAATTTGACCCTTTCTTAGCAAATCTTATTGCACGGTACGGTAACAAGGGAAGTGGTTCTGTCAGTTATTTATCACATGCTACTTGTGACGAATTTATTAAAAAAAAATGGGCAAGGCTGTCAGAGATCAGTTTATATCAGAAGTAAAGAAATCGATATATTTCTCTTTGCTTGTTGATTCAACACCTGATGTTAGCCACGTGGACCAGCTAACTGTGATACTCAGATATGTTCTCGTTGATGGTGAAATTAAAGAACGATTTTTAACTTTTGTTGACATCTATGCTCATAACGCTCAAAATCTGGAACAAGTGATACTAGACGTTTTGAAGAACTGGGGATTAGATATCACAAAAGGCAGGGGACAGAGCTACGACAATGATTCTAACATGTCTGGCAGATACTCGGGCTTGCAGGTTAGAATCAAGGCACACAGTCCCAATGCTGTTTACATTCCCTGCTCCAGCCATAGCTTGAATCTAGTTGGTAATGCGGCTGCAAAATCATCGCTTTCAGCAGTATCATACTTTGACTTTATTCAACATGTTTATGTTTGGTTCTCAGCATCCACACACAGGTGGAACATCCTTAAAAGTCATCTAGTCAAAAATGGATGCACCATAAAGAAAGTTTCGGACACAAGATGGTCAGCTAGAGCGGATGCAGTATTTGCATTGCATCAGAACTACATTGGTATTCAGGAAGCTTCCTCAAGCAGCCGAAGATCGTGATCAGAAGGCAGCTGTAAGAAATGAAGCTAACGCACTTGCTAATAAAATGGATCTTTTTGAAACTGCATTAATGACTGTTCTTTGGGATACAATTTTACAGCTGATGAATGCAACCAGCAAATCCCTGCAAAATTCAAATTTATATCTTGATGCTGGTGTAAATCTTCTAGAATCACTGAAGCTATTTATTAACAACGAAGTCCGAAACGATTTCACTCGTATTGAAGAGCGAGCAGCATTGCTTATGAACGAGGATCTCAAAGACTGTAAATATCAAGATGAAGTGAGCCGCAAGAAGAAGCGAAAACCGTTTTCTGATGAAAGCAATGAACCGGAAGTTATTTTAACTGGTCGTGATAATTTTTTATTGTTAACACAGTAAACGCCATTTGTGATAAATTGATCACGGAACTTGATCACAGAATAGAAGCATGCAAAGGTATAAATGATTTGTTCAGTCTATTTTTCAAGGACAAGGTAGATGACGTGAACACTAAGATCTCGGCCTTGATCGAAGAATACAAAGACGATGTTTATTCTGATACCACTGCCGATGAAATCAAACAGTTTTTGCTTTTCGCTAAAGAAGAAGGCGCTAAATCTGCGGTAGAGATATACCAGCTTATAGCAGTGGGTGGACTACAATGTACATTTCCCAATGTGGAAACCCTTCTAAGAATCTTTCTCACCATTCCTATATCAAACGCAACTGGAGAACGGTCATTTTCTGTGTTGAAAAGGATCAAGAATTACTTGCGGAATTCCATCAGCCAATGTAGGCTGGGAGATTTGTCTATTTTATGCATTGAATCAAAGGAGACATTAGAATACGATTTCAATGCGCACATTGACACGTTCGCGAAATTGAAGAGCAGGAAAAAAGTTATATAACTGTAATAAACTGACAATTGTAAGTTCTAGCTAGTATGCATAACTATGTAGTATGCATGTTAAATAATACATGAATGTTTTGACTATTGTTGTATTCTGAACATTTTTAAATGCCTTATAGGCGAGGGGGCCCCAAATAGGTAATGCGCCTAGGGCCACAGTTTTGGTAAATACGCCTCTGGTGATGCCCAGGTGATTGGTGGCTAGTGTAAAGCCCAGGTGATTGAGGGCTAGTATAATGCCCAGCAAGCTTTCCCCAACTCTTATCAGATACTCAATTTTCTCTGTTGTATATATATATATATATATATATATATATATATATATATATATATATGTATGTATATATATATATATATATATATATATATCACAGCATAGGTATGTGGGAGTGGCTGCAAGGACAATATATCACAAGGTCTCGGCGAAGAGATATTCTGCTATCAATGTATAGCCGACACTTAGACACAACCCGGTCAAAGCATATGACACTCAAACGTATCAGAAACACAACACATTACAATGTCAGTACTTACCCCAGAGCATCTCTAGCACGGTGTGTTGGTCTGTCCCCATAGAACACGTGACATGCAAATTTATACTCTCTTGGGTGTTTCGTAATGAATGCAAAATATCTGTGGAGATGACAGGGTCATGTGTCAAGAAATGTCATTCTTCTAGCAATTCTGTTTTTGTTGCTGTTTTTGTTGTTGTTGTCATTTTGTTGCCTTAAATCATAAACTGGTAGATGTCATGATCATGTCAGTGGACAGTGGCGGATTTGGGGGGGGGGGCGGGGGAGGCCATGCATTTGAGCTTATGTGATTGTGTGTATTGCATGCTTCGAGCCTATTTGAGCAGTAGTATAAACAGCTTATGTGAGTATAACAATGATTACAGTGTATTTGAGCAATGGTATGAACAGCATATGTGGGTATCGCATGTATCCAGCGTATTCGAGCAATGGTATAAACAGCATATGTGGGTATCGCATGCTTCCAGCGTATTCGAGCAATGGTATTAACAGCATATGTGGGTATCGCATGCTTCCAGCGTATTCGAGCAGTGGTAGGAGAAGTAGATTTGAGCATTGGGTCTTATAAGTGGATGCAAAAAATAGCCTAAAAACCGAGAAATCAAATAAATCACAAACCATGAGATATTTACCTGTTATTTTTAGGGTGAGTGCCACAAAATGATATATTCTTTAATGCGAAAAAGTGTGAGAAAGCATCCTTCTGGTGCTGCAGATGAAAATGTCAACACATGTTTAAGTTTTTCAATAACAAAGTCAAACTTTTGTTTAATGTTTAGTATTATCAATTACCAAACAATATACAGTGTTTAGCACAGTTGAAATAATTTGTTTAGTTGGCACACTTAAATCACAGCAGCAGCTAGCTACTGTAGCAAACTGTGTCAATGAAATTTACTGGCTCCTTTATTCAGATATGTAAAGTGTTTAACACATTTAGGAACACTCCAAATATAAAAATAAAATTAAAAAATGGACCCGCTCTTTCCCATTTGAACAATGTTTATACACATTTAGGACCCCCCACGACCTCATCTAATTAAATAGTTCATGCCCCACCCATAACCCTCTTCCAACAAAATTTTTTACGATTTATTATCACTTAAATAATTATTTCATGTCACTTAATTTATTTATTTGAGTAATATAACAGGCTACCAACTACCCCCACCCCTTATATACTAGGATTATAACAGAATCCAGACTTCCCCCTCCCACCCTCATGTGTTATTATCATAAGTGAACTGTTACTTTACAACGCTATTCAGGTGCCCCCCCCCCACCCCAGCTCAGCAGGCTATTGCACCGCACAGTTCAGTATATGTTATTGCATTAAATACAGAAATAATTCTAAATCTGAACTAAATTCGTCTCTGGGAATTGGTCAAACTTGAAATCATTAAACTTAGGGAATCATGTTTTTCCCCTTTATAATTCATATTAAATTAGACAACTCTAGATCACATGTATACATTGACTTACCCCCTCTTTACTCTAGTTCACATGTATACATTGACTTACCCACTCTTTACTCTAGTTCACATGTATACATTGACTTACCCCCTCTTTACTCTAGATCACATGTATACATTGACTTACCCCCTCTTTACTCTAGTTCACATGTATACATTGACTTACCCCCTCTTTACTCTAGTTCACATGTATACATTGACTTACCCCCTCTTTACTCTAGTTCACAGGTATACATTGACTTACCCCCTCTTTACTCTAGTTCACATGTATACATTGACTTACCCCCTCTTTACTCTTGTCAATCATACGTATACCGTACTGATTTATTTCCAATGTACTCAATGAGGCTGTGTTTAGTTTATCTTTCTGAGCCATTGCAACCTAAACACAAATACAAAAAAAATTAATTATAATAACAAATTATATAACATAGTAAACGTTATACCATACATGTTATAAGCTGTGTTCCATACATGTTATAAGCTGTGTTCTATACATGTTATAAGCTGTGGTCTATAGGCCTACATGTTATAAGCTGTAGTCAATACATGTTATAACATGTAGTCTATGCAAGTTTTCCCTTGTAACCTGTGACTATCGGGGAAGATAAATGTGAAATTCATCTTTTCTGTAATCTTGAAATATTAAAGGATTATGTGGCTGGCACAACACCCAGCTGTCTTTACTTCGCCATCAGAGACCAATGGGTGGACTTGTAGCTTCTCTATGACCTAATGAATATCCCGGGTATATCATCTAGATCAAACCAGAACCCTAAAGTCGATAGTACACAAGCTGTAATCTTTTAAGAAAATGCATCCCATAATTTTAATAACTGCTGTACATATTATAACAAACATATTCTATAAGCTTCTATAAGCTGAAGTCGACAATTTAAACAAGCAATTAAGCCTGTTCCATTCTGGACACAGGACGTGTTAACGCATTTCATTTTCGTGTTATGTATCAGTACGTTTGTTAGCTTTCAGTAAATATTTGTAAATTTTGGAAATGTTTATAAATTCAATTGTGTAATGCATATATTTGTAAAAAAAAATTATAAAGACGTTTCTTTATATTTGATAAAAAATTATTGTCTCTTAAATCTAACTACACGTGGTTTGTGGTTACTGAAATAGGACTCATAATTGAAAACATTCTAAATTATAGTCATTTAACCGTCCGAAAACTCCGTCAATTGTTGCATAGCTCTGATACTTTCAATTAAACTCAGAACACAATCTTACTATTTCATTTGATGAGTTTCTTAATAAATCTTGGTGAAACTACGTGCTGCAGTATTTCGCACCAAATGAACGGGTTATTGAACGTACAAGGTGTATATATAATATATTAGCCCCTTAGGAGCCCTGAAGCCCGGCCCTCAGAGGTCCTATCGCAAAATGAACTTTTGATGTACACATGGCAGGCCAAGACCTACAAAATGATATATACATCATGGGTCTAGGACTTATAGTTGCTGAGATATAGCGCTCCTTTATTAATATAGCTTATATAGTAAAAAACGGTACTAAGGCCCCTTTTACGGCCCCGAGAGGCCAGATCGCGAAATGGAAAAAAGTCATTTCTTGGCAGGCCAAGACCTACAAAATGATATATACATCATGGGTCTAGGACTTACGGTTGCTGAGATCTAGGGTGATGACGGACAGACAGACAGACAAAACGGGGACAATAGAGGGGAGGGGCCTCACATAGTGAAAAAAGACAGTTGACAGTCTTTTTTGTAACTTTATAATGTAAATTATGTATTGATTATTTGGCCTAGGGGGGGGGGGGCTCAAGCCCCCCCCCCGGTTGCGCCACTGATTGCAGTTAAAGTTTAGGTAATTTTTACTTTAAAAACTTACTTCATTATAGATTTTTTTTTTAAATCAGGCCAACCTAATGTAACAATAGGCTTATTTGTTTTACCATGTTATTTATATTATATAGGTTTTGGAAATTAAACAAAGGCAGCAGAACTGGTTGAAACAAAGAGATCAAAGTCAAATGGATGAAAAAAGTTATTTTCGTTGCTTAACAAATAGTTAAATTTTTATACATGTATTAGCACAACATAGCATAGGCTATACAAAATATACATACAAATAAAATAATATGTTATTGATTAATTTATAAATAAAATTTACATTGTTAGTTGAAGATATTCAATAGTTCAGCTTTTTCTTTTTTTTTACTCTGAACTCTTATTTTTCAATTAGTTTTATTTCATACTATTGTTAATAATATAAATTTATCATTAGAGGTCGATGCTCTCACATATATTAGATATTCTCTTTTTGTTGAGTTTTTTTTATTTCTCAACAGAGATAACCAACCAGTTGCCTGTATCCAGTGTAAACCCATTAATTAAGAATGAAACCAATTCAAAACGCATGATGAAAAGCAATGCATCTGACACAAAAGGCAAAATTCAAGTACGTTAAAGTATGTTTTAAAACATATTGGCCTATGTATTAAGAAAATTTAAAATCAGAGGCAGAGAAAAGTCAGTTTATGCCCAACACAGGAGAAAAGATTGGGCCCCTAAAAAGAGTGAGATAAAAAAGGGTATAAAAAATGTGTTCATTGAAAGTTTGATTAAAAAACGTGAAGTATTATGAAAGAGTGATGACGGGAAAATATTAAATGCACTGTCAACAAGATGACGATGCAGTTATTTAACAGTATTATGAGATCATGGACAAACCAGCGTGCTGGAGCATCAGTAGATCGACTTTCTAAATATTTAGTTTATTTGCCTAACTTTAAAAAAATATATTAATAAGCATTGGACCCCAGTACACATTGGACCCCCTGTGAAATACAATAAAACGGCCCTGCCTGGCTGATATCTAAAAGGATGGAAGCATTTTAATAGAGGTCTTAGAATATACTGATGAGTAAGGTCCATAAAAACAGAAAAAGAGAGAGAGAGAGAGAAAGAGAGAGAATGAGTGAGAGAGAGCGAAAAAGAGACAGTGAGTGATGGAAAGAGAGAAAGAGAAAGAGAGAAAGAGAAAGAGAGAGAGAGAGAGTGAATGGGAAAGAGAGAGAAAATGAGTGAGAAAGAGAGAGAGAATTAGTCAGTGTGTGTGTGTGTGTATGTGTGGAAGAATGACATTATTTGATTTAAGTTTTAACATACTCTGTTTATGGCTTGTATTAATGTCTCATCGCCTTTATGAGATGAAACTTCTACTGACCCTAAAAACTTCATGCTAAACTTCCAGTATTCTTCTTCATCATCTGAAACAAACAAAAAAATACATAATTTAATAACCATCTCCACCATTTTGTTGCTATATCGATTAAGTAAGACCTAAATCTCATTTTGTAAAAACCAATGGATTAATTTAGAAAAAAAAAGTTTTGTTTTAACTTTTCTCTTTCCGAACATTGACCTGTCAACCAGGACTGACCTGGACTGACCAGCACTGACCTGATTCTTCCAGGAAATTGAGGTCATTAGCATACATAGCAGGGAATATTCCTTTCTCTCCAGTCCTGAGATTCACACCTGTACAGATGGAATCAGTTGGTGAGATGAAAGAAAAAGATCACTGTTTGAAATATTTCAGAATTACTGTGTCGTTTGAATTAGAATATTATTATATAGTTCATTAATTCTTTAACAAGTAAAAGTAGTTGAAAGTTGTTTGCATGTTTCTGGGCTATGAAGAAGTCAAATATGGCTTACGTTTTTTTACAAGTTCCAAAACAAAAATAATTGAAAAAAAAAAGAACCAACAAATTTTATTAGAAAAAGAAAACTGAATAATAAACACTGTTTGGTTCACGATGAAGCTAAAAAAATTTGTGCAAATGACTGATTCTTAACGTATTTCACCTATTGGAAGACCAACAAAACAAACGTGATACATCGGTTGATACAAGTTATATACCACACACCAAGTGATACTGTGTGCCAATTACCTTCACACCATAAATCATCACATTCTTTGACCACATGCAGCGGGTCACCAATGCCGATGTTGATTTCATCTTTGTGTCGGGGTATAAACCTGTGGAGACCTCGGTGAGTCACTTCCAGTTCTTTGGTGCTCACGACTTTATTTGTACAGCTGCTCTTCTTTTGATCGATAGGTGAACCTGGCAGTAGGGATATACAGGAATGGAATAAATGTGTGTGTGTGTGTGAGTGAGTGTGTGTGTGAAAGAGAGAGAGAGAGAGAGAGAGAAAGAGAGAGAGAGTGAGAGAGTGGGTGAGAGAAAGTCAGACAGAGACTGTTTTTGAATGTAAGGTACAATCTATTTGTGTGCATGTATGTGTGAGTGAGATAGTAGATAGAGAGGGTGAGAGAGAGAGAGAGAGAGAGAGAGAGAGAGAGGGTGAGAGAGAGAACCCAAAAAAAGTCATGTGAACCTAAAAAAAAAAGAGACAGAAAAAGTCAAAATTAGAGATAGAGTAATGATTAGAGAGATAGGATAGGATACAAATAAGTCAGGATTAGACAAAGAAATAGGCGGGATTAAAAGACAGATAGGATCAGGAATAGACGAGAGAAAATGGACTGTTCCCTAATCCATAACATATTCATTTATTTTTTAAAAAGAAGATTGTCGTCAATTTCAACACACTCAAATAGATTGCTACATGTTTTTTCTTTATATTATCTCATTATGGCTACATATGTATTTATTCCAAGAAATGTATTCATTTATCTCATTATGGCTACATATGTATTTATTCCAAGAAATGTATTCATTTATCTCATTATGGCTACATATGTATTTATGCCAAGAAATATATTCATTTATCTCATTATGGCTACATATGTATTTATTCCAAGAAATGTATTCATTTATCTCATTATGGCTACATATGTATTTATTCCAAGAAATGCATTAATTTATCTCATTATGGCTACATATGTATTTATTCCAAGACATGTATTAATTTATCTCATTATGGCTACATATGTATTTATTCCAAGACATTTATTAATTACAGTGACAACAAAAAGTCCCGGTTCCAGTTTTCACATCAGCAGACCCTGTGTCCTGGAAAGGTCGAGAAATTGGCGTGTTTATCTAACCGACTCTTTAAGTTCAACAAGTTACAAAACATTTCTGATTCTTCTTTCGCCTGCTACTCCAAACAAACAGGGCACATCGCACACAGCATTCTTAAGTAAACTAAGGATTTATTTCTATAAAGTACAGTCATTGTACCAAGTTATCCCCCCCCACCCACCCCATGGTCACTTTAGTTTTGTCTTGATAGATGCAATGTTAATGTCTCCTCCACACCACGTTTTGACAATACCGGAGCTCGGCCTATCACCGAAGTCGTTGCCTTTCGAAAACACGATGACGATGGAAGTGCCGAAGTCAAGCAACGTTGGGCGTGGTTAGAACTAAGGTGGGTGACACTTGTGTTATAGACATTTTTTTTATAAACTCATGAGAAAACAAAACCTTTTACTTTTTGTATGACCTCATAGTTCTTTGCCAAAAAAAGATAACTTTTGTAGATTTTATTTTATAATTTCATTGCGATTTATGATAAACAGACAATTCCCCCCATGTGTAATATAACACATTGATGCATTCAAAGTTAGTCGCAGTAGAAGTGCCTAATTAAATGACTTACATTTAACTGGTGGTGATGTTATAATGTTTTGTTTTCGTATAGAGGATGTAGAGGAGTTGGCAGATGCTCTGGAAGTATCATAGTTGGCATCATCGAGAGTTGACCTTGAGGTACATGATGAACTTCTTGACCTTTTAAGAATGAATTTATTAAAAAAAAACAACAACAAACAAACAAATTTGCATATCGGCATAAAACACAGAGATAGCTGTTGTAAAACTGTATTTTTGGGGGGGGGGGCATTTTAAAGGCACACATTTAACTGAGGGCGTTCTGGACCCGACTTATAAAGGGCCCCGCACACCCCTATATAGTATCTCCGTGTCTCCACACCCACCCCCTACCCCAAACTAAAAACACGTTCAGGTCAATGGGAAATACTGTTATGACCGCGGTGTGTTACTCGATAGGAATACATGGAAGTGAGACTATCGTCTATGGCAGTGAGGCTATCGTCTATGGTAGTGAGGCTATCGTATACTTTGGCAGTATGGTTATCGTCTACTTTGGCAGTATGGCTATCGTCTATGGCAGTGAGGCTATCGTCTACTTTGGCAGTATGGCTATCGTCTACTTTGGCAGTATGGCTATCGTCTACTTCGGCAGTGAGGCTATCGTCTACTTTGGCAGTGAGGCTATCGTCTACTTTGGCAGTGAGGCTATCGTCTATGATAGTGAGGCTATCGTCTACTTGGGCAGTATGGCTATCGTCTATGGCAGTGAGGCTATCGTCAATGGTAGTGAGGCTATCGTCTATGGCAGTGAGGCTATCGTCTACTTTGGCAATATGGCTATCGTCTACTTTGGCAGTATGGCTATCGTCTACTTTGGCAGTATGGCTATCGTCTACTTTGGCAGTGAGGCTATCGTCTACTTTGGCAGTGAGGCTATCGTCTATGATAGTGAGGCTATCGTCTACTTTGGCAGTGAGGCTATCGTCTATGATAGTGAGGCTATCGTCTACTTTGGCAGTAAGGCTATCGTCTACTTTGGTTGTGAGGCTTGACAACATGCACATATAAAAAGAATGGCTTTTTCAATTTCTCCTTATGCTAACCATAGATCTTTTTTTTTTATAATTATTAGTACATAAACAAATAATGCCGATAATTGATCACCGTGTATTAGCACATAAACAACTAATGCCAATAAGTGATAACAACTGACGCAAATGATTTTGAAAAAAAAGGGGGTGGGGGATAGGCCCGACCATGAGTCCGACGGACAGGGTAAACTGCCGTTAATTAAAGTCATTCAGGATATTTGAAAATACCACCATAAGACTAATGGCTTTTCACTCTTCCAGTGTTTTCAGCCCAGTCAGTCATGTTGAGGTTATTGTCAGGCAGGGAGGAAGAGGCAGAAAAAATCAATACCACACTGAATGTGTTTTCTAACTTTTTTTTTAAAGAACGCCTTTGGGGAAGAGGAAATTCTTTCAGATTATTTCCGAGTTTTTTTTTTTAAATTACACTCAAGATTTCGTCCATCCGCTCAAGAAAATATTCCAGGACAAAATTTGGTGAAGCACACGCTTTTGGAAGTGCTACTAATTTGAATAAATAATTTATTGCCTTGCATTGTTACCCAAATTATGAGTACAAGTACATTAGGTACAAGTACGAGTACAAATACTTTAAAAAACAACTCAAGTAGTTCTTGAGTTCAGGATACTTTGTACAAAAAAAGTACCAAGTACCCAATCTCAGCTTCTTGTTATGATACTTATTGTCTGAGTTAGTTGTAATATTTTTTATACAGCTTGATATTTTAAGTTTGTGTGATGAGAAATTTTAAAAACACTGTAGGCCAACTTGTTGCCCTGAAGTTTATGTCCTGGTTCTTATTGGGACCAGTCACAGTTTATGTCCTGGTTCTTGTTGGGGCCAGTCACAGTTTATGTCCTGGTTCTTATTGGGGCCAGTCACAGTTTATGTCCTGGTTCTTGTTGGGGCCAGTCGCTGCACGTCTATCATTGGACTTTCAACAAAACTATTACAATGACTACAACAATAACACAGATCTATGCTTTACACTTACTACAACAATAACACAGATCTATGCTTTACACTGACTACAACAATAACACAGATCTATGCTTTACACTGACTACAACAATAACACAGATCTATACTTCACACTGACTACAACAATAACACAGATCTATGCTTTACAGTTACTACAACAATAACACAGATCTATGCTTTACACTGACTACAACAATAACACAGATCTATACTTCACACTGACTACAACAATAACACAGATCTATGCTTTACACTGACTACAACAATAACACAGATCTATACTTCACACTGACTACAACAATAACACAGATCTATGCTTTACACTTACTACAACAATAACACAGATCTATGCTTTACACTGACTACAACAATAACACAGATCTATGCTTCACACTGACTACAACAATAACACAGATCTATGCTTTACACTGACTACAACAATAACACAGATCTATGCGTCACACTGACTACAACAATAACACAGATCTATGCTTTACACTGACTACAACAATAACACAGATCTATGCTTTACACTGACTACAACAATAACACAGATCTATGCTTTACACTGACTACAACAATAACACAAATATATACTTCACACTGACTACAACAATAACACAGATCTATGCTTTACACTTACTACAACAATAACACAGATCTATGCATTACACTGACTACAACAATAACACAGATCTATGCTTTACACTGACTACAACAATAACACAGATCTATGCTTCACACTGACTACAACAATAACACAGATCTATGCTTCACACTGACTACAACAATAACACAGATCTATGCTTTACACTGACTACAACAATAACACAGATCTATGCTTCACACTGACTACAACAATAACACAGATCTATGCTTTACACTGACTACAACAATAACACAGATCTATGCTTCACACTGACTACAACAATAACACAGATCTATGCTTTACACTGACTACAACAATAACACAGATCTATGCGTCACACTGACTACAACAATAACACAGATCTATGCTTTACACTGACTACAACAATAACACAGATCTATGCTTTACACTTACTACAACAATAACACAGATCTATGCGTCACACTGACTACAACAATAACACAGATCTATGCTTTACACTGACTACAACAATAACACAGATCTATGCTTTACACTGACTACAACAATAACACAGATATATACTTCACACTGACTACAACAATAACACAGATCTATGCTTTACACTTACTACAACAATAACACAGATCTATGCTTCACACTGACTACAACAATAACACAGATCTATGCTTTACACTGACTACAACAATAACACAGATCTATGCGTCACACTGACTACAACAATAACACAGATCTATGCTTTACACTGACTACAACAATAACACAAATATATACTTCACACTGACTACAACAATAACACAGATCTATGCTTTACACTGACTACAACAATAACTCAGATCTATGCTTCACACTGACTACAACAATAACACAGATCTGTGCTTTACATTGACTACAACAATAAAGCTAAGTTTGGAATAAACAAAGAACCCAAACTGACCTAGATATTAAAAAAAAATTGGGAGAGATCCAAACTTATATCGATTTTTCGGAAACCATCACAGTGGAAGTCAAAGGAATGATTTACATAGTAATAGTCAAATAGTCAGACGATAGATAGAAAATAGGGAGAAATGGGTAGATTCATAGAGACTTGTATGTAGAGGGACAAGTAGGTGTAAACAGTAATGATATCTCTGGGATAGATAGAAATACAATGTATAGGGTAATCTATAACAGACAGAGAATGCAAATAATAGAATGTTTACTGCAAGACAAGTAAACAATTATGGACAATTTGTCAAGAGTAACCGAATAAAGGAAATAAAGACAATAACAAACAGAATTTACTTTGTTATTTACTGCACTTGATATTTGTTGCCACATTGTGGCTGTTACTCATCATATAAATGAATGATATTTAATGGCAGATTCACCCCCACCCCCCTTCTCCGCCTTCCCTAATGGTACTTCAAGATATTAATTACCAGAGTTGAGCAGAACAAAGAATTTAACTTAGAACGTATCAGATATTTTATTAAAACAAAACACAGCGATACAAAATGATTGGATGTTTACGGTCAATGAGCTACCAAATGACGTCAATGAAATTAAGTAAAATATCACACCATGGATGAACCATTTAGTGTGCATTGGTGTACATTCCTATTTTTTAAGAACGATGAAGGATTTTGTATAACATTTCTGAGCATGAGGTGCTTCAAAAAAGTAATGTTTACATGTGACCATTATTACTGATAAACAGAAGGCTTGAATGTATTTATCTCACTATTTTATAAACATACTGGAAAGAGCCTCATGAGATATCTCTGGGAAACTATTTGAAACTATTTTAGTCTGTGATTATATCTCCAGTCTTTACGAAATTACTTTTAAATGAAATTTATATACTAACAAAAATAACTCTTTCAATAATGGCAGACCATTATTTTCGGTTTTTATATAAAAAAAGGAAGGAATCGCTGAATGTATGTGGTTTAAACACGGCAACGATTTTTTTTTTCATATTGGAGAAAGGAAATGTTTGGATTGGCCAACTGTACTACCAATCAAATTACCCCTCACTGTCCACCTCCATAAACACAAACACTGTTACAGGTGCTGTATTTCTAGAAGCGTGTGATTTTAAATTAGCTTCTTTATAAATTGAGTGGTCACAATCAAATTCTCAGACTTTCAAAATACATAACATTTATACAATTCACAATCAAACTCTCAGATTTCCATTCAGACATAACAGTTATACAATTTATCCAGCATCAAATATTGTTACACGTTAAATAAAAAAAAAATATGGATCATGCATTGAGCACAAATTGGACCCAAACTAAGGAAGACACTTTCTTACCTGACGGTGGTTGTAGCGAAGAGAAAGCGAGATGTGTCAAAAAGGTGTCCCGCATGTTTCAAGGTGAACGGGTAGGGAAAAGGAAGCAGTTTTTCTTGGGCATCCACCTCTGTCTTGTCCTGACCGTTCCCAACCAGTACATCGTGTATCTCCTCAGCTATGGATTTGGTCATGTCATCTGGAATGATATCAGCTGTTGGACAATGTTGACATGTTGAGTATAGTGCTGGGGTTATAGGTCAGTTTAGACGTCTGTACTATTTTACCAGAGGTTCTCAACATATTTTGGTACTGTACCCGAAAGGATGTGACCGCAGAGAGAATAACAAACAGACTAATTCACAAGGACTTAGAAAAGTTATGATGTAGGCATACAGCAGACAATACATCCAAATGTTCTCAAAGATATTGCATATTACTAACCTAATGTGATGGCCCACAATAAAACAAAATGATATGATTATTATTGCTTTTTTTAGCTTCATTTTCAGACTGTTTGTTTGCTTATTGTTTTTTTTAAATCTTTAAATTCAGCTTTGGACATTGGACCTGCATTTCATTTGGAGATTACTTAAAACACGTGCTTATTCTGCACGACAAAAAAGTTTTTTGATAGTTTGAGTCCATAAACTAACATCTTGTAGAATTGCGAAACTAATTCGTTTTTTTTTAGTAATGTTAAATGGTAAAGTATACAGTTGGAGATCATCGAGTCAAAGTAGGACGGAAGTGCAGCAACGGTGTCAAACATTCTGAATCTATTTTTAACCACATATATACTAGTTAAAACAGGATAAAGTGTGAAACGAATAATCGCACATTTAATTTTTTGTAAAATAAAAAGAAAACAAGAATAAAAAACTTTTTAAGGAAAATCTTTTATTAGAACGAACTAAATAATAATAATAATAATAAAAAAATCCTTAGATCATACAAATATTTACAGAAATTATCTGTACTGAAGTGTGGGTGAATACATTACGCAGGAATTTCCCTCCCAATAGCAAATGAATTGAGATAAATAAATTCATTAATAAATTAGTCTATAGTAATAGACTGGCACGAACGATTGCATTTTAGTAATGGTAACGTTTATTAATCTTTGTATGATAATTGATATGAGGAATTTATTTTATTTGCCTTTTAGAGATATTTAACGAAAGTAACAAAAAAGTTGTTTTTTTTTTAATATTTCTTCATATATGATTTTTAGAGCATTTTCGAAAAAAAAAATGCTCTATTGTCCCCGTTTTGTCTGTCCGTCCGTCCGTCCGTCATCACCCTAGATCTCAACAACCATAAGTCCTAGACCCATGATGTATATATCATTTTGTAGGTCTTGGCCTGCCAAGAAATGACTTTTTTCCATTTCGCGATCTGACCTCTCAGGGCCGTAAAAGGGGCCTTAGTACCGTTTTTTACTATATAAGCTATATTAATAAAGGAGCGCTATATCTCAGCAACTATAAGTCCTAGACCCATGATGTAAATATCATTTTATAGGTCTTGGCCTGCCATGTGTACATCAAAAGTTCATTTTGCGACAGGACCTCTGAGGGCCGGGCTTCAGGGTTCCTAAGGGGCTTATATATTATATATACACCTTGTACGTTCAATAACCCGTTCATTTGGTGCGAAATACTGCAGCACGTAGTTTCACCAAGATTTATTAAGAAACTCATCAAATGAAATAGTAAGCTTGTGTTCTGAGTTTAATTGAAAGTATCAGAGCTATGCAACAATTGACGGAGTTTTCGGACTATTAAATGACAATAATTTAGAATGTTTTCAATTATGAGTCCTATTTCAGTAACCACAAACCACTTGTAGTTAGATTTAAGAGACAATACAACAAATTACCAAAGTTTCTTTGGGTGGTTTACCTCAAAAGTGATTTATGGTAGATTCAAGGGATAATTTAAAAGTTAATAAGGTTTATTGTTATATATAGGGTTCGAAGTCGCTTAACGTTACGCGTAAGTTACCGTAAATTTTGGAAAATTACGCGTAAATTTAAAAAATGCAAATTTGACGGCCATTTTTAATTGTTTCTGTCGCAATTTGTTGTGTTAACAGCGGCGATTAATTAATTTCAGTGATTAGGAGTACCATCTACATCCGGCCACAAGTCTAAACCGGAAGTATTCGTTTGGTAAAACAGCGTAAACCGTACAGTATATTGTTTGTTTTAATCTTTTTAGTAAACATAATAAAATAAATATTTTCAATAAGGAAGCCAAAGTCTGGTTAAAAATAAGACAAAATCATAAAAATTTTCTACACAATGCCGCCATGAGCTGTATGGCAAGCGGCCGCAAGCCAAACGGGGAGGTTATAAAACCCAAAAATCCAAAAAAAAAAAAATAATAATTTTTAAACACTATCTATATATGTTCCAAATGTCATGAAACGTATAGAAAACATTTTTCCCTGACATGAAATTTTTTTATTGTAATCTGGAAAAACCCAATTTTTTAAAAACATTATCTATAATAATATATGTTCCAAATGTCATGAAACGTATAGAAAACATTTTACTGTGTTTAGTGCTTCCGTCGATCGCGTCGGCCGCATTACGCTGCGTATTGCATCCACGTCGTCTGTATTTCGCTGCGGATTGCACCAGCGTTGATCGCGTGTGCCGTCTTTAGCTGAGTTCGGCAACCGCGGCGGCCGTATTTCGCGCCGCATTGCACCCGCCCCGCGTTGACCGTATTAGACGGTATTACTCAGCCAAAGATGGCCGCCGCTGATGCAGGCAATACACGACGAAATACGTGGCCGATGCGGACGACGGGCAAATTAGTATGACTGGTAAATTACAAGTAAAAACCTTTGAAAACATTATTAAAAATACACCTACTAGCAATCAGTGAGCGTGAGCAACAAAAGGAACATAAATTTTCAAGTAATTGGGAATTAATGGTACGCGTAATTTACGCGTAAATTACGTGCGCCAATCTTACGCGTAATTTTCGAACCCTAGTTATAGTATCGTGGTGGATTTCTTTAACATTAATAACATCGTATAATTTTTGGAAGTTATGAATGATTTTCGTGTTCGTATTGATATGATCTGTTGTGAAGGATTATTGCTATAGTCACTTGCGATGGATTATTGTGTTGGTATACTGTTTAGTGAGTAATAAAGGATTTTAATATTTGTATTAAGGTCTTGTGTGATGATTTATTGTTAAAATCACATGTGATGGTTTAGTCAGTTGTGATGGTTCAGAATGATGCAATGCTTGATTGGGATGTAGCGTAATCGATTCTTTCTACACTCAGAATCTTATGATGAAACAGTAATGTTGGTGAGTACTGAAACATCACTTACCATGTACAGATTGGATCAAACTTTTGCCCAGTTCACTTTCACAAATCTCTCCATAGTATGACGTGATCAGAGATGGCTCAATCTGGAAGTAATGTCATTATGACATTCAGTTCTAATGTAGTATATATTACACAGACAGCAATGTCATGACATTTAGTTAAAATATTGGTATCTACTACACAGACAGTAATGTCATGACATAGAGTTCAAATATTGGTATCTATTACACAGACAGCAATGTCATGACATTTAGTTAAAATATTGGTATCTATTACACAGACAGCAATGTCATGACATTTAGTTCAAATAGTGGTATCTATTACAGAGACAGCAATGTCATGACATTTAGTTCAAATATTGGTATCTACCACACAGACAGCAATGTCATGACATTTAGTTCAAATATTGGTATCTACCACACAGACAGCAATGTCATGATATTTAGTTCAAATATTGGTATCTACCACACAGACAGCAATGTCATGACATTTAGTTCAAATATTGGTATCTACCACACAAACAGCAATGTCATGATATTTAGTTCAAATATTGGTATCTACCACACAGACAGCAATGTCATGATATTTAGTTCAAATATTGGTATCTATTACACAGACAGCAATGTCATGACATTTAGTTCAAATAGTGGTATCTATTACAGAGACAGCAATGTCATGACATTTAGTTCAAATATTGGTATCTACCACACAGACAGCAATGTCATGACATTTAGTTCAAATATTGGTATCTACCACACAGACAGCAATGTCATGATATTTAGTTCAAATATTGGTATCTACCACACAGACAGCAATGTCATGACATTTAGTTCAAATATTGGTATCTACCACACAGACAGCAAGTCATGACATTTAGTTCAAATATTGGTATCTACCACACAGACAGCAATGTCATGACATTTAGTTCAAATATTGGTATCTACCACACAGACAGCAATGTCATGATATTTAGTTCAAATATTGGTATCTACCACACAGACAGCAATGTCATGATATTTAGTTCAAATATTGGTATCTACCACACAGACAGCAATGTCATGACATTTAGTTCAAATATTGGTATCTACCACACAGACAGCAATGTCATGACATTTAGTTCAAATATTGGTATCTACCACACAGACAGCAATGTCATGATATTTAGTTCAAATATTGGTATCTACCACACAGACAGCAATGGAAAAAAAAAAACCATCAGCAAAACATTTCCTTGTGAAGAAATATAAACTTAGACTTATGATGGGGGGACGTAGGGCTGCCACTAGCTAATCCTTGGCCCCTGACTGCCTGGGTGGGGAAGTAGGGCTGCCGCTATCTATTCTTGGGCCCCCTGACTGCCTGGGTGGAAGTAGGGCTGCCGCGAGCTATTCTTGCCCCCCCCCCTCTGACTGCCTGGTGGAAGTAGGGCTGCCGCGAGCTATTCTTGGGACCCCTGACTGCCTGGGTGGAAGTAGGGCTGCCGCTAACTTATCTCGGGCCTCTGACTGCCTGGGGCCCCTATGATCACACACTTCAAGTGAGGACTAAGTTCATCCGACGCCCTTATAATCCAACAAATCTTTGTGCTCTCCCTTACCCCCGACCCGCCAACTGCGTCATCTCGTTAAAATCATTTATATTATTGTCGGCCATCTTGTATGCTCCTTAGTATCGTCACTGAATTGAGCCAACGATAATTATATTGTTTTTATGATGTCCCTTCCCTCTTTCAGTGGCCCTGGCTGGAGGGGGGGGGGGTGTTACAAAGTTACTGCGGACAATATCTTCAACAATGGTGGCTAAAGGCCCCCCCCCCTACATCTGAGAAAGTGTCTGCCAGTTCCCCACCGTTTTTATAATTATCTGAAAACGACCCTGCAACAATGTGACTAAGTTTCATAATAAAGTTATGTTTCTTGTGATCAAAACTTGTTATTTTTTGTGTAAATTATTTGACCCATTGACTAAGTTCCTTTAATCCATAGTTCTTATCACAAAAAAGTTTAAGATTTGTAAGATTGTATGAAGGTCTAGGGTGATGCTGATTCGAAGTGTATATCATTCAATAGTCTGGAGGTACAGTCTATATTCTTTTTTTACCAACACATTCAAGTTAATTTAATAAAAAAAAAAGACTTTAAAATAGTTAAATGTGCCACTCATGTAAATGTTTACAAATGCAAACGTTTTTTTTATTCCAACTCGTCATGAAACTCCTTTTTTATCTTTTCCCAGAATGATTATTACAATGACAGACAACAAGATGATTATTACAATGACAAACAACAAGATGATTATTACAATGACAGACAATACACAAAGTGATAATTAACAGAGACGGTTTATTTTTTAACCGTTTCAACTGAATTTCCTTTTTTTCAGAATATGTTGAGAGATTCAGAATACAATATTAGAATTGAAACCCGTAATTTTGTTTATGGCAATGTACAGAATACCACGTTCTCAATTGTTACAATTTTAGAGAGATAACTGGGAGAATTATAAGAAGGTTTAGCTGAGACAATGTTTTACTGAGACAATATCTTACTGAGATAAAGGTTTACTGAGATAAGTCATTTTTCAGTCCTATTGCTACTATTTGACTTCTGTTATCCTGCTGTCGTTCATAACTGTTAAGTTAAAAAAAAAGTACAAATATTGGGTGACTTCTAACACAGATGAATGAAAATTGTTATCTGGGTCTTGGCTCTATGGTAACTCTCTTTGAACTCTCCCAGAAACTCTCTTTGAACTCTCCCAGTAACTCTCTTTGAACTCTCCCAGTAACTCTCTTTGAACTCTCCCAGTAACTCTCTTTGAACTCTCCCAGTAACTCTCTTTGAACTCTCCCAGTAACTCTCTTTGAACTCTCCCAGTAACTCTCTTTGTACTCTCCCAGTAAGTAACTTTGAACTCTCCCAGTAACTATCTTTGAACTCTCCCAGTAACTATCTTTGAACTCTCCCAGTAACACTCTTTGAACTCTCCCAGTAACTCTCCTTGAATTCTCCCAGTAATTCTCTTTGAACTCTCCCAGTAACTCTCTTTGAACTCTCCCAGTAACTATCTTTGATCTCTCTCTCTCTCAATCTATCTGCGAGCTGAGACTTAGTATCTTAGAGCCCGATGGTAACCAGCCTTGTGTATTGTGAATATCAACATATTGTGAGGGCTAACAATATTATTTTGATAACATGATTGTTGGTTTATCAATCATGTTTTCATGCAACGTAAATATCTTGGAAAGTGTCAAACAAAATATCCATTCATATTCACAAATAACGTTTCAATATAAAACCAGATAATCAAAAATAAAGTGTCAACAAACATACCTGCTTATCAAAAAGATCCACATCTTCATCACCATCTATGGGAAGTTTTTCCGGTGCTTCGGGCATGACGACATCCTCGAGATTGTCTAAACTCTCGTCACCATTCTCGTACTCTCCAGACTCCTCGCTTCCTTTCTCGTAGCCTTCGTCGTCACACTCTGCCACGCAGAGTCTCTTGGTGGGAAGACTTCCATCGTTGGAGCCGTACAGAGACTCGTCATCGCACTCCTCGTCCTGGCAGCATCTGGAGGCTCGTCTCTTGCCCACCTCCAGGCTGGGCACGTCCTCGACACTGCTGGACAGCTCGGCGTCGGAATACTGGTTGAGCCTGCGTTCGTTCCTCACGCTCGTCTGCGACACGTTCATCTGTGTCTCCTCCTCCTCCCAGGTGTCCTCGAACTCCTCCTTGTAGTCGTTGCCTTCTTCCTCCACGAGTCTCTTGAACTCGGAGTCCAGGGGAACCCTCTGGAAGTCCTCGCCGTAGCTCTCCCCGTTTAACACGTGTTCGTGGTTGTAGATGTCCTTCGCAGTTTTGTCCGGCGTGTTCTGTCTGGAGTACCAGCTGCAGCTGTGGCTGTGCGGCCGGTGCTGTGACCTGGTGTGACTGTGCTGGGGTCTGTTCTGGTTGAAGTCCATGCCGACGGTCAAGTTGTCCTGGACGTTGTTGCTATTGGTCCTGTAAAAGTTCTCGTTCCTCTTGGCGATGGCGTCCGTCGTCTGACCGTTACCGTTGTCAAGATCGTTGGTGAGGTCATCTCTGTCGTCAGCGTACGGATCATCTAGGTCATCATCATCATCATCAAAGCCAGGTGAAATGTCAACTACGAGTCTTGGAGATCAAAAAATAGATTTACACAAGAAGATAATCATAGAAGGAGAAGTTATTTCGTCAATAAGCTATTTCCAAAAACAATATAAACAAATTTAACGAACATGTTCGAATTATTGTGTTTTTTAACATTATCATAAAATAATAAATAATACATGAATAATATTGTTTATTTACATTGTTTGGGAATAGATATATAGGCTAAATACCCACTACCCCGCCCACTCTTGACAGCTAAATACAAACAGAATAAACGTATTACAAACTTAGCTAAGTAAAGATGTAATGAGTACCCAACTGCATCATTCAGACGTCACATCAATGTATAAAAACATTACAAGTTTATAGTTTTTTTTTTATATCAATCAATATCTGTCAACCTACCTGAGTGTTACATCTGAACAGAGTGGTCTGTGTAGTTTCATCATGATGTTGGAATCCTTCAAGATTAAAAAAAAATAGATTTTAATATGTATTAAAAGTTTGACGATGCCATTGAGAAATCCTAATTATCCATATGTTTCTTTAAGGTTCAGTTTTAATCCAACATCTCTCCCCTGTCAATTCCTGTCGCCTCCTTCTTCAACAACGCCATTTTGAACGCCATTAACATAAAACTGAGCTGTGACGACACTGAGTATAAACCAATCAGATTCTTGGTTGTCGATAATCCGTTTATAAGCAACACGCATTTATTACATTTATTTGTGAGGAACTTATATATATGTATATACATATATGCAGGGCCCTAGGCACTTTCAAAGTCGTAGGCTCTCCGCGATTTCATTTTTTAATATTTTTCAAGAATGCACCGGCACTTATTTGCCATTCTGATGAAATTGTTTTTGTTTACATTTGCTCCAGTTTTACCTCAAACGACATAAGTGGATTTATATCTCATTAAATATCACAACGAGGTTGTGCAATGAACGATCAAGACCACCCCATTGTTTTTTTTTTCTAGGACTCAAGTTACATTTTTTTTTCTAGAAGTCTAATTTGCTAATATCCGAATAGTTCAATAAAGCGGTGTGGAGTTCCAGAGAATGGGGGTGTGGCATGAGCTGTGTTGTGTGCTCTCGCAGACATTTGTGACGTCAGCAACAGGATGGCCAGATCGATGGCAGTTCCCCCCCCCATGACGGATCAATGAAACAGCTGATGTTATCGCCCCCTCCTCTCTCTGATTCCCACATTGCTCTCCCTTCCTTTGTCTTCGTCCTTATTTTTCCCCTGTATCAGCTCATTTTCAGTTTTATTTTGTCCAGAACCTCTGAGACTAGCTCCGACATCTATCAATTATTGTGCATTGAACTCCGGCTGGTTTACTCACAAATTATCAAATTATTTTAAAAAATTAAGACTGTTCAACTGACACATGATGAAGAAAATAATGATAACAATAGTTATAATATCTATCTATCTATCTATCTATCTATCTATCTATCTATCTATCTATCTATCTATCTATCTATCTATCTATCTATCTATCTATCTATCTATCTATCTATCTATCTATCTATCTATCTATCTATCTATCTATCTATCTATCTATCTATCTATCTATCTATCTATCTATCTATCTATCTATCTATCTATCTATCTATCTATCTATCTATCTACCTATCTATCTATCTATCTATCTATCTATCTACACATGGATTATTTAGTAGGCCTGTAAACCATTATGTTGCGCACACAAATTTCCATTTCAAAAGTTGCGCAAAGCTTTATTGCGCCAAATGTCTTCCAGAAAATCAGTAGGAACATTGGCTATAAACAAATTGTGTTTACATTGTAAACATCACAAATGAAATAGAAGCGTGGGCAAACTACGATCAGCTTGTTCTGTCGCACGCACTCAATTTGAAATAATTGTAAACAAAATTAATGGAATATTGTTTTCCTTAATCTATATAGAAATCGTAAACCTACTAAATCCAGGTCTGTAGTGGCAGTCCAGACAAAGTCAGTAGTAGCAACTTTAACAACATCAACTTGATGAGCAACTGTTACAACACCAACTGGATGAGCAACTGTAACAGTACAACATGATCAGCAACTGATACAACATTAACTTGATGATCAACTGTTACAACACCAACTGGATGAGCAACTGTTTAAACACCAACATGATGAGCAATTGTTAAAACACCAACATAATGAGCAACTGTTGCAATACCAACATGATGAGCAATTGTTACAACACCAAAATAATGAGCAACTGTTGCAATACCAACATGATGAGCAATTGTTACAACACCAACATAATGAGCAACTGTTGCAATACCAACATGATGAGCAACTGTTACAACACCAACATGATGAGCAACTGTTACAGTACCACATGATGAGCAACTGTTACAGTATCACATGATGAGCAACTGTTACAGTATCACATGATGAGCAACTGTTACAGCATCAACATGATGAGCAACTGTTGCAATACCAACATGGTGATTGATGAGCAACTGTTGCAATACAAACATGATGAGCAACTGTACTAACACCAACATGATGAGCAACTGTACTAACATCAATATGATGAGCAACTGTACTAACACCAACATGATGAGCAACTGTACTAACACCAATATGATGAGCAACTGTACTAACACCAATATGATGAGCAACTGTACTAACACCAACATGATGAGCAACTGTACTAACACCAATATGATGAGCAACTGTACTAACACCATCATGATGAGCAACTGTACTAACACCAATATGATGAGCAACTGTACTAACATCAACATGATGAACAACTGTTGCAATACCAACATGATGAGCAACTGTACTAACACCAATATGATGAGCAACTGTACTAACACCAATATGATGAGCAACTGTACTAACACCAATATGATGAGCAACTGTACTAACACCAACATAATGAGCAACTGTAACAACACCAAATTATTTGTACAATACATTTGTTACTTTCCGATTACTCACCCGGCATTCGCTCTCTGTTCAAAAAGTTGACAGCATACATATCAAAACAACATTAGAATTGCCATTTTGTTTTTTTTTTATTATGTGCATTGTGAAAATGTTCTTTTCTCCTTGTTTATGTTTTTGGTATACCAAGCTTCGAAAAACTGGCAATATTTTTTTCTTCTTCTTCAAGGATCACTCGATATTAAACAAAGCTAGAACAAAGCAGCGTTAATAGTATGTAAAGCCAAAGGGGAATTAGACATATTTTTCACAAAGATTTCCACCACCCGCATAGTGTACTTAAAGGCACTTACTTTGCCTCCATTCAGAATGGCTCTATTTACAGATAGTTATAAACGGACGGATGGTCGTGTGGTAAAGCATCCATGGCTAGATCTCCAGTAATGAACGATGGATATTAAATGTCATGGTTACAGTCCCCGCTATATCTCCCGTGGTGCATCCATGGCCATTGCACTATCGGCTATGGTGGGTATGAAGAAAGGGCACCATAAAAACCGTCCCATTAGTGGTTTATAGGATAAAAAGAGATTTCATCTCATCCTAACAGGGACTTCACACGCAGATAGACATTGCCTTTATCCACTGATGCGGGTTTAAAGAACCCGATTTTTAAAAAAAACCAAACACCAACCTAATTCTACACGTATCTATTTCCCTATCTATAGTTTTAAAATGATTCTAAAATTTGCTTCTGTACCCGATTGTCCAGCCGAACGTTATTCCACCTTTTGACTTTATTATGGTTATGTCAGCTCCTTATTGGTACCGTGGTATCTTTACAATTTTGAAAGATTTTTATGTATTTAAAAATGTCTTTTACTTGTTTGTGTGGGTGAAAAATGAAGGTAAACATAACACAAACTAACGTGTTATTTTATGTGTGCTGTCTTCAGATGCGTAGCGAGGGGTGGGCAAGGGGGCATCATGCCCCCGGGCGTTACTCACAAAGGGGCGCCAATTGGTATATTTTACATATAATATTATATGGTTTTCGAATTGGGGAGGGCGCTATTATGAAGGTATTCAAAAGGTATTGTGCCCCGAGCGCGAGTTAAGCTCGCTACGACACTGGCTGTCCAATCTAGAACGAGCACGTAGTAGAAGCTGTTATAGAAAGAAATGGATAAAAAACATTAAAAAATGAACAGGCCAAAATGTAACAACTATACAGTATGGTTTACATAGAGTCTCCTAAACCAGTGGTGACCAACCTTTTTCTCGCCACGGACCGGTCAGCGTTTGATAATTTCACCGCGGCCCACTGGAAAAAGGGGGTGGGTGGGGGGGGGCGTAGATTATTTTTAAAGTAGGAAAAAAAGAAACGGTACCGAGTATAATATATGTGTAGCTTCAGTTGCTACATAATGGCTGAGGTTTAGAAGAAGATATCAGTGTTGGTTTACTTAAGTTAAAAGCTACATTTTTAAAAATGCATGTCTGCTCGTTTTATAGGAAGGATACGTTTAACAGATGTAATAGAAATCATTTTGGTTAATGTAATTATGTGTGCTAATTGAAGATGGAATACATTGATCTACACTGAGTCCTCTGCTTCACTCAAGATTCACTGGTCGCTGAGGATCTTAGCCTTTTTAAAGTTGTGGGAAATTAAACTTTGAATTTTTTCCCCGTTGAACACTAACAATGTATCAGCCAGTGGCGTCACTAGGGGGTACGGGCCGCACAGGGTAACATCATTTTAGGGGTGGCACCAAAAATAAACAGTTCTAAATTTCATAGGGAAAAAAATCGGTATAGTTGGTTTATAAACCGATCATAGTTAAAAACAGTAGCACAGGGTGTCACCAAACATAGCAGTAGCACAGGGTGTCACCAAACACAGCAGTAGCACAGGGTGTCACCAAACATAGCAGTAGCACAGGGTGTCACCAAACATAGCAGTAGCACAGGGTGTCAACATGCAGAGCAGTAGCACAGGGTGTCACCAAACATAGCAGTAGCACAGGGTGTCACCAAACATAGCAGTAGCACAGGGTGTCAACATGCAGAGCAGTAGCACAGGGTGTCACCAAACATAGCAGTAGCACAGGGTGTCACCATGCAGAGCAGTAGCACAGGGTGTCACCATGCAGAGCAGTAGCACAGGGTGTCACCATGCAGAGCAGTAGCACAGGGTGTCACCAAACATAGCAGTAGCACAGGGTGTCACCAAACATAGCAGTAGCACAGGGTGTCACCATGCAGAGCAGTAGCACAGGGTGTCACCATGCAGAGCAGTAGCACAGGGTGTCACCAAACATAGCAGTAGCACAGGGTGTCACCAAACATAGCAGTAGCACAGGGTGTCACCAAACATAGCAGTAGCACAGGGTGTCACCATACAGAGTAGTAGCACAGGGTGCCACCATGCAGAGCAGTAAAACAGGGTGCCACCACGCAGAGCGTCTGGGACTTAGATAAATTAATACAGTTCAAAGCTGCTCGGATCAATCTACAGTTTATTTGCAAAAATTCTAAAAAAATGATGCATGTAGTCAGGTGGTTTCATGAAATTGGAGACGTAGTTTACAAACTCAGTCTAATGAAAGTAATTTACATCTTTCTGAAATACAGTCAGTAATACTATCGTTTTTATCGCTACGGTATTTTAAAGTAAATTCTCTAAGGTCTAGTACAGGAAAATTCGAAATTATGGTGGAAGTCTTGAGGAGGGGAAGCGGGTGTCACCCTAATTTTCCGTCCCGGGTGACACCCACCATAGTGACGCCAGTGCAGCCCCGTAGCGTGAAAATTTTACAGCAGGGGGCCAGGCATTCTACAGCAGGGGCTAGGCAATAGCAGGGGGGGGGCAGGTAATAAATTTTACTAAGTATAACAGGGGAGGGGCAGACAAAACGCTGGGGGGGGGGGGGAAGCTGCCCCCCCCGCACGCTACGGGCCTGCGCCAGTGGTATCAGTAACAAAGGTTAGCGACTGTTTCAGAGGATGATGCTTCCACAAATAATATTTACTTTACACAGATTTAACCGGTGTATCACGTGAGCAGAATTATCTCCCTGAGTCAGGTGATAGAATTGTTTCTGTCTTGTAAGAACGAGAATGGCTAGCTAAAGCCTGGCATCATTTCATACTTTCAAATGCTGGGCTTAGTATAACTTTTGTTTATATGACATGTAACCTTGGACTTTCACAAATATCAGTGCAAAAAGTATTAATTTGCTTAAAAAATTATTAAAAGGGTTTATAATTAAATAAAAAAAAAATTCAAAATTCTGTGCATTACGTTTTATAGTTTAACAATTTATATCTTTCGTTCACAGGTGTTCTTGTGATAGGTGACCTAGGCAGCTGCCCCGGTCCCCTGATTCTATGGGAAGGGGTTGGGGAGGAAGACGACCTGGTTTTTTCTGCAAGTTGATAATCTAAAAGTATAAATTTTAGGAAACGAAGGGACGTGATTTGTTTTCTGAAAATACTATTGGATGTTGTATTATATTGACAGAGTGACATCCCTTGTTTCATATTTTTTTTTTTACAATCGTCCAATTATTATTTTCTATTAGCTTTTAATTGTTTCACTTTCTGAGGGTTTGTCCTAAAATTTTATAACTCACTTTTGGACTTGTTTTAATTTAGTGAGACTGCTCAGTTTAATGAGACTGCTCAATTTGGTAGATTATGAATAACAATAAACAATTATAATAATTTCGAGGCCACAACTAAAAATGAAAACAGATTAAAATATACAAAAAATAAAAAAAGACAAAGTGTTTTATTAAAAATAATTCATGATCATCACCAAAATAACAAATAATTGCTCAAAGCTTTCTCAATAAAGTGAGGTCTTAAAAAAATAAATAAAAAAAAATTTAGTCAATTTTCATACCAATAAAATCCATTTGAAGTGTTTAATAACATTTTAATATACTGATAATTTAGCATGGAAAAAGATTAAAACTGATACAATGTGAAAGTACCCTCAGATTAATAGACCATGAAGTGTAAGAATCATCTGTTTCTGTAACCACAGCATGATAATATCTCTAATATGAGAAAAGCTATAACAGAAGTTTTTTTTTATCATTTTGTACTGAACCATTTTAATAGGTCTGTCTTAAACTGAAATTTCTCTAACACACTTGATATTAATTGTTTCCCAAGTCAGAACTTGAATTATCACAGAGTACACAAAAATACCTTTTATACCTGGACATTGCATTTGTCATGGCAAGTCTCCAGTTAGAATACATTTTTTTTAAATAAAATATTTTACATCTTTAACATTGAAATATTATTGTTTTTTTTCCCAGTGTGAGTGGAACAATGCCATGTCAGAGATAAAAAATTAATAAACAATTTGTTACATAAGTAGCAATAAAATGTTTGTCTCACTGTATGTCACTGTAAATGTTTTCTCAAGTCAGACACTGGAACACCACTTTGTTACGTAGAGCACACGGAAATTTTTGTCTCCCTGAATGTGACTGTAAGTGGTTTCTTATATAAAACATCAGAACATCACTCATATTATACAGGGCAAAATGAAATATCTTTTTAAAAGCATGTTTCAACAGGTGTCTGTTCAAGCCACCTCTCTCAGTGAAAACTTTCTCACATATTGTGCATTTAAATGGTTTCTCACCAGTGTGAATTAAGTGGTGGGTGGTCAAGCTACATCCCTGAATAAAACTTTTATGACATACTGTACATTTGAATAATTTCTCTCCGGTATAAATCAAATGGACCATGGTTGGATGTGTTCTAAACAAGTCCTTTATGCCTTATTAAAATTGAAATGATCCAAGTCCAAAATGAATTGTAATGAAATAGCACAGTACTTCACATGTTTCAAATAGATTCTTGGTATTGTTTGTATTGTTTGTCATCAGGTACTACAGGGTGTTTCATAAAGTACTCAGTTTTTAAAAATGCAATAAATCAGCCAAAATCGATGCAAAATTCAAAATTGTTATTTAATTTCAATTTAATAATGAAAAATGATATCGAGCATATGTCCACCTCCACTTTCTCTGCAGGCAGTCATCCGATTGTTGTAATTAACGATAACTCTTTCGCAGAATTTCGCAGATTACCAGTTGAATTTCCATCTTCAGTTCGGTAATCATACTTTATGAAACACCCTCTATTACAAAAGCTTTTTACTGAAATTAATTCTGTCATAAATACAATAATGGAAATGGCTTAACAATCAGTTTGGTCTTATCTTAAGTACACATTAAGTTTTCAAATCTGTATTTGCATGTTCAAGTTGACATTACCAATCTGATAAAAAAATAAATTTTCTTTACATGCTGAGTTCTGTAAAGTCTGTTGAGTTTATTTTAGAAGTCCATATCTTGAAAAGACAGATGCACACGTTCATAATTTCACTGGTAGTATGACTTTCTGTGGATTTAAAAAAATAAATATTAAACAGTAGTAGATATTTCTAAGACTTCAAACATCATACATGTAACTATGTTTTTTCATTTATTAAATGGTTTCTATACTAATTCCTAGAAGTGAAACAAAAAGATGTCTCTTAAACCACAGCTATAACAAACAACTGTCAACTGAGAGAAGGCCAGCCAGGATCAAACCCTCGGTGAGAACCGAAAGGAATTTTTCTTGCTCTTAGTGAAAGTCCACTTAGTTTTCAGATAGTTAAACAAAAAATTAAGCCTTTTTCTGCTGGTGACTTTGGTAAGCTGTAGCTGGCATCCTGAGTCCCGATTAACGAAAATTAGGCAGACCAATACAAAAATAGTGTTTGGTGCTACACCAAGACATAGTCTTTAAATGGCTCTAGGAATTGAATAATGAAATCCTTTTCTTTCTGGAAATAAAGTTGATTCCATGTGATAGGATGTGAGAAGTGGATATTAAAGACGATGTTTGCTTTTGACATGTTGGAAAAAAAAAAAATGAACAGGGGCTGTTTGCACATGAAATATTTAGCTATGTCGGCCAGTTTAAAACAAAACTGTGTCTATATGCAAGGCAAGCAGGTGATTCTATTTGGTTATTATCATGTATTAGGTAACATTAATGTTGATCAAAATACACCCACTTTAAAGTTGAAATTCTTCCTGAAAACCTAAATCAGACGAGATTACGGTATAGGCTTCTTACTATAAATGTACTACTTAGAGTTACTTCATTTCAAATAATAAATTCTTTATGTACATGTTTTATTTTTGGTCATTATGTACCACTTCATTTTTCTGATTGGTATATTTGCTATTAGGACACTTGAAAAAAATCATGCATGGTTCTTATGCAGTGCGGCTACATTTTATTTGTGCTCATTGCAGAGATTTTTTTTTAACACCAAGTATAGTTTTTCATAATGGTAAACAAACCATAATGGATGCTGATAAATTTTGACTAAAATTTTCAATATTAATGTACATTCATAAAAAAACAACACAAAAGACATATTTTACGAGTAGAATTTCAACATCATGATGAAATTAAATATATAATTGCCTAAAGTGCAGGAAGTTGAAGCATTGATGCAAAAACTTGATATGCAAATGAAATTGCATTCAAATGGTGTGAAATCTATTTCATATTGCCAAATAACAGAAATTATGAAAATTGACACTCAGGTTATATAATAGGGCTCAGTTCTAAAAAGTAATTGGTTTTGTAATTCTGCAAGAACAATTGCTTTTATCATTGTTAAAAATATAAAAATACAAATTATGAAACTTTGAACTCTGGTTTATTGATTAATCCGTCGGCCACTTCATAAATGGTTAGCAAAACGATGAATAGACAATAGACTAAATTTTTAGATGACATTTTTAATGGCACAATGATAAACCTAAATAAAAAATGAAATAAAGTGTGTCATATACTTTTGTAAACTTTGAAGAGACAGGTGTTTATTGATATAGAGATTAATATCTCTAGTGTAAATTGCTTCTTTTACATCTTACAATATTGAAATGATTTTTTCATCCCCACAAGCTGAACAATGCCTTTTGAAATTGATATAGAATTTCATAAATAGGCGACACTAAAATATTCGCCTCCCAGTGAGTGATTGTTTCCTAAAGTCATACATTGGAACACTACTCCTATTACATAAAGAACACTTGAACCTATTTGTAAAAGTATGTGCAAACTGGGTGCTTGGTCAATTTTCTTTAACCGGAAAAGATTGTCTTGCATACTTTACATTAAGATATTTTTTTTCATTAGTATGAGTTATTTGGTGTTTGTTAAGGTTACATATCTTAGAAAAACTTTTCTGACATAAAGTACATTGAAATACTTTGTCCCCAGTATAAATAAACTGGTGTTTGATCAAGATATGTCTGCAACAGTGAATTTTTGTGACATTCTGGTACTGTACAATTAAATGGCTTCTTAACAGTAAGAAATTTTGTGCCTGCTCTGGCTATGTCTGTAGTCAAGGATTTATGACAAACTTAACATTTAAATTGATTCTCATTTGATTAAAACGTTTAAATGGTGGTTTCTTAAGGGTATGAACTAATAGGTGTGTGGTGAAGACGATTCTTTTAGTGAAATTCACCTGGCACAATGTACATTTAAATAGCTTCTCAACTGTGTGAATTAAGTGAGGCCTGGTAAAGCTAAATCTCGTAGTAAAGCTTTTTTGACATACTATATATTTAGAACAGTTTTAAAAAAAAAAAAAAGAAGTGAAGTGTCTTATAAATAAAAATTCTTTGTTTCTTTCGGAATGTGGTATTGAAAGTCTGAATGAAAAGTAATGACTACTTCAATCTGAATTTTAAAAACAAAAAGGCTATGAGAAAGACAATTTTTAAATAGCTCCACAATCAGCCATATTTAATGTCAATAAACACTAATCTTATGTTTCAATCAGCACTTGTTATATTATATAACACAACTAAGGCTAAAAATGAAATGTATTATTTATAAATTGATAGCTGTGAAATTTTGATGAAATATTGTATTTAAAAGTAAAATATAATGAGTCTAAAAATCAGCTCTGTTGAAATGACAGATACTTAATATTTTCACTTGATAGTAGTAACTTTGTGTGGATTAGATAAAAATTACACAGTAGTAAATATCTACAATAAAGAATCTGGCAAATTACTGATACCTCTTTGGCTCTGAAACAATGAGTGAGAAATACAATCTTGGACTTTCAGTAGACTCCCATTTATTGCAGTTGATCAATGCCAGACTACAGCAAAAAGCGAATTTCCATTTTAGACTGAAATAATTCAAAATAATAAGAATATATAGAGATTGCAATTATTATCATATCATAGGCCTAATTATGTTTCAACTTTTTACTAAACACAATGAATTTAATGAATAAAAATCCAATGCTATATCCACAAACTATGTCTAAACAAAATCTCAGAAAATGCTATTTCTACGTAGCCTAATATTTTAAATATGCACTGATGTGTTTTTCTCGACTAGGTATGTCCAAACTGCAAACCACCAGACAGATTGTAAATTTACACAATTCATAACTTTGTAAAAAAAAAACTGAAAAAAATATACTAATAAAAAAAAACATAAAGCCTTTGGTGATTATATCTGTTGCAATAATCTGAAGGAATTAAAAAATTTTTTGGGTGCTGAGCAGTCCCGTAGCCAAGGGGGGGCACTGGGGGGCCGTGCCGCCCTGCTAGGTATGGAGTGCCCCCCCCCCCCCCCGCTTAAAAAAGAAGAAAAAGAGGAAAAAATAAAGAAAAAGTAAAGGTGCCCCCTTGCTGGGTATTGGTGCCCCCCTGCTTACTTTGTCCTAGCTATAGCCTGGTGCTGAGAATGGGGAATTTCCTATGGCAGAATTTTAAAGAATAGGCAAAAAGTTAAAATATAATAAAATAATTTGAGATTTGTGGAAAGACATCAACATATTTTTAGAATAAAAAACCCCATGGTAATTGTTTACGACAGTCCGCCCACAAGATAAATGGTTCTTTAATTTAGAATTATTTGGGGGCCATATTTTGGCCCATTTTGTTCGATTCACAATATGACCTTTGCATTAGGATAGGAAAGAACCATTTAGCTCGTGGGCGGACTGTTGTAAACAATTACCAAACCCATTTCTAATAGTACTTAAGATGAAAAATTGCTCACGGATTAAATGCTTTTAGTAGTAGAAATGAATATTCTTTTGAATGAACAATACAAGTGTCTTTGAAAATAACCCCGCCGAGGCTTCGTCCATGTAATTAATACAATAAACAACACTAAAGAGTTCAGTCTTCAGAGTGTCTGTTCTAATGACAGAGAAAGATGATTTAGCATTTCAAAAATTTAAACTGGGTAACAGAAAAATAAACAAAAATACCCACTCACTCTGATTTTGGAATGTTTATAGAGGTAAAGTATCAAAATAGTTTTGGTCGGTATATTGTGATATTATCCTAAATTTGTTGGAAATTTCTTACAAGTAACAAGGGTTACTTCAAAGGTCTTCAAGCCCAAGGGAAAACAGAAAAATAACTTTAATTAACACTTTAACAGTAATAGTTTTAATTATCTCTTGCAAAATCTTCTTATGTTAATTACCGGATGATTTAAGACTGACTAACTTTTATCGTTCGGAGCATTTTTATCGATAACATAATCATCAGTATTAAAAATATGTATAAGTCATTTTTCTTAAAAAATGAAAAAAAAAAAAAGTGTTAAATATTTCGTTTTTCTTAAAAAATAAATTATACATTTATAAGAAAAAAACAAACATTATAAATAATTCAAAACACTAGCTGCGGAACAATTTAAAAAAGGGTAAAATCTTACATATTTTAGGGGCATCTATCCCACAAAAATTAAATTGGTATGTATAGATTATAGTGTATGAGATGTCCTTGTGGTGGGGGTTGCATTATTTTTCCCTAAGAACTCATTTTCCCAATATATTCTTTAGAAACAGCTTAACTATTAGCTAGTTTTCTTCTTCGTTATTTTCTTTTCAGGGCCATCAAAGTAACTTAAACCTAGTGATAAACTACAATAGTTAATGGGACCTTCAGTAAATCTATTTCACCAACAATTTATTACTAAATTTATTACTAAGTATAGCTGATGAGAAATCCTTTGGACCATTTCCCCCTCTAAATAACTGTTACGGCCTTTTGCTCCCAGTAATAAACATGGTTGTTTCCCTTCGAATATGTTTCAAATTTCAAAACTCGTATTTATGAAAGCAAAAAAAAGTTTACTAAAACACTTAGTTTCTAACATACCCTTCAAGAAGAGATGTAATATAGTAAAAATTAAAAAAATGAAATTATCCCTTCGAAAACATGGAAGTGCTGTGCAAATATGAAAAACAAATAGAAACAGTTTTCAAACTTTAACAATGCGCGATCCATTAAAAAATTTGATGGTTTTCACGAACGACTTGTAAATGAAGATAAAAGCAAAAATACTAGATTTTCTGAATTGTATCACATATTTCACCATCTAAAATTTTTAGCGACCGACTTTATATAACCTCGCCACTCCCACTTTGATAACCGCTGTTCGTGAAGGTTATAATCCTAATTTTTATTCTCCAAATTCTACCAGAACGTTCGAAATATACTTTTAAGCAAGTAATATATTCAACATTCCCTTGATTGTTCCTAAGATGTAAATTTGATAAACTAAAGCAAGTAAAAAACCAAAAACATTTTGATGATGTGCAGTAGTGAGTGAGAAATGAAACATACCTACTAATAAACACAAGTCTGTGCATGTATGAATATGTTCACACAAGTGCGTGTGTGTATGTTTCATTTGTAATTAATTTAGTTTGTGAACATATGATGCATTCACGGCGAAAAATTCACTACAGCTTTAAACTCCACTTTAAAATATTACAGATGAAGTATCTAGACGTAGA
>JAGDYQ010000001.1:9390315-9431791 GCA_021962125.1 Bulinus truncatus | reverse complement strand
CCTACACACATACACCACTTACATCTACACACATACACCCCTTACACCCACACACATACACCACTTACACCCACATACATTCACCTCTTACACCCACACACATACACCACTTACATCCACACACATACAGCACTTACACACACACATACACCACTTACACCCACACACATACACCACTTACACCCCTGCTCATACAGCACTTACACCTACACACATACACCACTTACATCCACACACATACACCACCCACACCCACACACAAACACCACTCACATCCACCCCCTTACACCCACACATACACCATACACCCACACACATACCTGCCTACACCTACACACATACATGCCCAACATCCACACAATACCTCACTTACACTCCACACACATACACCACTTACACCCACACACATGCACACCACTTAAACCCACACACATACACCACTTACACCCACATACATACACCTCTTACACCCACACACATACACCACTTACATCCACACACATACACCATTTACACCTACACACATACACCACTTACATCTACACACATACACCCCTTACACCCACACACATACACCACTTACACCCACATACATTCACCTCTTACACCCACACACATACACCACTTACATCCACACACATACACCCACACACACATACACCACTTACACCCACACACATACACCACTTACACCTACTCACATACAGCACTTACACCTACACACATACACCACTTACATCCACACACATACACCACTTACACCCGCACACAAACACCACTTACATCCACCCCTTACACCCACACACATACACCACTTACACCCACACACATACACCGCTTACACCCACACACATACACCACTACATCCACACAATACACCCCTTACACCCACACACATACACCACTTACACCCACACACATACACCGCTTACACCAACACACATACACCACTTACACCCACACACATACACCGCTTACACCAATACACATACACCACTTACACCCACATACATACACCTCTTACACCCACACACATACACCACTTACACCCACACACATACACCACTTACACCTACACACATACACCACTTACACCCACACACATACACCACTTACACCTACACACATACAAAACTTACACCCACACACATACACCACTTACACCCACACACATACACCACTTACACCCACATACATTCACCTCTTACACCCACACACATACAGCACTTACATCCACACACATACAGCACTTACACACACACATACACCACTTACACCCACACACATACACCACTTACACCTACTCACATACAGCACTTACACCTACACACATACACCACTTACATCCACACACATACACCACTTACACCCGCACACAAACACCACTTACATCCACCCCTTACACCCACACATACACCACTTACACCCACACACATACACCACTACACCTACACACATACATTACTTACATCCACACAATACACCACTTACACCCACACACATACACCACTTACACCCACACACATACACCACTTAAACCCACACACATACACCACTTACACCCACATACATACACCTCTTACACCCACACACATACACCACTTACATCCACACACATACACCATTTACACCTACACACATACACCACTTACATCTACACACATACACCCCTTACACCCACACACATACACCACTTACACCCACATACATTCACCTCTTACACCCACACACATACACCACTTACATCCACACACATACAGCACTTACACACACACATACACCACTTACACCCACACACATACACCACTTACACCTACTCACATACAGCACTTACACCTACACACATACACCACTTACATCCACACACATACACCACTTACACCCGCACACAAACACCACTTACATCCACCCCTTACACCCACACATACACCACTTACACCCACACACATACACCACTACACCTACACACATACATTACTTACATCCACACAATACACCACTTACACCCACACACATACACCACTTACACCCACACACATACACCACTTAAACCCACACACATACACCACTTACACCCACATACATACACCTCTTACACCCACACACATACACCACTTACATCCACACACATACACCATTTACACCTACACACATACACCACTTATACACACATGCCCACACACCCACACATACACCACTTACACCTACATACACATTCACCTCTTACACCCACACACATACACCACTTACATCCACACACATACAGCACCCCACACACACACATACCCCACCCACACCCACACACATACACCACTTACACCTACTCACATGCTGGCACACCCACACCTACACACATACACCACTTACATCCACACACATACACCACTTACACCCACACACAAACACCACCCATCTACCCTTACACCCACACACATACACCATACACACCCACACACATACACCACTACACCTACACACATACATCACTTACATCCACACAATACACCCCTTACACCCACACACATACACCACTTACACCCACACACATACACCGCTTACACCAACACACATACACCACTTACACCCACACACATACACCGCTTACACCCACACACATACACCACTTACACACCACACACATACACAACTTACACCCACACACATACCTGTACCTAAATACACATACACCATACACCCATACACCCGCACGCAACACCCCTTACACACATACACCCACATACTGCCACCCACACACATGACCATACACCCACACACGTACACCACTTACACCCACACACATACACCACTTACCCTCACACACATACACCGCTTACACCCACACACATACACCACTTACACCCACACAGTATAGTTATGGGGTGGTGTCTCATATTCTCGCCTAACAAAATTGAAGTAACAAAGAAATATTTAAATAACATCTAACTGACAAAGATTTTTCTAGAAAGTTCTCTATTACCTAAGCATCATTTTGTTTTTTATAACTGATGGTCCAAACTATCTACATTGTGATATTAAGTTTCGAAGATTGTAGTACTTGCCTGTATCATCTATTAAAGCCAGATGAACTATCTTAATACATCAATACACTGTATCACTACTAGAAGCTAATACTTATCATGCATTTGTGTGAATAATGTTGTATATAGACCCACACACAATACCTTTAGTAGCTATGAAACCCATATATAAATATTGCACCACTAACAAAATCGAAAATTTAGAAGTCTGTTATGTAGATTTTAAATGTCATTTGTTATATACTAATGAAAAGTTATCAAAGGCCCAGTACCCGGTCCGGCGAGTAGGCACACAGTTGGAGTTGAAAATGGTGATATATATTTCAACGCGTTAACAATCAGTCTATAACTGCAGTGGCCCCAAGGACATGAACATAACAGAGTAGCCAAAATACATTTGGAAAATAGGGACACCTAATAATACATCAAATAAAGTTCATATGTTAAATAGGTTCCTACCAAAGAAAATATGGGTAAACATAAACAACAACTCTAAAAATCATATTCCTTCATAATATTTTAATGGACTCCTTTCCAAACAGTTATTCATTTAATGTTTTATGATGTTCAACATGGCGTATTTTATAAATAAAAGAGAACCCGTGAGTGAGTGCTTGTGTTAAGCAAAACGCTACATGTTTAGCAGGTGGTTTGTTACACTTTTATACACATTGTAGCATAGTACAATTAACTACAAGAAAAATTGCCGACCCGGCAGTGCAGAACCTAGGGATTTAGGGGGGGGCCCAGTGGGCTTGGCCTCTTTTAGAGCTGTCCCTGCATTTTGACATGAGATAATTTTTTGACGCTTCTCAAGCTTGGTCCCGAGAAGAAAGAATCGTTGTGTATTTTAGCTGACCTTCAATTAAAAACATAGTATTCCATCAATGCAGTTGAGGCCGCAGACGCATGAAAACGTAGGCCTCTTAAAAGAGAAAGAACATATCAAAGCTTTCAACATTATAGTTCTGTGAACTCCAATGCCGAACCAAGGGATTTTTAGGCATCTTCGGGAGCCATTACATTTCGACATGAGATAATGTACTTAATATTTAGTTTAAAAAATATTTTTGGGGGCCCTCCTCAAAACTGGGCCCCTCTATACCCCTCTGTGTGAAGCCCCCATCATAAATGGGTTAGTTTACATTGTAAAAAAGTTGTGTACAGCGCTACTCAATCTCAACCCCTTATTCAATTCATTCATGTGACGTAATAGTAAAAAAATGTGACGTATTTTAGGTTAGTAATAAAGGAAGAAATAATTGTACATTAGAGAATGGACATGTTTTAGAAATAAAAACAATTTAAACAATATAAATATTACATTATATGTATCGGAGAGTATCACTAAATATTTTGGCATGATTTTGTGATAACTCTCCTAAGATCGCTTTATTGCCATTTGAAATGAGGCGTTCTGAAAACAGTATTACGTTGTGATTGCCATTTGGCATTCATGATCCTAACCTGCCGTGTACGGTGTTTTTTTCACCTCGGCACTAAACATATTGCTGGTCCAATGTCATTTCTGGCAGCCATGTAGGAGACAATTCTTGGCTGGCCAGTATCATGCATGTTAAGAAGAAAACAGTAAATGTTTCTGCCATCTTTGAATTGTTTATGCCGCCATGTTGGATGACAGACGGAAGTCGCGATGACAGACGGAAACCGGAACACATGATGTAAAATTTGTATTATAGATATAGATAGTTAAAAAAAAGTTATATTTATAAAAATGATCAATGTTAGCAGTTATGGGGCAGGCCATCTATTCAGGGGTTCCCATTTAGTGGTCAGTTAGTGGCCAGTTAGTTGCCAGTTAATGGTCAGTTAGTGACCAGTTAGTGTTCAGTTAGTGGTCAGTTAGTGACCAGTTAGTATCCATTTAGTGGTCAGTTAGTTGCCAGTTAATGGTCAGTTAGTGATCAGTTAGTGGTTATTTAGTGGTGAGTTAGTGGTTTATAAGAGCTGCACTTCGATATTGAAATATAGTAAAAAAAAAAACTTTGGAGAGCAGCGTCATTGTGAATTGATCAAAATCTAGAAAACAAAATTTGTTTAAAAACTAAATAAATAAATAAAAAAAAAATAAAAAATCTGGCTCATTGGTGGCAGCAAATAGCCTTCTGCTATAGTCACAAGTAAGTTTGAAATGTGTTTTGTGAGTAAAACATTTTTTTGAAATCTAGTTATACTTATATTTTTTTCTTTTACTTTATTTATAATATTAATCATTTATTATTTATATATTACACACCATTTGAGAATGGCAGGATGATACGGGTGTTTTGTTAAAACCATTTATCCAGAGCGGGTTGGAGGGGGGTAACGGCAGGTTGGTGGGGGGGGTGGTGGTGGCATGCGTCGTTGATTCTATTATATAAAGATAATGATGGATAGTTTTAAAAAGAATTAAGTCTAATGAAGTACATTTTAAAGAATCCAGTTACTTTATAATTAAACAGCTACACAGCGATGCAAAATAAATTTGATTCATTCAATTAAGTGGAACAAATTATTATTGAAAAGAAACTATTAAAAGGCATAAAAGTAAAATGACGTATTTAACAAATTGGGACCATACTACAAAATGTTTTACAGGAAGGGGGGGGGGGGCTCACAAGTGAAATAATTCCCTGTTTGGAGCCCTGCGGCGATGTGATTTAAGCGTAATTCTATAACACACATTTTTAAGTTGTGCATTTATCACTTACAGTGAAGTTTGTTATACAGGAGTGTTAAATATACATTTACTTATTGCTTTATTTAATATGTGAACGTTACGTAAGTTTGAATGGCGGGTGGGGGCAATATTTGGCATACTTTACTGGGGGGGGGGAGGGAAGGTAACGAAAGTTTGACACTTGATTAAACCAGCGTCCCCTTGATGATATATGTTTGGTCAGATTGCGGAATCCCCAACATGTGGCATTACAATCAAAGGCTGCTTTGAATATGTGCACATTTTACTTCATTGCGATAATGTATGCCAGCTAGACCGTGCATGTATACTGTAAACCAGTGGTTACCAAACTTTTTTGACCCATGGACCCTTTATCATAGTCAAAACGTGTCCATGGACCCCAAGTGAAAGAGGTACATAAATGAATAATATATAAATTACAAATTAAAAAAAAACACATTTTGTTGAAGATTTATTTATTGAAATAATAATTTTTGTTTAAAATTAAATTATAAAAATGAGAAAGAAAAAAAAATAATGACTTGGATGAATTAGATGATTTGTTATGAGTGTATATATGTCAAACTCAATGTTTGTTAGTTGTAGGCCGCTAATCCTCACGAGCACTCATTTCTAGTTGGTTTCTTTTTTTTTTGTGATGAGGTTCATAACGTCACTGAATCAACGTCGCTGAATCAACGTCGCTGAATCAACGTCGCTGAATCAACGTCGCCGAATCAACTCCGCTGAATCAACGTCGCTGAATCAACATCGCTGAATCAACGTCGCTGAATCAACGTCGCTGAATCAACGTCGCTGAATCAACGTCACCGAATCAACGTCGCTGAATCAACGTCGCTGAATCAACGTCGCTGAATCAACGTCACTGAATCAATGGCACTGAATCAACGTTCTACCAAATAGAAAGACCGAAGAACAGACAACAACTTCTGCACAATAACCCATAATCCATTATATAAAATTGGACTCTCTTTTTGTGACCAGAATTTGTGGTATCCTTGTTTTTAAAGATTGGTTTAAGTTTATCATTCGTGGACATTTCAATTAGCTGCTCGTGTATTAGTAAGGATTTATCTGTGTTTGGGATCTCAGTTTGGCCACGCCTGACAGGGTTCAACACCCAGTTGGGAATATCCAAGTGAATAATGTTTTTAAATCTTCGGTTCAGGTCTGCGTGAAGAGCCGTTAAGTGTTGATAGTAGGCGGAGTACAGTCAGTTACAACAGATATGGTATTAGTCAATGATATAGCTTTTACATCGAAAAATCTTTTAAATCCAGTAAATAACGTTTTGTACCGGTTTCCAGACATTTAGCAACATATATTTTCTTTTACAAATCTTACATATGCTACAAGTAAAACTTCGTTTCCTGGTATTGTGGACTTGTCTAGCTGGATAGAAAATTCAGCTGTTTTTAAAAAATAAGAATTTTCCACGGATTGAGTCATTTCGTCAATTCGAATATGTACTGTATTATTTATTACTCAATGGAATTCTTTTTATAATGTCGAAAGCTTGTTTATGCAAATCTGTGTGTATTATCTCACTTACAGCTATTAAAAAAAGTTCTTTCCGGACTTAGCAAACAGTAAAGAAATGTTATAAAATGCACGCAGTCCATCATCATCATCTCACAATGAGTTGTTACGGTGGCGGTGTTTTCAAATATTTTCTTTGTTTGAAAAACCATTAAATCCTTCCCTTTTTGTCTAAGACTACGACATTTTGTGTATACACTTTTAATTAGCATTACATAGAACCCAAACTCATGCACGATGTACACATCTTTTGTAGTTTAAATTTATATTGTAGTGCATGCAGAGGCGTTATTCCATTCCTGTATAAACGTGTTTTTTGACCATCTATCCCACACCGTGCCAAGCTTGTTATTAAATTAATTAGCTGGCACTACTAGTTTATTTATTGTTTTGTTTATTTTAATTTCCATAATAATAGACATGAATCATAATTTTACTATTTTTACATTAAACCTTGCGCTGATCCCCTAAAGTTGTTCAGGGACCCCCAAATGAATTTTAATTTTCCACGGACCCCCTGAATGATACCGGGGACCCCTGGGGGGTCCGTAGGGACCACTTTGGGAACCACTGCTGTAAACAAACAAGAGCTTCATGGGGGCTTAGTAAATTGAATTTGTACCATACGGCAACTATGTTGAGGTTGTTGAATCAGGTGTCATGTTTTCACGGAACTAGAGATATTTTTAGATTAAATGCAGCTGTGTGTTTATAAGTCTAAAAAGTCTCAGCAACAATAAAGTATTTGACGTTGTAGATGTCGCAGTGGTAAACAGAGATTTTCTCCAGCTGTTTGAGGGCTCTGAGGCCATAACGGGAATGAATAAATATCACTATAGCAATATGTTCTTATATTACTATATATCATTACGTTATTATGTCATTATTTCATAATGTCATTATTTCATTATGTTATTGAACTGTTATGTCATATCATTATGCCATTATATCATTATGCCATCATATCATTTTGTCATTATATCATTATGCTATTATATCATTATGCTATTAGATCATTATGTTATTATATCATTATGCCATTATATCTTTATGACATCATGTCATTTGTCTATTAATTTGAGGATCCCCATTAATGGGTCATAAACTCCACAATGAAAGATTTAAAGCTTCATCATTTTATAATTGTAAGTCTTCAAACGATAGGTCGATATTTATAGTGACAAGAAGGGGCCAATCTTATAGGTAGACGATATAGTCCCTCCACTTTTAAGGAGCTCCCCAAACTTACCTTTGGACTAGGGCCCCAAAAACGTAAGAACAGTTCCGATGACAACGTCATGTCTTGGAAGCTAATCATTTCCACTCTTTTTATTTCTAAACTAAACAGTTTATTATTCAACCAATCATCTGATAGACCACCATCAAAATCAGTATATCAAGATTTTCACTGCTTTTCTAATTTTTGAGGGGGTGGGTATAGAGGAGTGCTCCACTGTCGACCGGAGGTGTTCCGGGTTCGAACCTCAGAGAGAACGTTGGGGATTTTTTCAGGTTCTGGTGAAAGTCTCCAAAGTCCACCCAGCTTTAAAGGGGAAGTTAGGGCGGTGGGGGTTTGTGCTAACCACGCAATACCTGAAACAGACGTCTCGATGAGCCCTTAGGGGCTTAAGGGAACTTAACTTACTCTTCTCTTTTTGACTTATTACTTAATGTACTTATAATGTACATTTTTGAAAACTGCCAAACTAGACGGTAATTCAATAAAAAATTATTAGATCTAAAATGTGTGTTTAACGAATTAGTTTAGTCTTAATTATAAAATCAAACATTGAGTTTGTTCCAAGTTGATGTAAATGTTTTGATTATGTGATTATTAGATCGAAGATTACACACTTAAGGAGTTTTAACAAGGCGCCTGTAATAAAAAAGGCCAAGGTGTAGTTACATCAAACTAATTGAACTGAGTTTGTTGTCACCCAATGTCTGTATTTTGAACTTTACTATGTGACACGTTTTGTTAACTTGGCGACACCAAAGTACTACATTGGTTAGGCTGACGTTCGGAAAAAAAATGTATTCTGTTTTTTTTATTTGAGACTGGTCTGTGATAGGAACAAAATCAGACGTTCGTCTATATCATCTTCTTTCCGGTAACCACACCCCCACTCGACCCAACACAAATGCGAGTAACTGGTTCGGTGTTGTCAGTACTGATATCTGTATGAGGTAGTTGTATAACAATTACTGATATCTGTATGTAATCATTCGTCACTTAGGTAATGTAAGGACACTGTATCAGACATTTCTCACACACTTGCACAGCCGTTCTCTAAGTCTTTGCTGGCCCTATGCAGACTTTCAGAAAAAAAAACAAACAACCTTTTACAGACATTCGGTGGCTCTATGTAGACCTACAGAGATATTTGGTGGCTCTATGTAGATCTACAGAGACATTTGGTGGCTCTATGTAAACTTACAGAGACATTTGGTGACCCAAAAAATACAGGTCAGCGCCCTCTTTGCTAGGAGATTTATAATTTGAAGAGGCCCTTTGTCGATCGCATAGTTTAATTACCCCCCCCCCCCCACACAAAGGCTGTTGTCACTCGGTGGTGGTGAGAGTCTGGGGGTCAGATCCCCATAAACCCTTTATTTATAGCCTCCCTTGTTCTTCCATATCCACCGCCTACAGATTCACGTGTTTACTGGCCAAGCCATTCTACTTATAAGCTCGTTTCCATCGCGGAATCACGTGATACCATAGATGGCCAACGTACGGCGTTTGCGGCAAAGTAGAGCTGTCATTGGTCGGAAAAAAATATAATAGGAGCAAAAATGGAAGTATGAATTATTCTGGCGCATCTCCCTTGTTACTGACATAAGCAGCAGCCCGGTTTAGCTTTACACCCCGTCTGTGATAACATGAGCCTCATTTGAATACATTGCATCGTTATTTGATACATAATTACGAAAGTGTTAGTAATGTTAAAAGAAAATTTCAATGATAGATCTTGCATTTCATTTAAAAAAAAAAACAATAAAAAAAGGTTATATTTTGGCATTTCTTAACATCGTCAGTATTTCAATATCCGGATTCGAAAGTCATGGCTAAAATTAAAGTTGGGGCACTTTGTTGTAACTTAACAAGAAAATCGTTATTGATTATCTATTGAAACACTTCCATGGGCTGTAAGGTGAGGTCACTGTAACTTACTCAGAAATGACCGTCACCAATAACATCGCGAGTCAATAACTTGGGTAGTTTTATTTTTATATTTTTGGGCCTGCCTAAATTAAAGGCAGCCGACACCCCCCTCCATCGCAACCGGAAGCCGGAAGTAAGATGAATAGCAAATGCGCATGCTCGCCTAATGGCCCCTATTGACGAAGCGGTGACAGGAATTATTCACCAGGGTCCAGGATTGGACAGAAAAATTCTGAATTTCTGTGAACGGGGGGGGGGGGGGGGAAAGTGCAAATAAAAGGGGTGGGGTGAGTGGATGGGGGATGCGCGGGCGGATTCAGTTCAGTTGACTGGCGGAGACGTTTAGCTTTTAGTTGAATGACGTCATAACACAATCCTACCAATCATCTTTTTTTTTTAATTCTGTCATTGCCCAGTTTTAGAACACAAATTACGGTAAATCCTTCAATTATCTGCATTAAATTGTTCATGGATGTAATCCGAGCGCGGCTAATTCCAGATAATTTGTTTAGTTAATCGTCTGAAAATATTTCATTCTTTTAAGGAAATGTTAAAATTGCTTTAAATTAATTTTGTTGATTTTATTTATTTCTTTTCCGGTTTTTTTTTTTTCAAATCTACAAAAGTTATTTTCAAGTGACTGACGTATGTAGTGGAGGCACGCGTATAAGCACTGTGGAAATCGCAGCACTTCCCTATTTTCATTCGATATTATCGATAACATTCAATATAAAACGTCCTTTATTTCTTTATGTCAGTAGCCATCATGCGGTTAAAGGAAAAAAAAAATCAAAATCTATATGGAACTGAACGCTTTACAGTTCCAGTAGCGTTTTATTGGTTGCTGTACGAATGCTTAATTAAAAATCTGCACTGAAGATTAGTGAAGATGCAAGAAGACCAGACCACTGTCACTGTCGCTGTCGCAGTGCCGACTTATTTTAAAACAAATAGATTCAGAATAACTGTAATACTTTGGGTTATAGTAACTACAACTTTTAGATTTTATAAAGTTTATTGAATAAACCCCTCTGCTTATTTGCTCTACTTAGTAAAATTTATTACCTGCCCCCCGCTATTGCCTGGCCCCTGCTGTAGAATGCCTGGCCCCTGCTGTAGAATTTTCACGCTACGGGGCTGCATTTATAAAATATAGCTAATATCTTCTGACGTACACAGCTATACATTTATAAAATATAGGTAATTATCTTCTGACCTACGCAGCTTTCAGAAAATTACAGGGAACATTGGCCCTAATGTTATAATATTTAAAACCTCACACAGTTTGCTGATTCATACAGTACACTTACTGATCACCATAATGGAACATACATTGTTGTGTTCCAACCTGATCAATACAGTTGATAGAATCTTTCTTCCATTTCTGGCCATTCTATCAGCCACAACCACAAGACTTTATTGAATCATTCTGTAATTTGATAGATTCTTGGATATCAAACTCTGGTCAGAACTGTAGACTTACTGTCTGAATAATAGCCTATCTATCTATCTATCTATCTATCTATCTATCTATCTATCTATCTATCTATCTATCTATCTATCTATCTATCTATCTATCTATCTATCTATCTATCTATCTATCTATCTATCTATCTATCTATCTATCTATCTATCTATCTATCTATCTATCTATCTATCTATCTATCTATCTATCTATCTATCTATCTATCTATCTATCTATCTATCTATCTATTCAGCCCGAATATACAAACACAAACTTATGCACACATCGACAACACTCACTCACAGTCGTTCTTCGGTCTGTGGGGGCCCCCAGGTAGAGGCATTCCAAAATATGTGCGGCCCATGGCAGAGACTTCCAGAAATATGTGGGGCCCATGGCAGAGACTTCCAGAAATATGTGGGGCCCATGGCAGAGACTTCCAGAAATATGTGGGGCCCATGGCAGAGACTTTCAGAAATATGTGGGGCCCATGGCAGAGACTTCCAGAAATATGTGGGGCCCCTGGGTATAGACTTTCAGACATATATGGCGCCATAGGCAGAGACTTTCAGATATATAAAGGGCTTATATGCAAAAGTGGCCGGCACGGGTCTACTTAGCAGGGCCGTCTTATTCTATAGACAGTAGGTACTGTGCTCAGGGTCCTTAAACCTTTTGGTGCGCCCGAATTTAAACAATTATCCATTGTATAATATTTATGATATCAAAAAAATAATTAAATAAAAATAAATGATATTAGCCTTACAAATGTTTTCTCCTAACGCCATCTCAGTATTAACGTATTTTCTGTTGAAAGTAGCGCGAAATGATTACAGTTGGGCCTGTGCCAACTCAGAGTATGATTTATAACTTTTTGAATTTCAAAAACGAGCATTCGCCCTTAAAATGTATGCCTAATATAAAGAGAGAAATCCAAATAGCAATATAAGCTTATAAATATTTGCAATGACTGCAACAAGCTTATCGCAGTGCAACACAAAGGGCTATTACCCAAACACTTGCAACAGATTATGTAGCATCATACTTGTGACAAACTTTGTAAAACGAGTACCCCCCCCTCCCCTACCACCACCTCCCAAGTTTTCCGTTCCTTGCACCCGTCATACAGACATAAAACATTGAATTAAATTATGACTTATCTAAAAACTCAACACTCGTCATACAAAAATGACTAAAAGGTAATTGTAAACGTGTCCCAACTGAATTATTTTCAGACAAAAGTTTTATTATCATATAATTTGCCTTTAACAGCCAAACATTTTATTTTGTACTGAAAAATTTGGAACAAAATTCTGAGTAGTTGATACTAAACATAAACATGGACCAACTGAGAATTATAAAAACAAACAAAACAAAACTTAAATGTGGCTTTTTTTTTCCCAGGGGAAAGAGTGATCAGTGATCGCTAGTTCAAAGTGACTAACTTGTAGTTTCAGCAATTACAGCTGTATCATGTGACTAGCTTGTAGTAGCAGCTACTCCAGTTGTATTATTTAACATCTGGTCTAGTGATTTATTGATGGATGTGCCATGTGTAGTTGTCTAGTCGAGGGCACATTGCTATAGAGCGTTTCCCCCTCACCACCCCACCCCATTGCTCTTTTGATTAAAAAAGATCATGTCGATTAGCACCAGATTTAATCCAATTACTTAAAGGAGGGGGGAGGAGGGCGGAGGAGGAGTGTAATCATGGAACATTTAATTTGATGGTAGGACACACGTACGCTCCTAGTGCATCTTCGATTTCACAGTTTCCTGGAATTCGCTTATTATCGATGATCCAAATTAAATGAACTTTCAAACTTCAGAATACAAAATGTTCGTACCTTCTCATAGGTACACCGCCGTCATAGCACCTATTTAAATATATATAAAGTAGCGGCCTATTAGGGATCTTTGAGGTGGTGACTGGATCTTTGAGGTGGTGACTGGACCTTTGAGGGTGGTGACTGGATCTTTGAGGTGGTGACTGGACCTTTGAGGGTGGTAACTGAATCTTTGAGGTGGTGACTGGACCTTTGAGGGTGGTAACTGGATCTTTGAGGTGGTGACTGGTTCTTTGAGGTGGTAACTGAATCTTTGAGGGTGGTGACTGGATCTTAGAGGTGGTAACTGGATCTTTGAGGGTGGTAACTGGATCTTTGAGGTGGTGACTGGATCTTTGAGGGTGGTAACTGGATCTTTGAGGGTGATAACTGGATCTTTGAGGGTGGTAACTGGATCTTTGAGGTGGTGACTGGATCTTTGAGGGTGATAGCTGGGCCTTTGAGGTGGTGACTGGATCTTTGAGGGTGATAGCTGGCCCTTTGAGGTGTTGACTGGATCTTTGAGGGTGATAACTCGATCTTTGAGGGTGGTAACTGGATATTTGAGGTGGTGACTGGATCTTTGAGGGTGATAACTGGATTTTTGAGGGTGGTAACTGGATCTTTGAGGTGGTGACTGGATCTTTGAGGGTGGTAACTGGATCTTTGAGGTGGTGACTGGATCTTTGAGGGTGATAACTGGATCTTTGAGGTGGTGACTGGATCTTTGAGGGTGATAGCTGGGCCTTTGAGGTGGTGACTGGATCTTTGAGGGTGATAGCTGGCCCTTTGAGGTGGTGACTGGATCTTTGAGGGTGATAACTGGATCTTTGAGGGTGGTAACTGGATCTTTGAGGTGGTGACTGGATATATGAGGGTGATAACTGGATTTTTGAGGGTGGTAACTGGATCTTTGAGGTGGTGACTGGATCTTTGAGGGTGATAGCTGGGCCTTTGAGGTGGTGACTGGATCTTTGAGGGTGATAGCTGGCCCTTTGAGGTGTTGACTGGATCTTTGAGGGTGATAACTGGATCTTTGAGGGTGGTAACTGGATCTTTGAGGTGGTGACTGGATCTTTGAGGGTGATAACTGGATTTTTGAGGGTGGTAACTGGATCTTTGAGGTGGTGACTGGATCTTTGAGGGTGATAACTGGATTTTCGAGGGTGGTAACTGGATCTTTGAGGTGGTGACTGGATCTTTGATTGTGGTAACTGGATCTTTGAGGGTGGTGACTGGATCTTTGAGGGTGATAACTGGATCTTTGAGGTGGTGACTGGATCTTTGAGGGTGGTAACTGGACCTTTGAGGTGGTGACTGGATCTTTGAGGGTGATAGCTGGGCCTTTGAGGGTGGTAACTGGGCCGAAAGTCTCAGACTCCTTGTGTTAAGGGGGTGCATATTGATTGGAGCGTTTCGATACGATATATAGATGCAAATTACTTTATTAGGACCTGCATTTACACTCACGTATGATTCGCTCTCTTAGCCTCGCATGAGGTATCTCTGGAACCTTTCAATATGAACTGCCCTCAATATGAACTGCCCTCAATATGAACTGCCCTCAATATGAACTGTCCTCAATATGAACTGCCCTCAATATGAACTGCCCTCAATATGAACTGTCCTCAATATGAACTGCCCTCAATATGAACTGTCATCAATATGAACTGCCTTAAATATGAACTGCCCTCAATATGAACTGCCCTCAATATGAACTGTCCTCAATATGAACTGTCCTCAATATGAACTGCCCTGGGCTATCTGTTACGAGGATGGTCGTGTGGTTTAAAGCTTGACTGTCATCCTGATGCTCCTTAAAAATAATTTTACAAATAATTGAAAGGTTCGTTTTTAATTTTTAGATAACAAAATAAAATACAGGACAAAATACTGGACAAAAAATAGGACAATATACAGGACACCTGTAATATCAAAGGATCAGTAACTAATTTACAAAAAAAATGATTTTGTTTATCGATTAGTTGGAATACCAGATGGTAGTACACATTCTATTTAACAGAGTCGAGTGGATTTACACCTGTTTTAAGATTTACTTTTTTAATATTTTTTTTTACTTGTGTCCGTTTGAGTAGAACTTTGAGTCGGTCAGTTGTACACATTCTGATTAATGTTGGACTCATAGATTTGAATGACCAATCACCCAAGTTATTAATGGGATATTATCATTCGTTTCTTTTTATGTACTTGATATGCATTAAATTAATTACATTTTTAAAATTTTATTTCAACATTACCATAATGAATTTTTTTTATCGTCACAACCTTGTGATATATTAAAGATTAATACATTTATTTCTTGTACATCGTTATGTCATAAACTTACTTAAAGGAGTTTCGACTGGGTGACATTCAAAGAAAATTGGCTACATAACTTTTTAGAAAAAGAGATTTAAAATTAAATGAACTTCGAGCTTACTCGGCGACAATCTTAGTTCAATGGGCGACACTCAGTTTGTTAACATGTGTCTGTGTTTATGTGTCTGTGTTTATGTGTCTGCGTTTAAGTGTGCTGTGTTTATGTGTGCTGTGTTTATGTGTGCCGTGTTTATGTGTGCCGTGTTTATGTGTCTGTGTTTATGTGTCTGTGTTTATGGTTGCTGTGTTTATGTGTGCTGTGTTTATGTGTCTGTGTTTATGTGTCTGTGTTTGTTTATGTGTCTGTGTTTATGTGTGCTGTGTTTGTTTATATGTCTGTGTTTATGTGTGCTGTGTTTATGTTTGCTGTGTTTATGTGTCTGTGTTTATGTGTCTGTGTTTATGTGTTTGTGTTTATGTGTGCTGTGTTTATGTTTGCTTTGTTTACGTGTGCTGTGTTTATGTGTGTGTGTTTATGTGTGCTGTGTTTGTTTATGTGTCTGTGTTTATGTGTCTGTGTTTATGTGTCCGTGTTTATGTTTGCTGTGTTTATGTGTGCTGTGTTTATGTGTACCGTGTTTATGTGTCTGTGTTTATGTGTCTGTGTTTATGTTTGCTGTGTTTATGTTTGCTGTGTTTATGTGTGCTGCGTTTATGTGTCTGTGTTTATGTGTCTGTGTTTATGTGTCTGTGTTTGTGTGCTGTGTTGTGTGTGCTAATTGGTGAATCGTGATCCAGATTTGCTGACCTTTATTCAATTACTAGATCAAAGGGCCGGCACCCGGAGCGGCTTGCGAGTGTTGTATTCCTTTGACCATCTTTACAACTTTACATAATTTGCGCCCTACTTGGAATTCCCAAGACTATTTTTAGCCAAGCAAGAGTTCACTCCCCTTGAGTGAGACATACATTTTGGAATTCCCCAGTCCATTTTTAGTCGCAGAAGTTATACGCACGCTCGCACGCGCCCGTACGTACGCCAGACTAGACGATTATGTATTAAATTTAAAGGCTTTGGCCTGCCCCCACCCCACTCTTGATATGTCGTTAATGGCGTGGCTTGCTTCGCTCAGGGAAGTTAGTTGCCGGGGCATAAAGGTAGGATGTTCTCATAGAACGGAAGGAAAGGCCAAAGAAGTCTGAGAACCGCTGGACTAGGCTGTGTGTTCTAACAAATTTGTAGTTAAGGGTGTGTGGTGACAGGTGTGTGGTGACATGTGTGTGCACTGAGTGCACTGTGTGCTGATATAGGGTGGTAGGCACTAGAGTGTGGTGAAAAGTGTTTGTGGTGACATGTATGTGGTGAAAGGTGTGTGGTGACAGGTGTGTGGTGAAAGGTGTATCGTGAGTATCAGGTGGCTGAACATTTGAATGAGTAGAAACTGGGTCACATGTAGAGCAAGAAGTTAGTTGGGAAGACTTAAAAGAAGTAAAAATCTAGATTTAAAATTATCGACGCTTGAACTGTCTTTCTCTATTCGTAGTTTTTCTTTACCGGTGAATCGTAACAACAAAAGTTGTCTTAGTTGGTCGTTTGAGAACCACTAGCTTACTCTTTATAGCCCTCTGGCCGGCAAAAGATGACACCTACCGAGAGCCTATTGTAAAGTTGCGAGAGATTACTAGCCGAAGCCCCATACGGGCCCAGGGTCATGTTGGCACACTCAAGCCTTCGAAGAGCAGTGGTAAGAAATGCCAGGTAACCTCAAGTAAAGCCATATTTTTTAGCACCGCAATTTAAAATCAACTATTTACCCACATAAACACATCAAACAGATACAGATATTGAAAATCCACTCATCTGATATTACACGTGGGAATTTCAAGGGGGTATTGACCACGGTACTCTTTGCAAAACTCTGGTGGTCATTCAGATGATCATTCAAATGGTCATTCAGATGGTCATTCAAATGGTCATTCAGATGGTCATTCAAATGGTCATTCAGATGGCCATTCAAATGGTCAGTGATGTATTGAATTGAACACGGTCACCAAGTAATGTTGTGCGTTAATTACAATATAGTAAGGAAAGAAGTTGAGCCAAAAAATAACTGTATTACTAGTAAGTGTATTTTGTTACAATGTAGCCAATTTATTCTAAATATACTCTTCGCTAAAAAATGACAATCTAACGACGTTAAGTTCTTGCGCCCTTGACAACAAGCCCTCACTCGCGTAGCGTGCTGCAACAGGTGCCCTTTCCCACCCGTGAAGTGCTGCCCCCTCCCCCACCCCCTGTTCCCCAACCCGTGTCATAACTAAACCTTCCTTATAACCCGTAGCGTTCCGCAACAAGTCCCCTTTCCCATCTGTAGCGTTCTCGCCACACGCCTTCAGCAACACCCGCGCATCACCAGGTTCTAATCGCCTGCATTACATATTTCTACTTAAAAACATTTTAGCCATCTGCAGTTGACCCACTCCTTCCAGGTCATTTCTAAACACGGGGGCCCATTCGGACACGTGACCAGAAGTAAACAAGAGTATTGCTATCCCCATGATGAATGGTCAATATATCTCATTTTTAGCCGGTATCCGAGCGATCCACAGGTACCTCAGTAGTGACAATGGTTCGGACACGTTCCAATTTTTTCGGGTCGGTGTAATTGAAGTTTTACAGTAAAATGTTTTCCACCCCCACGGCCCCCGCGATAATTTTTAAATTTTATTTTTCAACCTTTTGTATGACGTGGCACGCGACTTTTGTAGATCTAGCTTAAATGTCTCGATACATGATCTCGATTTATGACCGAATCAGTAGGATTTTCAAATATTTGATTTAAGATCAAATCAAATCTCGATAGATATCTGATCGGTGCCGAACCTAGGGATATGGGGGCCGGGGGGGGGGGGTGGGGGCTTGGCCTCTATGGGGGGGGTCACTACATTTTGACATTCGACACAATGACATTCGACACAATGACATTCGACACAATGACATTCGACACAATGATATTCGACACAATGACATGAGATTATGCACTTAATATTTAATGTGAAAAAATTCGACCCCGCCCGCCCTCTTCGAAGCTGAGGCCGGAGAGGGGACTTTCGAATTTGAACCCCCCGCCATCCTCCGCACCCTAGGTACGCCTCTCTAATAGAGAAATTAGATCGGCCTTTGGCTTGTGCCATTACTTGGAGTCATATTTATCAGTATTACTGAAGTTGTGTATTTTTTTAAATTGACATCATTGTTGATTTATTTTATTCTCGATCGAGACGAAATGACATTTTATAACAGTATGTGCCCCACCCATTCCTCCTACCAAAAATGGAGAGGCCACATAGTCAATAGTTGTTATGACTGTGACTTTAAATCTGCGAAGTCCCTGACAGGTTGACATGTTTATCTCTAAGTTTCTATAAAAACAAATAAGTGACGGTTTAGTAGTTTCAATTTTTTCATCATCATCATCATCAAAGCTGATGGTGCAATGGCATTGAGGCACCACGGTACACATGAAGGCAACTTTCACCATGACCTGCGATATTTCCCAGGCTCTCACCGGAGATTGAGCCATGGACCCTCAAATGAACATTTTTGGACCATCCGTCCCCGATGATTTAAAGAGCAGTATGCAAGTTCGGTAGAGGGGGGGGGATTAGAGAAATGGTATACATCCAGCTTGACGTCCAGTGAAATAAATTAAATTAATACATTTATACAGCCGGTACTCAGTGATGGATTGTCTAATTTTAACTACCTCGATTGCAAGCTAAATCACAACTGCAAAGATACTAAATGTCTAAAACAATTTTATTTTATAATTAACCAAAATACATGAAAAGTAATAATTTTTTCCCCATATTGAAAAAGGTGCCGGTACGCCGTACCGGCACAGAAAAAGCACTGAATTTATGTATATATATATATATATATATATAACGCGAAATACAAATACCTTTTTAAAATGTACTCAAAGTATACTTATTTATTAGATGGAGATTTTAACCTGTAGTTAGATATACTTGACCCGGAGCTGATCTCTGAAGATAATGTCAGCTACAAGTCGAGCTGTGGTTTTAGTTCAAATTTTGAAAGAAATTAATGGACTTGTCCATCAGATCGCATCATAGTTCCTAAATGTTTCTATATCTGTGAGATGATGATATAAATCAATAAATCAAATCTAATTTAGTTCTACTCTAGGTACTCTATGTTGATATCTATAAGATGATAAATTAATCTATCAACATTTCTAGCAGTTCAAATATTAGGTTATTCCTTGGACTGTTCACTACGACTTGGACGCTGATTGACCCGAACCCGGCCTGTTTCAGTGACTGCTGCAACCAGCGCCACGCAAGCTCCTCCCCACCTCTTCCATTTGAACAACTCACAGACCGGGCCAGTCGTCACTGACTGCCATGTGGTTTAATCGGTATCCACTAGCTGACGATTATAAATAGTTCGGTTTTTATAATGTTCGGCGAGTGAGTTGCCGAATGAAGTCTTTATAATTTAAATATTTATTAATTATTGTGACAGAGTTTTTTTTTTTGAGCACGCGTCAAAGCTACTTATTGAATCTTATTCAACGTAATGATAATCTATTCTTACTTTTACCAATTTTTTGCTTTAACTACTTTTGGTTTTATTGACTGCCATTTAAAATACCGTATCAACACATGTCAAGATTAAGCTCGCTAAGTTGTGATCAATGAATTTAGATTGTAATATATTGGTCCTAATAAATTATGTCTGCGATATATATTAAAAAAAAATAAACGAATTTAACGATCATTATTGTGAAAACTTTTACCAATAATATAATTCTATTTTTTTCTTCTCACAATGAAATTTTAGAGTAACATGAGTTTTAGAAGTGTATAACTTTTGAGAAGACAGGTTGAAGAACTGGACATTGTTTTAGGATACATTCATCAAAATTGTATCAACCATGAGCGCAGAACCGGATGTGACTGAGACAGCTAAACGTCGGCTGGCATTTCAGAAGGCGTTCAGTCAGGAGGTGAGTCTATCTATCTATCTATCTATCTATCTATCTATCTATCTATCTATCTATCTATCTATCTATCTATCTATCTATCTATCTATCTATCTATCTATCTATCTATCTATCTATCTATCTATCTATCTATCTATCTATCTATCTATCTATCTATCTATCTATCTATCTATCTATTGATCTATCTACCCTATCTATTAGTGTTTAAGCTACATTCATATCTATATATAGTTCAATAGACAAATAAGATAACACAGTAATATATGCTAATTAGTCTTTAACTTATGTATTAATATTCAATCTAAAAAAAATCCAACAAAAATATCTATTATCTCATTATATTTTTCCATGAAAAAATACATTCTTACATGGATATTAAGTATATCTACTAAAAAGTTCGATTTAATATCCCTATCTTATTGGATCATAAAACTGTCCAATGGACAGTGTCCATCTTATCATCGATGCTGACTAAAGGTCTTATAAAGCTGATGAAAATTTAAATTTTAAAACTTTCATCTAATGTTTTATTTGATTCCTTGTTGTAATTATTCAATGCTAAATCAGTAACACATTTCTGTCATTCTTGTGAAAATCATGACATATTTTTCGAACTTCCCCTGACTCTTAACCACAATGACGTCATACTTTGAAAAAATAAAGTTATTGCTCAGTTTTTGCTTGCTTGCTGGTGTTTAAGATAATTCCTTCATCTTTTACTTCCTGGTGTGTAAGATCACTACTTCATATTTTACTTGCTGGTGTGTAAGATCACTACTTCATATTTTACTTGCTGGTTATAAGATCACTACTTCAACTTTTACTTGCTGGTGTGTAAGATCACTACTTCATATTTTACTTGCTGGTGTTTAAGATCACTACTTCATATTTTACTTGCTGGTGTTTAAGATCACTACTTCATATTTTACTTGCTGGTTATAAGATCACTACTTCATCTTTTACTTGCTGGTGTTTAAGATCACTACTTCATATTTTACTTGCTGGTGTTTAAGATCACTACTTCAAATTTTACTTGCTGGTGTTTAAGATCACTACTTCATCTTTTACTTGCTGGTAAGATCATTCCATCAATTCCTATTCCGAAGGTTAATCTCCTCAAAAGTCGATTCTCTGTGCATTAGTGTGCATCTGCCTGATACGACAATCTGATGAATATTGTCTGTAGCCACTTTCATGATTTCGTCATTTTACATATACTGGATGGCCAGTTTTAAATATCAAAACATTCCAGCTGCATTGATGGTAGATATGTCCTAACTGCAGTAATGGTAGATATGTCCTGAGCTACATTGATGGTAGATATGTCCTAACTGCATTGATGGTAGATATGTCCTAACTGCATTAATGGTAGTAGATATGTCCTAACTACAGGGACGGTAGATATGTCCTAACTGCATTGATGGTAGATATGTCCTAACTGCAGTGATGGTAGATATGTCCTAACTACAGTGATGGTAGATATGTCCTAACTGCATTAATGGTAGTAGATATGTACTAACTACAGGGACGGTAGATATGTCCTAACTGCATTGATGGTAGATATGTCCTAACTGCAGTGATGGTAGATATGTCATAACTACAGTGATGGTAGATATGTCCTAACTGCATTGATGATAGATATGTCCTGCCTGCATTGATGAAAGATATGTCCTAACTGCATTGATGGTAGATATGTCCTAACTGCAGTGATGGTAGATATGTCCTAACTGCATTGATGATAGATATGTCCTAACTGCAGTGATGGTAGATATGTCCTAACTACATTGATGGTAGATATGTCCTAACTACATTGATGGTAGATATGTCCTAACTACATTGATGGTAGATATGTCCTAACTACAAGGATGGTAGATATGTCCTAACTGCATTGATGGTAGATATGTCCTAACACATTAATGGTAGTAGATATGTCCTAACTACAGGGGCGGTAGATATGTCCTAACTGCATTGATGGTAGATATGTCCTGAGCTACATTGATGGTAGATATGTCCTAACTGCATTGATGGTAGATATGTCCTTACTGCATTAATGGTAGTAGATATGTCCTAACTACAGGGACGGTAGATATGTCCTAACTGCATTGATGGTAGATATGTCCTAACTGCAGTGATGGTAGATATGTCTTAACTACAGTGATGGTAGATATGTCCTAACTGCATTAATGGTAGTAGATATGTCCTAACTACAGGGACGGTAGATATGTCCTAACTGCATTGATGGTAGATATGTCCTAACTGCAGTGATGGTAGATATGTCATAACTACAGTGATGGTAGATATGTCCTAACTGCATTGATGATAGATATGTCCTGCCTGCATTGATGAAAGATATGTCCTAACTGCAGTGATGATAGATATGTCCAAACTGCATTGATGGTAGATATGTCCTAACTGCAGTGATGGTAGATATGTCCTAACTACAGTGATGGTAGATATGTCCTAACTGCACTGATGGTAGATATGTCATAACTGCACTGATTGTAGATATGTCCTAACTGCATTGATGATAGATATGTCCTAACTGCATTGATGATAGATATGTCCTGCCTACATTGACGAAAGATATGTCCTAACTGCATTGATGGTAGATATGTCCTAACTGCAGTGATGGTAGATATGTCCTTACTGCACTGATGGTAGATATGTCCTAACTGCATTGATGGTAGATATGTCCTAATTGCATTGATGGTAGATATGTCCTACCTGCATTGATGAAAGATATGTCCTAACTGCAGTGATGATAGATATTGTTGTTTTATGCAACAAGGGGTTGCTTTAATTGTGCTACAGCTGGTGTGAAATATTCGACGACAGATGGCAGATGTAGATTTTAAACCACTACAGACTTCAACAGGATGACATTTTTTTTTCAAAAGTGCGATTTTGTTACCCACCTCTAGCTCGGCACATAGAGCGGCCCCACAAAACCATCCCACGCCACTGTATTCTAGATACATTATTTTAGACCAGTGGTCAGCGAGTTTTAAGGTCATTACACAGGGTGGGAAACTTACTGTGGGCCATCATTACCCAAAGTATTCGTTTTGTGATTCCAATGATTCAACGAGTATCAAGTACTACGTACAATGTCGCACAATTACCAGACTTGTCAGTGGGACATATTTTTTTTTCTGTCTCATCCTATCCCATCCCATGGTAATTTATGTCTGTCCCGTCCCATGGGATTCCCATGACATCCCATTAAATCGCCAACGACACCTATCATCAACTACAACAATGGCTGACAGTCTGATTACTGGCGTAACGGTTGGGCCTCCGCTACACGCAAGCGGTAAACAGATTATGCATAAATGCGTATTGCTTCAGCTAAACATGGCCAATTTATATGTAATCTCTGCCCATCTCTTAAAATCAGGCGTACTATTGGTGTTAATAGCTTGCGCTCCATCTAGTTGTACCACGTCTTTGGGCGTGACGCACCAAAATGCAAACGAACCATCTTATATGATAAAAGGTTATGTGTATTTATTTATTTATTATCTGCTATCCGGTGTCCCACCACAAGATAAAGAACAGATTATGCAATACATATTTAAATGAAAAAGAAGGATTAAAAGCTTTAAAAATTAACAAATTTGGGTTAGCTCAGGTGCACATCAAGTCGCTATGACGCGGCTACTCTGTCCCATGCCGTGTCTCATGGGACATGGAAAATACAAATGTGTGCTGTAAGATCCCGTCCCATCCCATGGGATCTTTCCCATGGGGTCCCACGGGATTCCCATTCCCATGGACAAGCCTGACAATTAGGTATGAGTATTATATTGGGTAAAAATTCCATCAGTACTCAACAGTGGTCATCTATATTGGCTGACCAACACCTGTGCTGGTGATTGACATTTTAAATCCTTGGTGTATTTCCCCCAGCATGGCGGTTGGAGAAAGAAAAGTTTAATAGCAGACGCCAAATTCGAAACAGCCGCCAACAAGGAATACAAGAAACAAGAGAGACGACTGAGCAAGACAGACTCTCTTGGAGATGAGGAAGGTTTCGCTCCTGCGCTGTCACCCGATGCCCTCCCCGAGGACTACGCCGCCTTCAATCTGATTGTTACATTAAAAGAAGGGGCGATAAGTCTGACCAAAGTCATACGTTGTTTTGAGGTGAGTAGTAGATGAACATTTGTTCTAGCTTAGTATAATGAACATTTGTTCTAGCTTAGTCTAATGAACATTTGTTCTAGTTTAGTCTAATGAATTCACACATTTTACACTGGGAATTCACACGTTTTTCTGTCTCTTCTATCTCAATGTTTACACAGTTTTGTGTAGAATTTTAGAAGACACACAATCATTTATTATGCAAAGACATACATAAAAAATAAATTAATAATTAGATTTGGACTGACCAACCTATTGAAATGGAAAGAAACGCCGGATAATGAAAAAGCCGGATAGGCCAAAGCCCTTTACAAAATCATGTAAAGCTTATAAAAACCAAAAAAAAACAACAACATTATTATACCCTCACCTCCCATTCTTTTTCCTCTAATTGTATAACGGACAAAGACCGGATATCACGGAGACTGAAAATCGAGAATTATATCGTCAAGAGTCTAAATGAAAACTCGATAAGGTGACTTCTTAGTGTCCCTGGTTACAAAAGGACCCCTGTGTGTAAATTCTGCTGACAAATCTGATGTCGCGGGCCCCTGTTAGGACAAAGGGGAGCCCGGCTATTGTTTGCATCAATGACGTTGTTAACTATCAAACACCAAACAAGTAGAATACTGACTAGCAATGGTAGGGAAATAACAGACGATAGATAGACAGGTACAAAATAAAAACATTAGCGACAAGCCAAACAATTTATGTAGAATTCTGGCGGCCAGAAGATTAACAGTCACCGAACACTGGACAGACAGATACACAATGATATTTGGAGGGGGGCATCGGGGCATAAACACACACAATCTGTAACTAGCTAATTGCGGACTTTACTGGACAAAAAATAACAGCTATTGTAACTGGCTTATTGTTAGATTACTAGGAATAAACAAATAATATTTGTAACTAGCTAATTGCGGACTTTACTGGACATAAAATAACAGCTATTGTAACTGGCTTATTGTTAGATTACTAGAAATAAACAAATAATATTTGTAACTAGCTAATTGCGGACTTTACTAGGCATAACATAACAGCTATTGTAACTGGCTTATTGTTAGATTACTAGGAATAAAGAAATAATATTTGTAAGTAGCTAATTATGGAGTTTCTTGATCCTAGTCTAATAGATATTGTAACTACATGTAGCTAATTGTTGAGTTTACTAAGCCTGAACATATTTGTAACGACTATATTGTGGAGTCAGTCGGGATTTTTAATGCCAAAGTGCGCTACATGTCTGTAATGGAGTTTTCTTGTAGTCGTCTGCCCGTAGTGTAATGGAATACCCCAGTTCTTTATCGTTATACACCCACAGTCTTTTTATGTCTTTTCTTTGTCTTTTGCATTAGAAGTAAAAATTTTAACGGTAAATGTTTTTCTATGTTCAATTTTTGTTTTTGAAATCCTTTTCTTGTAAAATATGGTTTAGAACTTAATTTAAAAATTAATTATGACATGTTTTTTTTTTGTTTTTAATTAGTTGAACATTTTTTAATAACAGCGTACTTCCATTTTAAAACAAAAAAAAAACAGCCAATAGTTTTTATACATTTTTTAAAACTGAGTCGCAATTAATTTCCTAAATTAAAGCTGATCATGTGGTAAATTGCTATTGTTTTGGATTGAGAGGTTGGCATGAGATCAATACTGTTATTTATGATGATAATTAAAAAATTAAAAAACAGGGCTAAACGTCGCATGACTTATTCATTATTGTTACATGTATACTATGACGTCATTGACTCATGAAAATGTTGTACGAAATTTGGAAATGTACAAGATTAAAATGTACACGATTGTACAATATGAAAATGTTTATATGTCCAATGTGTAAATCGACCGTGTAAAGTTTGAAAATCTCCAGATTTCTAACAAATATGTACATTTGTAGGTCTACATTTGTACACATAGTCACAACGCCATGCTGCTAAAAAATAATGAAAATGTCAACGTGCTTACAAATAAAATATATTAATGCTAATTTGTGTACCAATTGACAGTGCCTTGATGTGTACAGAATAAAGTCTCGTTGTGTGTAGGATAACAATGTTCACACATGTATGACACAATAACAATTCCCAGAATGCAATGTAGTTTTACATCTCTGTAACTAAAGCTCTGATTGGTTCTACAAACCATCTCATTAGTTCGGGAAATAACCTCAAACGTAGAGAAGGTCGTACACAAAACCGTCATTAAACTGAGATGGTTTAGTTGGACTAATTTTTTTTTTACTGTAGCTAAAAAATTTGTTTACTCAGTGAAAGACCAATTAAATATCAAATTTCAAAATCAAACGACTAGCTGAAATCAAACTAATGGCACTGAAAAAAACAACAACCTTTGGAAATATTCAGAAAACTTGTTCAGAAATCTCCAACACAATATTATGATTCTAGTATTTGATCGGAAACGAACTTTTGATCTTTCCATTGTTTGACTTCGTGTTCCGGCCATGTTTAAATAGCCATTTCGGAACAAAACAACATTGTCCCGTCATGATGTGGGCGATCAAAGAATCATAACAGAATTGATGACAGGGTAGATGTGAATTTCATACAGAAACCTTCTGTTACATATGTTCACTGATACCTATAAATGTACAATGAAAATGTTTCAGGAAACCTTTACCCGGAGCTTTACTTACTTTATTTGGATGCCCTAGCCAGAGTATTTCAGATATATTTGGGTGTTCTAGCCAGAGTATTTCAGATATATTTGGGTGTTCTAGCCAGAGTATTTCAGATATATTTGGGTGTTCTAGCCAGAGTATTTCAGATATATTTGGGTGCTCTAGCCAGAGTATTTCAGATATATTTGGGTGTTCTAGCCAGAGTATTTCAGATATATTTGGGTGTTCTAGCCAGAGTATTTCAGATATATTTGGGTGTTCTAGCCAGAGTATTTCAGATATATTTGGGTGTTCTAGCCAGAGTATTTCAGATATAATTGGGTGTTCTAGCCAGAGTATTTCAGATATATTTGGGTGTTCTAGCCAGACTATTTCAGATATAATTGGGTGTTCTAGCCATAGTATTTCAGATATATTTGGGTGTTCTAGCCAGAGTATTTCAGATATATTTGGGTGTTCTAGCCAGAGTATTTCAGATATATTTGGGGCCATATGTAAAAGTACCAGTCGAGGCCCCTATTGCATATCGATGTTTTTTTACCCTGACAGTGGGGCGCCCACGGCATAGTTTGCATCTCCATATAAATTGTTATGGACGTAGCTACATTACTTAAATATATCATTTATTGGGAATGTCTGAAATTGTCCCTACCCATGTAGCTACATTACTTAAATATATCATTTATTGGGAATGTCTGAAATTGTCCCCTTCAAACTCAGTAAAGTCGTGCCCCCCCTCATATATTCTAGTAAACGTTATACAAACATGTAATGTCCACCTTTCTTGGTCATCGCTGTAGGTAAAAATCCACCGCTCCTCCAAGCCATATTTCAAATAAACACGTCATGAACTCTTCTTATAGCACACAGTGCACTGGGTGACCCCATTGGTCTTTGGTTGTTAGTCAGGTCTCCGTGTTGTAGACTACGGGTTCAAATGCCAGCTAGTTGACCAGCATAGTCATTCTGTGATGTCTCCTATAACCACTGTACATTCGACAATGTCAGGGGTGTGGGTAGGGAAGGAGCACAAGACGGGGCACCGTCCGATTAGTGTTTGATATTAACTAGAGATAACGCTCTCATATTTACAGTGGCTTTACTAGGCACTCGAATATCCGGTTTGTGATTAGTCGGCTGTCTATACTATCCGGCTCAGTGGAAACTTGTGTTTAAGGTCACCAACGACAGAGCTCTAAGATTGAAATTTAAATGGTCAATTCGCGTGTGCTATCTCTACTTGTTGGTCACTTGCGTCCGATTTCTCGCGAAATATTTTAAAACTAGCAGCACCCTGCAAAAACTTTGCATAATTGTGTATGCTACTCAAAAAAACAAAGGTTGAAACAATATACTCTATCTTGAATTTATACTCGCTTTGTAACTCATGAACTTAGACTGTCAATTAAATACATTTTATTTACTTCTTACATGTCCCCAATTCAGCGCTGTAATATTGGACAATATTTTTATTTTTTACATTTACAAAAAAAAAAAAACAACAAAAAACAACGATAATATTCGGAGATATAACATTTAAAATAATAGTATTACATAAAGTAATAAATAATAATAAGACGTCATTAAGTGGGATGTAATCACATTACAAACTCTCAATATACTGCATTTGTTACCTGTAGCTCGGCCACACCAAGCAGTCATGTAGAATGAGACAATTTTCGGTCTTATAGACTACCGAAGAATACATGTATACTGCGATTTTTTACAATAATAATTAGGTCATTCCACAGAATATATATATATATATATATATATATATATATATATATATAAAGGTCTGGGTATAATTTGTACTTAACAATACATTCTTACAATTCAATGAACAAAATCAATAAATGAACAAAAATAGTTCGGATCAAACGGCTGCCTACTCTCAGCCAAAACATTCCCGATCTACTCTGCCCCCACCCACAAACGAATTGCCAACTACCGAGTGGGTGATCTTGTAACAAAACTGTAAATAACAAAACTGTTGTCATGTTTTCAATTGCTACTAAACTGGGTCTAATACTTGAAAACAAAAACAAAACACGCAGACACACGCAGACACACACACACACACAGACAGACGCAGACAAGTTTGGGGGGGTAATGATGTCTGGGTGAATAGTTTAGATTAACTCCCCTATTGTCTGTCATACATAAATACTTAACGATCTCATCGATTACAGCTGGACTTAGTGGGTGGATCAAGTGATTAGTATCCATCCACAAGACGTTTAACTTTTGTCTTGCAGAATGTGGGTGCTAATAAAGTGTCAACATTTTCTTTTAGTATATCCAGTAGAACACGTTTTGACATTTGATTCAGTATTACGAGACCGTCCTCCAGTTTAGCTACCATTCATTAATGGATGCTAGGACCAGTGCCGGGCTTGATAAGGCCCTAACCTATTTGACCTATGGGGCCCTTTATAATTCCAGATATTATATGTCAGTTCCAAATATTTAAGTATATCTGACAATCGCTCACTCGGACAATTTTTTTTTTGGGGAAGGGGGGAAAGAAAGTTATAGCTTGTGTAGTGTATACGTAAATCCTGCACTGATGTAAAGAAATTTAAGTCGAATTAAAGAGCTGAATGGAAATGAAACCAGCTTATTGGTATTTCTTTTTTTGGTAATGATTGATGTAAAAATAAAATCATTAATAATTATTTCCTATCGGGGATCAATGAATCAAGTTTATACTATTGGCACACTCTTAGTAGGACACCTTTGTATATCTGCTGCGTTTGAAGCCAGACTAGTCTAACTCACAATGTGAACTATCTGCTGCGTTTGAAGCCAGACTAGTCTAACAATGTGGACTGGGCTTGTCTGTTTCAAAACGGTTCATATTTAGTTGCGTCAATATAGTGGAATGAGGGCGGAACATAAGGGGGTCCTTGGAACAGTAGGGGGGATTCCTCGGAACATAAGAGGGAGGGTCCTCGGAACATAAGAGACAATGGGAAACGACTTGTAACATTTTGTGAGGAGGCCCCTCTCCCAATGAAATGTTTTGAGTAAAATAATCGGTATAAATAGATTCCCATTAGGGGGACGCGTGGTCGTGCGGCGTAGAGCGCTCGACTGTCGACCGAAGGGTCCTGGTTTCAAACCTCAATAAGAACCTTGGGATTTTTAAAGGTCCTGGTTCAAGTCCCCAAGTCCACCCAGTTTTAAATGGGTATCTGACTTTAAGTTGGGGGAGTAAAGGCGGCTGGGCGTTGTGCTAACCACACAACTCCTTCATATGCCGAGGTATATATAAACAGATGAATTCTACACGTCATCTGCCCCGATGAGGCCGTAGGGGCTTAAGGGAACTTTATTTTTTAATACATTCCCATTGTGTGTGTGTTATAATACTTTTTACATTTACCTAATGATATAAAACTTAACTCTATGTGAGACTGATATGGATATCCAATGAAGTTTCTCAAAAATACAACACATTATGAATTCAGTGATCTCTGGGAATGAAAGCTTTCAATTTGGGTAGTCCATGGGCTCCAGAAAGGTTTCCGACCAATGCGCTAAAAAAACATTGTCCGTTAACCAGAAAATGTTTCAATGACCAATGATAACTGCATCAGTTGAAATGTTATGTCAATGACCAATGATAACTGCATCTGTTGAAATATTGTGTGTTAAAGTTTACAGAATGTCACAGTAACGCAAAATAGTTTCAGTTCTCACTGTGACTCGACTCGACTCTGACTCGACTCTGTGGCTCGACTCTGTGACTCGACTCTGTGGCTTGACTCAGTGTCCTGACTCTTCTATTCTGTAGCCTGGTCTACGAGAACAACGTTTCTCTCCTCAATAATTTAGGTTAAAAGAAATTCAGGAAAAGAAAGAAATAGTGTAGGTACACTCAGAGCCGTTCTTACATTCCTGTGAGGCCCTAGACAAGGATACATTTTATGGGCCACTCGAAAATCTTGGGCAGCTTATGATCTTTGAGAAATGGGGCCCTTATAACTCCCGGACACCTTAAGACCTATGAGCATTATGCCCCATGCACGGAATTCCTTTCCTTGAAACGATCGATGAATGCCTGGAAATATCAAAAATAATAAAAACCTCTCCCGTAAAATGTCTCCCAGAACTGGTGAACTATTTCTTGAATATCAATATGGCTCCTTTAATAACAATATAGTCAACTTTACATTTTTCTTTGGCTATTTGTTTTCAATTATTTATCAATTCATCAATTACTCCCCTTTCCCCCATCACCTACTCTTTTACCCCCACCCCCCTTCCCCCAAATCGCCCCCCCCCCCTCGTTTTACCGACATGCCAACTAAGATCACATTCCAGACATGACACTCATTTCAAACCAGACTTGCTCGCACGGTGGCTCTGGGGACCGTTTGGATTGGAATCGTCTCAGATATTCAGTACTCACTTGTCAATCGACTACTTCTTTCACAGCCACCCATTACTTCATAGAGCCACCACTACTTTTTAAACAGCCACTACTTTTGTTCTGCCACCAGTTTGTACAGCTAATGCAGATGTAAGCGCTGAGCATACAGAGCTAAATTGAATGTCAACACGACATCTGCTTCCCCCCCCCCCCATCTCAGCTATTGACTTGCTCAGCAATTCTCTTGCCAAATAATACGGTGATTTGGGCCAAACAACCGAAAATTGTCAGAGCATTGTTGGTTTATATTCAAAGGAATCCTATTGGAATCAAGTGTATTTACACATTGAACAATTTGTTTGTGTGTGTGTGTGTGTGTGAGAGAGAGAGAGAGAGAGGGAGAGAGAGAGAGAGAGAGAGGGAGAGAGAGAGAGAGAGAGAGAGAGAGAGGGATGAGTTGTGAAATACACATTTGTTTGAAATCAGACGTCACGCCTATTGGAATCCATTAAATTAAACAACTTTAAAAAAAAAACATATCTAGTAGAATTAATTTCATAAAGGATTAACTCGTCTTTTATGTTGGAAAATTTATGAAAAAAAATTGTATAATTAGTAAGTTTTTATTTCTAAAATTAATGAATTTTCTTTTCACTAAAATATGGGCTTTATTGGGAAAGTGGGGCTCAGCTTGTACCGTTTGTCAGGCTGCAGCGCTGATGTGAAGAGCTCGGTTCAAATAGCTGATCTGCAGCCATAATATGAAGAGCTCGGTTCAAATAGCTGATCAGGAGCCATAATCTGAAGAGTTCGGTTCAAATAGCTGATCTGCAGCCATAATGTGAAGAGATGGGTTCAAATAGCTGATCTGCAGCCATAATGTGAAGAGCTCGGTTCAAATAGCTGATCTGCAGCCATAATGTGAAGAGCTCGGTTCGAATAGCTGATCTGCAGCCATAATGTGAAGAGCTCGGTTCAAACAGCTGATGTGCAGCCATGATGTGAAGAGTTCGGTTCAAATAGCTGATCTGCAGCCATAATGTGAAGAGCTCGGTTTAAATAGCTGATCTGCAGCCAAAATGTGAAGGGCTCGGTTCAAATAGCTGATCTGCAGCCATAATGTGAAGAGCTCGGTTCAAATAGCTGATCTGCAGCCATAATGTGAAGAGCTGGGTCCAAATAGCTGATTTGCAGCCATAATGTGAAGAGCTCGGTTCAAATAGCTGATCTGCAGCCATAATGTGAAGAGCTCGGTTCAAATAGCTGATCTGCAGCCATAATGTGAAGAGCTCGGTTCAAATAGCTGATGAGTCCAAAAGAACCGAAAATGATTTCAAGTTTTTGGTCTATCAATGTAATGAGTCTTCAAAGTTTGATATAAAATTTTCTTCCCTTCTGTTTTTGTGTATCTATTCTCGCTCGACTGCTGACCTCAAGGTCATGTGAATGAGTTCTAAAATTCCTTACCAGGCGAATATACCACGGCTCTCCTTAGGATTCTTAAAAAAATGGCGGTGTGTGTGTGGGGTGGGGTGGGGGTGGGGGAGAGATGCCTAACATTAGTCGGGGAAGCCAAGGTGACTAAGCATTGTGCTAGTATCCCAAATACAACATAAGGACGAGGCTACACAAACAGGCCAATTCTACACGAAATCTGACCTGCTGGCCACATGGGGCTGAAGGAATACTTTCTACCTTGTGTAAAGTCCCTGTAAGGATGAGATGAAATCTCTTAGATGCCCTCTACTGTAAACACAATCACTTCATTAGTTTAAAAAAATATTCTTTGTCTCACATCAACCTAATCTAGATATATAATAAAACATTATATTATAATGTAATAAACATAATATTATAATATAATAAGCATAATAATGTTAACTAATGATGTAAGCTACATATATCGTCATCTGATAACATTTTAAGAAATGTAATATCACTTTTTTTTTTAGTCTGTACATGGATAATATAGTTTGATTTACATTTGATAAGAAGCAGAAATTATTTAGTAGTAATATAATAATTGAAAAATAATATTCACATTGTATCATTTAAAAAAAATAAATTTAGATCTAGCGAAAGATCAGAATGGTTATTATGATGGCACTCTTAAAGTCTAAACCATCCGGCCATCCGTCCATCCGTACATCCAGCCATCCGTCCATCCGGCCATCCGTACATCCAGCCACCCGTCCATCCGGCCATCCGTACATCCAGCCATCCGTCCATCCGGCCATCCGGCCATCAGTCCATCCGTACATCCAGCCACCCGTCCATCCGTCACTCTCAAACAAAAGTTTCAAAACCTGTTAGCTGTCATGATAAGAAACGAACAACTAAACTCAAAATCAGCTGTTCAGGATATTTGTTGATATTTAAGGGGTGTGTTAAATACAGTCAAATAGGTATATATATATTGTTTTTTTTGTATTACACACAACTACATATATAGAAATGTACATCATGATTCGGGGAGGTTTACAGCTGAAAAAGATGAAATGAAATTTTGAAAAATAGGGGTTAATTGGTTTATACATTCAACACAAACTGAACATGCAATTTTTTTTTTCACTAAGTGAGTGTGTCGAAATATTCCAAATTAGTCTTTATAGTCTCTGTGATCCAACACATTGATACATCTCAACAGATTGGTCCTATAGTCTCTGTGATCCAACACATTGATACATCTCAACAGATTGGTCCTATAGTCTCTGTGATCCAACACATTGATACATCTCAACAGATTGGTCCTATAGTCTCTGTGATCCAACACATTGATACATCTCAACAGATTGGTCCTATAGTCTCTGTGATCCAACACATTGATACATCTCAACAGATTGGTCCTATAGTCTCTGTGATCCAACACATTGATACATCTCAACAGATTGGTCCTATAGTCTCTGTGATCCAACACATTGATACATCTCAACAGATTGGTCCCTTTTTGGACTTAAGAAATGTTGAGGGGGGGGGTGAAGGGTTAGCCCAATGGAAAAAGCCACATGTTATTTTTAGTCATTGTGATCACGTGACGGTCGTAGACGCTGCAGGCAGGAACCGGAAGTTAAACCCAATACACGCGTGAGTGAGGACTCGTGTAGTTCTTTGCAGTAATGAATTAACAATAGTTGCCATCAAGCCAAAACCAGATTTTTTTTTCTCCAGCTGTCCAGTATTTTACTGTGGCCTTTTTTAGCAGTCATATTTTATGCAGTGAGCTAAAAGTAATTCATGATAGCTATTTCTAGAACAAACATCCACTATTTGTAAAAAAAAGAAAATTACTAAAAATTAAGGTCATTAGTACTCATTATAATACAGGCTTTGAGGCTTTAGAAATGGTAAAAAATGAGTTGAATAAAATATGGTGATTAGTTTATTGTTGCAGTGAATGGAATTGTTTTCGCTAGCATGGTGCTATTACCATGTTTCTATCACAATGCTGCTATCACCGTTTTGCCTTTTACCTTGTGCCATAATCGTGTTGTCATTTGCATGTTGTCATCACCTTGATGCTCTGACCCTTTTATCAGTACCGGATAAATGACCTAAATGGCCAGTACTTGGCCCGCGAGTCGTAGTTTGGCCATAATTCTTTTTTTTTAATCTAAATTGAAATGTAAGTGAAATGACCATTGTAAGTGAAATGACCATTGTAAGTGAAATGACCATTGTAAGTGAAATGACCATCTTTCATTTCAAGTACAATGCGAATATTTTTTATTGCTGATAAAATAAATGCCATATATATAAATTCCGATACAGATAATTTATTTATCGAGCAAACATAAAATACAGACATTAAATCAAACTCAACTGTTCCTTTACCCACACGAACTGAACTTGTTTGATGCAGTTATATTTTTGTTTCTGTTCAGTTTCTGTGCTGAACTGATCAAAACCCAATTTGCTTTCAAGATATTTTTAAGTTGCCCGGATGTCAGCGAAGTGATTTTTTTTGTTTTCCCAGAATCGTTCCTTTTTTTAAAATTTAAAACGGAAATTGAGTAAAGATGTTGGAGAGGTCAACAGAGGCAAGACAAATGTTTCTACAGGCATGTCCAGGCATGGACACATTAAGACCAAGTTAACGAATTCTTCCATTTGGGGCTCTTTCGTTTTCTTTCTTGTAAATGTTTGAAAGCAAATAATGCTTTTTACTATAATGCTTATTACTATAATGATTTTTACTATAATGATTATTACTATAATGATTTTTACTGTAATGATTATTACTATAATGGTTATTACAATAACAATTATTACCATAATAATTATTACTATAATGGTTATTACTATAATGATAATTACAATAACAATTATTACCATAATAATTATTACTATAATGGTTATTACTATAATGCTTATTACTATAATGATTTTTACTGTAATGATTATTACTATAATGATTATTACTATAATGATTTTTACTGTAATGATTATTACTATAATACTTATTACTATAATGATTTTTACTGTAATGATTATTACTATAATGATTATTACTATAATGATTTTTACTGTAATGATTATTACTATAATGGTTATTACTATAATGATTATTACAATAACAATTATTACCATAATAATTATTACTATAATGGTTATTACTATAATGATTATTACAATAATGATTTTTGCTAAAGGTTTCAAACTTTATGCATAATATTATTTACAAAATCAAGCAGCATAAAATATATAGGCCTACTTGGTAATACAACCAATTTTCTAGCGATACTAATATCGAGTTATCCATGATCGTTCGATGCAAAGAAACATGCTTTTGTTTTAAGTTCGGACATGAAATTGACCGATTCATTGAGTGAACGATTTATTGAATCTTCTGATATCGATTTTCACAAGTTCAGCTGAAACATTGGCGAAACAGTTACTTATTGAATTTATATTGAACAGAATGAAGAATTAGATTAAATGTCTTAATGTTTGCAAGTTGGGGGCACTTTAGTTTAGATGTCTTAATGTTTGCAAGTTGGGGGGTCCTTTAGTTTAGATGTCTTAATGTTTACATGTTGGGGGCCCTTTAGTTTAGATGTCTTAATGTTTACAAGTTGGGGGCACTTTAGTTTAGATGTCTTAATGTTTACATGTTGGGGGCCCTTTAGTTTAGATGTCTTAATGTTTACATGTTGGGGGCACTTTAGTTTAGATGTCTTAATGTTTACATGTTGGGGGCACTTTAGTTTAGATGTCTTAATGTTTACATGTTGGGGGCACTTTAGTTAAGATGTCTTAATGTTTGCATGTTGGGGGCCCTTTAGTCAAGATGTCTTAATGTTTACATGTTGGGGGCCATTTAGTTTAGATGTCTTAATGTTTACATGTTGGGGGCACTTTAGTTTGGATGTCTTTATGTTTACAAGTTGGGGGCACTTTAGTTTAGATGTCTTTATGTTTACAAGTTGGGAGCCCATTAGTTTAGCGAGTGATGGATTAATAAATTAAAAAAAAAGATATGTACCAATTTTTAGAAGAAGAATTTGTACAATTTTTAAAAACTTTGTTCATTTTCGCATGAAGAAATATGATTTGGGCTGACACCCTCAACTCACTAACTCACCACCTCACTAACTCACCACCTCACTAACTCACCACCTCACTAACTCACCAACTCACTAACTCACCACCTCACTAATTCACCACCTCACTAACTCACCACCTTACTAACTCACCACCTCACTAACTCACCAGCTCACTAACTCACCACCTCACTAACTCACCAGCTCACTAACTCACCAACTCACTAACTCACCAACTCACTAACTCACCACCTAACTAACCCACCAACTCACTAACTTACCACCTCACTAACTCACCAACTCACTAACTCAACCAAAAGAAAATAAGAAGAAAACAAAAGAGCATTATAAAAAAAACACATTTTTAACCATAAAAATAAAACATCCAGTAGAAAAAAGTGACGATATTCAAGAACCAATTGAATTGTTTTTAATAAAATGTGGTGTTACTATTTTATTTTATTATTTTCTGAATTCCTCCCTCTCTGTTGTTGCTGGGTGAAGTTTTGAAAATGAGCCGATCTGTTTGCTGTAGCCGGATGTATATGGTGTTGTAGCCGGATATATCTGCTGTGGGATGCGGGCTTAACTTCAGGCGCATCCAGTCAACTACATATGTTTCCCGTAGTGCCTCGAACAATTGTCAATGACATTAAGCCTTTTGGGAGCCCCTGTCATTTTCAAAATTATTTATCTTTACTTTTTGAAGGGTGAAAAATTGGAGAAAAAGAGTGCAGAAGGGATCCCATTGTTATAGCATGTCAGGGGCCCCAGAAATTCGGGCTAGTGACCATTACACTATTCATAATCGGCTTTTATGGGTATGACAGAAAGACACTACAAAAACCGACAGTTTAGTGATTTATAGGACCAAAGCAAATACTTATCTCACCCTTTCAGACACTTTACAAAACAAACAAAAATGCACCCTATACGTTTTTAATCTAACCAGTTTTGACCAATCCAATCCCATCACACCTTTGTTTATTTAATCAATCCCATCACACCTTCGTCTGTTTATCTACACGCCACCCGTATTGAAAACCCATTCTATATTTAGACCACCGCACCTACGTCACACAGCAGTCCAACAAATACAAATCTATGCATTAGTTAGCGAAGGCTGTTTACCCATAAAGTTTCTATTTCCGGCATTCCGTGGGACCACTTTGTGGATGTCCAGGCTAATACAACAGGTACATTGTGTCTGAAACACTGGCCTAAAAGGTCAACTCACGCTCCCACGGTCCCAAACCAATCGATACCCATTCATTTAGAATTATCTCTGCATCAAAACTCAAATAAAATCTATAAAATCTATAAGCTATTTACACACAAGCATGGAAGAAAAAAAAATGGGAAAATGTTGTGATCGCTTAAAAAACAAACCAGGCACAGCAGTATGGACAACTTTGTAAAAAAGAAAAAAACTGTTAATAAACATTCAATAAGGGACTTCACACAAAATTGGAATGAAAATTTCGCTAATGAAAACCTGAATGGAAAATATGCCATTCTTAGCATCTATTATAATATTACTAATACAATAATTAAATTCAGCAAAAATAAAAGAAAAACAACTTTAAAAGAAAGATAAAAAAACAAAGATTAAACGAAGATTAAGAAACGATTAAATAAAATATGAAGCGAAAAATCAATCACATATCATGCACACCTTAAATAAGAAAAGATGTAGCAAAAATAATTTCCCGCCAATCCATACAGCAGACGACAACAAGCCCAGAATACACACATAAGAGTGTTTTCCCTCTTTACAAATTCTGTAAATGTCAGTTTTTCTGTCGTCACAGAATGGTAAAGTGTTCATCACCCACGTCGAGTCACGCAAGTCACTGACCGATGTCCAGCAGTATCAACTCTTCCTTCAGGTCATTTGTGCACACGACACGTTCCTGAACGTCTGCTCGGACGCAAAGAAAAACCCGCTCATTACTGACCTAAAGCTTCTAGAGGAAAAAGAGCCAGAAAAGAAAGGTAAACGCAGAGAAATATACATTCAATACTTTCTCAAAATAGGTAAACACTGAGAAATATATATTCAATACTTTCTCAAAATAGAATTTGAAATTTTGGGTTTTAAATAAAAGATCATTCAAAGAAAATAAAAAAAAAACATATCGATGTTTTGTAAAGTATTAGACACAAGTTAGAAATTGAAACTTTTGATACCAGACAAATGGTTTGAAAAATGAAATGTGTGACTAATAGTTTGAAATAAAAGTTTCATTCTACTTTTTAGCTCGAAGAAATTTGTTTAAACGTTATTAGAGGTTTATCTCATTTAATAAGTACATCCAGGTGAGGTACAGTCAGAGCATACATTAACGATGTATAACGGTGACATTTATTTCCTCCTGTTAGACTTGTAATTTAGACAGTGAGTGACATTTGTGTCCTCCAGTTAAACTTGTAATTTAGGCACTGGGTGACATTTGTGTCCTCCAGTTAAACTTGTAATTTAGGCACTGGGTGACATTTGTGTTCTCCAGTTAAACTTGTAATTTAGACACTGGGTGACATTTGTGTTCTCCAGTTAAACTTGTAATTTAGGCACTGGGTGACATTTGTGTTCTCCAGTTAAACTTGTAATTTAGGCACTGGGTGACATTTGTGTCCTCCATTGAAACTTGTAATTTAGACAATGGGTGACATTTGTGTCCTCCAGTTAAACTTGTAATTTAGGCACTGGGTGACATTTGTGTCCTCCAGTTAAACTTGTAATTTAGACACTGGGTGACATTTGTGTCCTCCAGTTAAACTTGTAATTTAGGCACTGGGTGACATTTGTATCCTCCAGTTAAACTTGTAATTTAGGCACTGGGTGACATTTGTGTCCTCCAGTTAAACTTGTAATTTAGGCACTGGGTGACATTTGTGTCCTCCAGTTAAACTTGTAATTTAGGCACTGGGTGACATTTGTGTCCTCCAGTTAAACTTGTAATTTTGGCACTGGGTGACATTTGTGTTCTCCAGTTAAACTTGTAATTTAGGCACTGGGTGACATTTGTGTCCTCCAGTTAAACTTGTAATTTAGACACTGGGTGACATTTGTGTTCTCCAGTTAAACTTGTAATTTAGGCACTGGGTGACATTTGTGTTCTCCAGTTAAACTTGTAATTTAGGCACTGGGTGACATTTGTGTCCTCCATTGAAACTTGTAATTTAGACAATGGGTGACATTTGTGTCCTCCAGTTAAACTTGTAATTTAGGCACTGGGTGACATTTGTGTCCTCCAGTTAAACTTGTAATTTAGACACTGGGTGACATTTGTGTCCTCCAGTTAAACTTGTAATTTAGACAATGGGTGACAGCGATATTCAAAATATCTTTGCTTTTTACCCATTATCCTATTACAGTTAATGTATTGACATTTCGTTAAACCTAATGGGCGTGGCATTTCCTGCATAAGAAAGTCTTGATTAAAGTCCAGTCCGCTCTTTTAGTTACCATAGAAATGATAAAGTAACTTCAAAATGAAGATTTTCAAATCGCTATATCTTTCTTTGTTATTGAATCAAGTTAGATTTTTTTTCAAATGTCTGGTTTTATTAAAAGTACCCACTAGGGTGATAACTATTTTCATTATTTTTCGTAACGAAACTGAAACCCCTCACATTCGAGGAACAATTATATGTAGATGGCAGTAGCAACATTAATTTTTT
>JAGDYQ010000001.1:9330492-9389815 GCA_021962125.1 Bulinus truncatus | reverse complement strand
GTGGGGTGCGGGTGTCAACCCAAATCATATTTCTTCGCTGTAGAAAATGAACAAAGCTTTTTTTAAAATTGTACAAATTTTCTTCTAAAAATTGAGTACATAGATGCAAAACATTTATTAATCCATCATTCTTCGCTAAACTAATGGGCTCCCAACTTCCAAAACATAAAGACATCTAAACTAAAGTAAATTTCCAATGTGTAATATAAATATCATCCAAACTAAAGTGCCCTCAACATGTAAACATTAAGACATCTAAACTATACTTGCCACAAAGATATAAATATTGGCCAATTCTGAATCAAGTATCCCTAATATTTAAATGATAAGATTTCTTAATTAAAAAGCCCTTAATATAAAAAAAATAATATATCTTAAAACTAGGGTGTCTCTAATACGCAAACATTAAGTTAATAATTCAAAACCATGTGCTTCTAACATGTAAAATCTACAGACATCTAAACATGAAGGGGCTCCTAACATCAAAACATTAAGACATCCAAACTAGAGTGTTTCAATCCTAGAAACATTAAGACATCTAAACTAAAGGGTAAGCCCTAACATGTAAACATTAAGACATTCATTAAACTATGCATCAAATCCCGCAAACATTTTCAAGCATTATCTAAACTAAAGTGCCCCCTAACTTGCAAACATTAAGATATTTAATCTAATTCTTCATTCTGTTCAATATAAATTCAATAAGTAACTGTTTCGCGCATGTTTCAGCTGAACTTGTGAAAATCGATGTAAGAAGATTCAATAAATCGTTCACTCAATGAATCGGTCAATTTCATGTCCGAACTTAAAACAAAAGCATGTTTCTTTGCATCGAACGATCATGGATAACTCGATATGTGTGTCATGGATAACTCGATATGTTTGTCATGGATAACTCGATATTAGTATCACTAGAAAATTGGTTGTATTACCAAGTAGGCCTATATATTTTATACTGCTTGATTTTGTAAATAATATTATGCATAAAGTTGGAAACCTTTAGCAAAAATCATTATTGTAATAATCATTATAGTAATAACCATTATAGTAATAACTATTATGGTAATAATTGTTATTGTAATAATCATTAAAGTAATAACCATTATAGTAATAATCATTATATTAAAAATCATTATAGTAATAAGCATTATAGTAATAACCATTATAGTAATAAGCATTATAGTAATAATCATTACAGTAAAAATCATTATAGTAATAAGCATTATAGTAATAACCATTATAGTAATAATCATTACAGTAAAAATCATTATAGTAATAATCATTATAGTAATAACCATTATAGTAATAATCATTACAGTAATAACCCTTACAGTAATAATCATTACAGTAAAAATCATTATAGTAATAAGCATTATAGTAATAACCATTATAGTAATAATCATTACAGTAAAAATCATTATAGTAATAAGCATTATAGTAATAATCATTATAGTAAAAATCATTATAGTAATAACCATTATAGTAATAATTATTACTGTAATAATCATTATTTGCTTTCAAACATTTACAAGAAACAAAACGAAAGAGCCCCAAATGGAAGAATTCGTTAACTTGGTCTTAATGTGTCCATGCCTGGACATGCCTGGACATGCCTGTAGAAACATTTGTCTTGCCTCTGTTGACCTCTCCAACATCTTTACTCAATTTCCGTTTTAAATTTAAAAAAAAAGGAAACGATTCTGGGAAAACAAAAAATCATATCGCTGACATCCGGGCAACTTAAAAATATCTTGAAAGCAAATTGGGTTTTGATCAGTTCAGCACAGAAACTGAACAGAAACAAAAATATAACTGCATCAAACAAGTTCAGTTCACGTGGGTAAAGGAACAGTAGAGTTTGATTTAATGTCTGATTTTATGTTTGCTTGATAAATAAATTATTTGTATCGGAATGTATATATATATGGCATTTATTTTATCAGCAATAAAAAATATGCGCATTGTACTTGAAATGAAAGATTGTCATTTCACTTACAATGGTCATTTCACTTACATTTCAATTTAGCTATAAAAAAAAAGAATTATGGCCAAACTACGACTCGTGGACCAAGTACTGCCCATTTAGGTCATTTATCCGGTACTGATAAAAGGGTCAGAGCATCAAGGTGATGACAACATGCAAATGACAACACGGATATGGCACAAGGTAAAAGGCAAAACTGTGATAGCAGCATTGTGATAGAAATATGGTAATGGCACAATAAACTAATCACCATATTTTATTCAACTCATTTTTTACCATTTCTAAAGCCTCAAAGCCTGCATTATAATGAGTACTAATGACCTTAATTTTTAGTAATTTTTTTTTTTTACAAATAGTGGATGTTTGTTCGAAATAGCTATCATGAATTACTTTTAGCTCACTGCATAAAATATGACTGCTAAAAAAGGCCACAGTAAAATACTGGACAGCTGGAGAATAAAAAAATCTGGTTTTGGCTTGATGGCAACTATTGTTAATTCATTACTGCAAAGAACTACACGAGTCCTCACTCACGCGTGTATTGGGTTTAACTTCCGGTTCCTGCCTGCAGCGTCTACGACCGTCACGTGATCACAATGACTAAAAATAACATGTGGCTCTTTCCATTGGGCTAACCCTTCACCCCCCCCCCTCTCAACATTTCTTAAGTCCAAAAAGGGACCAATCTGTTGAGATGTATCAATGTATTGGATCACAGAGACTATACAGACTAATTTGGAATATTTCGGCACACTCATTTAGTGAAAAAAAAATTAAATGTTCAGTTTGTGTTGAATGTATAAACCAATTAACCCCTATTTTTCAAAATTTCATTTCATCTTTTTCAGCTGTAAACCTCCCCGAATCATGATGTACATTTCTATAGATGTAGTTGTGTGTGTAATACAAAAAAACAATATATATATATATATATATATATATATATATATATATATATATATATATATATATATATATATATATATATATATACCTATTTGACTGTATTTAACACACCCCTTAAATATCAACAAATATCCTGAACAGCTGATTCTGAGTTTAGTTTTTCGTCTCTCATTATGACAGCTAACAGGTTTTGAAACTTTTCGTTTGGAGTAACGGATGGACGGATGGACGGATGGCCGGATGGACGGATGGCTGGATGGACGGATGGACGGATGGCCGGATGGACGGATGGCTGGATGGCTGGATGGACGGATGGACGGATGGCTGGATGGACGGGTGGCCGGATGGACGGATGGCTGGATGTACGGATGGCCGGATGGTTTAGACTTTAAGAGTGCCATCATAATAACCATTCTGATCTTTCGCTAGATCTAAAATTTATTTTTTTTTGTTAAAAATGATACAATGTGAATATTATTCTTCAATTATTATATTACTACTAAATAATTTCTGCTTCTTATCAAATGTAAATCAAACTATATTATCCATGTACAGACTTAAAAAAGTGATATTACATTTCTTAAAATGTTATCAGATGACGATATATGTATCCTACATCATTAGTTATCATTATTATGCTTATTATATTATAATATTAGGTTTATTACATTATAATATAATGTTTTATTATATATCTAGATTATGTTGATGTGGGACAAATATTTTTTTTACACTAATGAAGTGATTGTGTTTACAGTAGAAGGCATCTAAGAGATTTCATCTCATCCTTACAGGGACTTCACACACGGTAGATAAGTATTCCTTCAGGCCCATGTGACCAGCAGGTCAGAGTTCGTGTAGAATTGGCCTGTTTGTGTAGCATCGTCCTTATGTTGGATTGGGATACTAGCACAATGTCTAGCCACCTCGGCTTCCCCGACTAGTGTCAGGCATCTCCCCCCCCCCCCCACACACACACCGCCATTTTTTTAAGAATCCAAAAGGGAGCCGTGGTATATTTGCCTGGTAAGGAATTTTAGAACTCATTCACATGACTTTGAGGTCAGCAGTCGAGCGAGAATAGACACAAAAAATAGAAGTGAAGAAAATTTGTATCAAATTTTGAAGACTCATTATCTAGATAGACCAAAAACTTGAAATCATTTTCGGTTCTTTTGGACTCATCAGCTATTTGAACCGAGCTCTTCACATAATGGCTGCAGATCAGCTATTTGAACCCAGCTCTTCACATCAGGGATGCAGATCAGCTATTTGAACCGAGCTCTTCTTCACATTATGGCTGCAAATCAGCTATTTGGACCCAGCTCTTCACATTATGGCTGCAGATCAGCTATTTGAACCGAGCTCTTCACATTATGGCTGCAGATCAGCTATTTGAACCGAGCCCTTCACATTTTGGCTGCAGATCAGCTATTTAAACCGAGCTCTTCACATTATGGCTGCAGATCAGCTATTTGAACCGAACTCTTCACATCATGGCTGCACATCAGCTGTTTGAACCGAGCTCTTCACATTATGGCTGCAGATCAGCTATTCGAACCGAGCTCTTCACATTATGGCTGCAGATCAGCTATTTGAACCGAGCTCTTCACATTATGGCTGCAGATCAGCTATTTGTACCCATCTCTTCACATTATGGCTGCAGATCAGCTATTTGAACCGAACTCTTCAGATTATGGCTCCTGATCAGCTATTTGAACCGAGCTCTTCACATAATGGCTGCAGATCAGCTATTTGAACCCAGCTCTTCACATCAGGGATGCAGCCCCACTTTCCCAATAAAGCCCATATTTTAGTTACAGAGAAAAGAAAATTCATTAATTTTAGAAATAAAAACTTACTAATTATACAATTTTTTTTCATAAATTTTCCAACATAAAAGACGAGTTAAACTTTATGAAATCAATTCTACTAGATATGTCGTTTTGTTTTGAAGTTGTTTAATTTAATGGATTCCAATGGCCGTGACGTCTGATTTCAAACAAATGTGTATTGCACAACTCATCTCTCTCTCTCTCTCTCTCTCTCTCTCTCTCTCTCTCTCTCTCTCTCTCTCTCTCTCACACACACACACACACACACACAATTCAATGTGTAAATACACTTGATTCCAATAGGATTCCTTTGAATATAAACCAACAATGCTCTGACAATTTTCGGTTGTTTGGCCCAAATCACCGTATTGTTTGGCAAGAGAATTGCTGAGCAAGTCAATAGCTGAGATAGGGTGAGGGGGGGGGGGGGAAGCAGATGTCGTGTTGACATTCAATTTAGCTCTGTATGCTCAGTGCTTACATCTGCATTAGCTGTACAAACTGATGGCAGAACAAAAGTAGTGGCTGTTTAAAAAGTAGTGGTGGCTCTATGAAGTAATGGGTGGCTGTGAAAGAAGTAGTCGATTGACAAGTGAGTACTGAATATCTGAGACGATTCCAATCCAAACGGTTCCCCAGAGCCACCGTGCGAGCAAAGTCTGGTTTGAAATGAGTGTCATGTCTGGAATGTGATCTTAGTTGGCATGTCGGTAAAAAACGGGGGGCGGTGGGGGGGGTTTGGGGGGGGGGGGGGGGGTAAAAGAGTAGGTGATGGGTGAAGGGGAGTAATTGATGAATTGATAAATAATTGAAAACAAATAGCCAAAGAAAAATGTAAAGTTGAGTATATTGTTATTAAAGGTGCCATATTGATATTCAAGAAATAGTTCACCAGTTCTGGGAGACATTTTACGGGAGAGGTTTTTATTATTTTTGACATTTCCAAGGCATTCATCGATCGTTTCAAGGAAAGGAATTCCGTGCATGGGGCACATAATGCTCATAGGTCTTAAGGTGTCAGGGAGTTATAAGGGTCCCATTTCTCAAAGATTATCAGATGGCCAAGATTTTCGAGTGGCCCATAAAAAGGCTTGTATCCTTGATCTATAGGGCCCCACAGGAATGTAAGAACGGCTCTGAGTGCACCTCACTATTTCTTTCTTTTCCTGAATTTCTTTTCTAACCTAAATTATTGAGGAGAGAAATGTTGTTCTCGTAGACCAGGCTACAGAGTAGAAGAGTCAGGTCACAAGAGTCAAGTCTACGAGTCGAGTCACAGAGTCGAGCCACAGAGTCGAGTCAGAGTCGAGTCGAGTCACAGTGAGAACTGAAACTATTTTGCGTTACTGTGACATTCTGTAAACTTCTTTAACACACATCTTTCAACAGATGCAGTTACCATTGGTCATTGACATATCATTTCAACTGATGCAGTTATCATTGGTCATTGAAACATTTTCTGGTTAACGGACAATGTTTTTTTAGCGCATTGGCTTGGAAACCTTTCTGGAGCCCATGGACTACCCAAATTGAAAGCTTCCCTTCCCAGAGATCACTGAATTCATAATGTGTTGTATTTTTGAGAAACTTCATTGGATATCCATATCAGTCTCACATAGAGTTAAGTTTTATATCATTAGGTAAATGTAAAAAGTACAGAGTAACACACACACAATGGGAATGTATTAAAAAATAAAGTTCCCTTAAGCCCCTACGGCCTCATCGGGGCAGATGACGTGTAGAATTCATCTGTTTATATATACCTCGGCATATGAAGGAGTTGTGTGGTTAGCACAACGCCCAGCCGCCTTTACTCCCCCAACTTAAAGTCAGATACCCATTTAAAACTGGGTGGACTTGGGGACTTGAACCAGGACCTTTAAAAATCCCAAGGTTCTTATTGAGGTTTGAAACCAGGACCCTTCGGTCGACAGTCGAGCGCTCTACGCTGCACGACCACGCGTCCCCCCCCTAATGGGAATCTATTTATACCGATCATTTTACTCAAAAACATTTCATTGGGAGAGGGGCCTCCTCACAAATGTTACAAGTCGTTTCCCATTGTCTCTTATGTTCCGAGGACCTCTCCTCTTATGTTCCGAGGAATCCCCCTACTGTTCCAAGGACCCCCTTATGTTCCGCCCTCATTCCACTATATTGACGCAACTAAATATGAACCGTTTTGAAACAGACAAGCCCAGTCCACATTGTTAGACTAGTCTGGCTTCAAACGCAGCAGATAGTTCACATTGTGAGTTAGACTAGTCTGGCTTCAAACGCAGCAGATATACAAAGGTGTCCTACTAAGAGTGTGCCAATAGTATAAACTCTGATTCATTGATCCCTGACAGAAATGAATGATAACCGATTTTATTTTTACATCAATCATTACTAAAAAGAAATACCAATAAGCTGGTTTCATATCCATTCAGCTCTTTAATTCGACTTAAATTTCTTTACATCAGTGCAGGATTTACGGGCTACACTACACAAGCTATAACAACTTTCCCCCCCCCTCTCCCCAAAAAAAAAATTGTCCGAGTGAGCGATTGTCAGATATACTTAAATATTTGGAACTGACATATAATATCTGGAATTATAAAGGGCCCCATAGGTCAAATAGGTTAGGGCCTTATCAAGTCCGGCACTGGTCCTAGCATCCATTAATGAATGGTAGCTAAACTGGAGGACGGTCTCGTAATACTGAATCAAATGTAAAAACTGTTCTACTGGATATACTATAAAAGATAATGTTGACACTTTATTAGCACCCACATTCTGCAAGACAAAAGTTAACGTCTTGTGGATGGATACTAATTACTTGACCCACCCACTAAGCCCAGCTGTAATCGATGATGAGATCGTTAAGTATTTATGTATGGCAGACAACATTACCCCCCCAAACTTGTCTGCGTGTGTCTGTGTGTTTTGTTTTTGTTTTCAAGTATTAGACCCAGTTTAGTAGCAATTGAAAACATGACAACAGTTTTGTTACTTACAGTTTTGTTACAAGATCACCCACTCGGTAGTTGGCAATTCGTTTGTGGGTGGGGGCAGAGTAGATCGGGAATCTTTTGGCTGAGAATAGGCAGCCGTTTGATCCGAACTATTTTTGTTTTTGTTCATTGATTGATTTTGTTCATTGAATTGTAAGAATGTATTGTTAAGTACAAATTATACCCAGACCTTTATATATATATATATATATATATATATATATATATATATATTCTGTGGAATGACCTAATTATTATTGTAAAAAATCGCAGTATACATGTATTCTTCGGTAGTCTATAAGACCGAAAATTGTCTCATTCTACATGACTGCTTGGTGTGGCCGAGCTACAGGTAACAAATGCAGTATATTGAGAGTTTGTAATGTGATTACATCCCACTTAATGACGTCTTATTATTATTTATTACTTTATGTAATACTATTATTTTAAATGTTATATCTCCGAATATTATCGTTGTTTTTTGTTTGTTTTTTTTTTTGTAAATGTAAAAAATAAAAAATATTTTGTCCAATATTACAGCGCTGAATTGGGGACATGTAAGAGATAAATAAAATGTATTTAATTGACAGTCTAAATTCGTGAGTTACACAGCGAGTATAAATTTAAGATAGAATATATTTTTTCAACCTTTGTTTTTTTGAGTAGCATACACAATTATGCAAAGTTTTTGCAGGGTGCTGCTAGTTTTAAAATATTTCGCGAGAAATCGGACGCAAGTGACCAACAAGTAGAGATAGCACACGCGAATTGACCATTTAAATTTCAATCTTAGAGCTCTGTCGTTGGTGACCTTAAACACAAGTTTCCACTGAGCCGGATAGTATAACAGCCGACTAATCACAAACCGGATATTCGAGTGCCTAGTAAAGCCACTGTAAATATGAGAGCGTTATCTCTAGTTAATATCAAACACTAATCGGACGGTGCCCCGTCTTGTGCTCCTTCCCTACCCACACCCCTGACATTGTCGAATGTACAGTGGTTATAGGAGACATCACAGAATGACTATGCTGGTCAACTAGCTGGCATTTGAACCCGTAGTCTACAACACGGAGACCTGACTAACAACCAAAGACCAATGGGGTCACCCAGTGCACTGTGTGCTATAAGAAGAGTTCATGACGTGTTTATTTGAAATATGGCTTGGAGGAGCGGTGGATTTTTACCTACAGCGATGACCAAGAAAGGTGGACATTACATGTTTGTATAACGTTTACTAGAATATATGAGGGGGGGCACGACTTTACTGAGTTTGGAGGGGACAATTTCAGACATTCCCTATAAATGATATATTTAAGTAATGTAGCTACATGGGTAGGGACAATTTCAGACATTCCCAATAAATGATATATTTAAGTAATGTAGCTACATGCATAACAGTTTATATGGAGATGCAAACTATGTTACAGCTGTGGGCCCCCACTGTCAGGGTAAAAAACATCGATGGTACTTTTACATATGGCCCCAAATATATCTGAAATACTCTGGCTAGAACACCCAAATATATCTGAAATACTCTGGCTAGAACACCCAAATATGTCTGAAATACTCTGGCTAGAACACCCAAATATATCTGAAATACTCTGGCTAGAACACCCGAATATATCTGAAATACTCTGGCTAGAGCACCCAAATATATCTGAAATACTCTGGCTAGGGCACCCAAATATATCTGAAATACTCTGGCTAGTGCACCCAAATATATCTGAAATACTCTGGCTAGAACACCCAAATATATCGGAAATACTCTGGCTAGGACACCCAAATATATCTGAAATACTCTGGCTAGGGCACCCACATATATCTGAAATACTCTGGCTAGAACACCCGAATATATCTGAAATACTCTGGCTAGAGCACCCAAATATATCTGAAATACTCTGGCTAGGGCACCCAAATATATCTGAAATACTCTGGCTAGAACACCCAAATATATCTGAAATACTCTGGCTAGAACACCCAAATATATGTCTGAAATACTCTGGCTAGGGCATCCAAATAAACTAAGTAAAGCTCCGGGTAAAGGTTTCCTGAAACCTTTTCATTGTTCATTTATAGATATCAGTGAACATATGTGACAGAAACCTTCAGTATGAAATTCAGATCCACCCTGTCATCAATTCTGTTATGATTCTTTGATCGTCCACATCATATCGGGACAATGTTGTTTTGTTCCGAAACGGCTATTGAAACATGGCTGGAACACGAAGTCAAACAATGGAAAGATCAAAAGTTCGTTTCCGATCAAATACTAGAATCATAATATTGTATTGGAGATTTCTGAACAAGTTTTCTGAATATTTCCAAAGGTTTTTTTTTTTTCAGTGCCATTAGTTTGATTTCAGCTAGTCGTTTGATTTAGAAATTTGATATTTAATTGGTCTCTCGCTGAGTAAACGAGTTTTGTAGCTACAGTAAAAAAAAAATAATTTAGTCCGACTAAACCATTTCAGTTTAATGCCGGTTTTGTGTACGACCTTCTCTACGTTTGAGGTTATTTCCCGAACTAATGAGATGGTTTGTAGAACCAATCAGAGCTTTAGTTACAGAGATGTAAAACTACATTGCATTCTGAGAATTGTTATTGTGTCATACATGTGTGAACATTGTTATCCTACACACAACGAGACATTATTCTGTAACACATCAAGGCACTGTCAATTGGTACACAAATTAGCATTATTATATTGTATTTGTAAACACGTTGACATTTTCATTATTTTTTAGCAGCATGGCGTTGTGATTAAGTATACAAATGTAGGCCTACAAATGTACATATTTGTTAGAAATCTGGAGATTTTCAAACTTTACACGGTTCGATTTACACATTGGACATATAAACATTTTCATATTGTACAATCGTGTACATTTTAATCTTGTACATTTCCAATTTTCGTACAACATTTTTTCATGAGTCAATGACGTCATGGTATACATGTAACAATAATGAATAAGTCATGCGACGTTTAGCCCTGTTTTTTTTTAATTTTTTTAATTATCATCATAAATAACAGTATTAATCTCATGCCAACCTCTCAACCCAAAACAATAGCAATTTACCACATGATCAGCTTTAATTTAGGAAATTAATTGCGACTCAGTTTTAAAAAATGTATAAAAACTATTGGCTGTTTTTTGTTTTAAAAAGGAAGTACGTTGTTATTGAAAAATGTTCAACTATTTAAAATCAAAAGAAAACATGTCATAATTAATTTTAAAATTAAGTTCTAAACCATATTTTACAAGAAAAGGATTTCAAAAACAAAAATTGAACATAGAAAAGCATTTACCGTTAAAATTTTTACTTCTAATGCAAAAGACAAAGAAAAGACATAAAAAGACTGTGGGTGTGTAACGATAAAGAACTGGGGTATTCCATTACACTACTGGCAGACGACTACAAGAAAACTCCATTACAGACATGTAGCGCACTTTGGCATTAAAAAATCCCGACTTACTCCACAATATGGTCGTTACAAATATGTTCACTTAGTAAACTCAACAATTAGCTACATGTAGTAACGATATCTGTTAGACTAGGATAAGAAACTCCATAATTAGCTACTTACAAGTATTATTTGTTTATTCCTAGTAATCTAACAATAAGCCAGTTACAATAGCTGTTATTTTATGTCCAGTAAAGTCCGCAATTAGCTAGTTACAAATATTATTTGTTTATTCCTAGTAATCTAACAATAAGCCAGTTACAATAGCTGTTATTTTATGTCCAGTAAAGTCCGCAATTAGCTAGTTACAAATATTATTTGTTTATTCCTAGTAATCTAACAATAAGCCAGTTACAATAGCTGTTATTTTTTGTCCAGTAAAGTCCGCAATTAGCTAGTTACAAATATTATTTGTTTATTCCTGTCTGTCCAGTGTTCGGTGACTGTTAATCTTCTGGCCGCCAGAATTCTACATAAATTGTTTGGCTCGTCGTTAATGTTTTTATTTTGTACCTGTCTATCTATCGTCTGTTATTTCCCTACCGTTGCTAGTCAGTATTCTCTACTTGTTTGGTGTTTTATATTTAGCTACGTCATTGATGCAAACAATGGCCGGTCTCCGTGTGGACCACTTTGTCCTAACAGGATGCCCTGGACATCAGATTTGTCAGCAGAATTTACACAAAGGGGTCCATTTGTAATCAGGGACACTAAGCAGTCACCTAGTCGAGTTTTCATTTAGACTCTTGACGATATAATTCTCGATTTTCAGTCTCCGTGATATCCGGTCTTTGTCCGTTATACAATTAGAGGAAAAAGAATGGGAGGTGAGGGTATAATAATGTTGTTGTTTTTTTTTGGTTTTTATAAGCTTTACATGATTTTGTAAAGGGCTTTGGCCTATCCGGCTTTTTCATTATCCGGCGTTTCTTTCCATTTCGATAGGTTGGTCAGTCCAAAGTCTAATTATTAATTTTTATTTTTTTTTATGTATGTCTTTGCATAATAAATGATTATGTGTCTTCTAAAATTCTACACTGAATTGTGTAAATATTGAGATAGAAGAGACAGTAAAACGTGTGAATTCAAAGTGTAAAATGTGTGAATTCTTTAGACTAAACTAGAACAACTGTTCATTATACTAAGCTAGAACAAATGTTCATCTACTACTCACCTCAAAACAACGTATGACTTTGGTCAGACTTATGGCCCCTTCTTTTAATGTAACAATCAGATTGAAGGCGGCGTAGTCCTCGGGTAGGGCATCGGGTGACAGCGCAGGCGCGAAACCTTCCTCATCTCCAAGAGAGTCTGTCTTGCTTAGTCGTCTCTCTTGTTTCTTGAACTCCTTGTTGGCGGCTGTTTCGAATTTGGCGTCTGCTATTAAACTTTTCTTTCTCCAACCGCCATGCTGGGGAAATACATAAAGGATTTAAAATTACAATCACCAGCACAGGTGTTGGTCAGCCAATATAGATGACCACTGTTGAGTACTGATGGAATTCTTACCCAATATAATACTCATACCTAATTGTCAGGCTTGTCCATGGGAATGGGATTCCCGTGGGAACCCCATGGGAAACGTCCCATGGGATGGGACGGGATGGTACAGCACACATTTGTATTTTCCATGTCCCATGGGACACGGCATGGGACAGAGTAGCCGCGTCATAGCGACTTGATGTGCACCTGAGCTAACCCAAATTTGTTAATTTTTAAAGCTTTTAATCCTTTTTCATTTAAATATGTATTGCGTAATCTGTTCTTTATCTTGTGGTGGGACACCGGATAGCAGATAATAAATAAATAAATACACATAACCTTTTATCATATAAGATGGTTCGTTTGCATTTTGGTGCGTCACGCCCAAAGATGTGGTATAAACAACTAGATGGAGCGCAAGCTATTAACACCAATAGTACGGCCTGATTTTAAGAGATGGGCGGAGATTACATATAAATTTGCCATGTGTAGCTGAAGCAATACGCATTTATGCATAATCTGTTTACCGCTTGCGTGTAGCGGAGGCACAACCGTTACGCCAGTAATCAGACTGTCAGCCATTGTTGTAGTTGATGATTGGTGTCGTTGGCGATTTCATGGGATTTCATGGGAATCCCATGGGACGGGACAGACATAAATTACCATGGGATAGGATGGGACAGAAAAATCTGTCCCATGGACAAGCCTGCTAATTGTGCGACATTGTACGTAGTACTTGATACTCGTTGAATCATTGGAATCACAAAACGAATACTTTGGGTAATGATGGCCCACAGTAAGTTTCCCACCCTGTGTAATGACCTTAAAACTCGCTGACCACTGGTCTAAAATAATGTATCTAGAATACAGTGGCGTGGGATGGTTTTGTGGGGCCGCTCTAGGTGCCGAGCTAGAGGTCGGCAACAAAATTGTACTTTTGAAAAAAAAAGTCATCCTGTTGAAGTCTATAGTGGTTTAAAATCTACATCTGCCATCTGTCGTCGAATATTTCACACCAGCTGTAGCACAATTAAAGCAACCCCTTGTTGCATAAAACAACAATATCTATCATCACTGCAGTTAGGACATATCTTTCATCAATGCAGGTAGGACATATCTACCATCAATGAAATTAGGACATATCTACCATCAATGCAGTTAGGACATATCTACCATCATTGCAGTAAGGACATATCTACCATCACTGCAGTTAGGACATATCTACCATCAATGCAGTTAGGACATATCTTTCGTCAATGTAGGCAGGACATATCTATCATCAATGCAGTTAGGACATATCTATCATCAATGCAGTTAGGACATATCTACAATCAGTGCAGTTATGACATATCTACCATCAGTGCAGTTAGGACATATCTACCATCACTGTAGTTAGGACATATCTACCATCACTGCAGTTAGGACATATCTACCATCAATGCAGTTTGGACATATCTATCATCACTGCAGTTAGGACATATCTTTCATCAATGCAGGCAGGACATATCTATCATCAATGCAGTTAGAACATATCTACCATCACTGTAGTTATGACATATCTACCATCACTGCAGTTAGGACATATTTACCATCAATGCAGTTAGGACATATCTACTATCCCTGTAGTTAGGACATATCTACTACCATTAACGCAGTTAGGACCATATCTACCATCACTGTAGTTAAGACATATCTACCATCACTGCAGTTAGACATATCTACCATCAATGCCTTGAGACATATCTACCGTCCCCGTAGTTAGAACATATCTACTACCATTAATGTGGTAAGGACATATCTACCATCAATGCAGTTAGGACATATCTACCATCAATGTAGCTCAGGACATATCTACCATCAATGCAGTTAGGACATATCTACCGCCCCTGTAGTTAGGACATATCTACTACCATTAATGCAGTTAGGACATATCTACCATCAATGCAGTTAGGACATATCTACCATCCTTGTAGTTAGGACATATCTACCATCAATGTAGTTAGGACATATCTACCATCAATGTAGTTAGGACATATCTACCATCAATGTAGTTAGGACATATCTACCATCACTGCAGTTAGGACATATCTATCATCAATGCAGTTAGGACATATCTACCATCACTGCAGTTAGGACATATCTACCATCAATGCAGTTAGGACATATCTTTCATCAATGCAGGCAGGACATATCTATCATCAATGCAGTTAGAACATATCTACCATCACTGTAGTTATGACATATCTACCATCACTGCAGTTAGGACATATTTACCATCAATGCAGTTAGGACATATCTACTATCCCTGTAGTTAGTACATATCTACTACCATTAATGCAGTTAGGACATATCTACCATCACTGTAGTTAGGACATATCTACCATCACTGCAGTTAGGACATATCTACCATCAATGCAGTTAGGACATATCTACCGTCCCTGTAGTTAGGACATATCTACTACCATTAACGCAGTTAGGACATATCTACCATCAATGCAGTTAGGACATATCTACCATCAATGTAGCTCAGGACATATCTACCATCACTGCAGTTAGGACATATCTACCATCAATGCAGCTGGAATGTTTTGATATTTAAAACTGGCCATCCAGTATATGTAAAATGGCGAAATCATGAAAGTGGCTACAGACAATATTCATCAGATTGTCGTATCAGGCAGATGGACAGAGAATAGAAAGCGACTTTTGAGGAGATTAACCTTCGGAATAGGAATTGATGGAATGATCTTACCAGCAAGTAAAAGACGAAGTAGTGATCTTACACACCAGCAAGTAAAAAATGAAGTAGTGATCTTAGACACCAGCAAGTAAAAAATGAAGTAGTGATCTTAGACACCAGCAAGTAAAAAATGAAGTAGTGATCTTAGACACCAGCAAGTAAAAAATGAAGTAGTGATCTTATAACCAGCAAGTAAAAAATGAAGTAGTGATCTTAGACACCAGCAAGTAAAATATGAAGTAGTGATCTTATAACCAGCAAGTAAAATATGAAGTAGTGATCTTAGACACCAGCAAGTAAAATATGAAGTAGTGATCTTATAACCAGCAAGTAAAATATGAAGTAGTGATCTTAAACACCAGCAAGTAAAATATGAAGTAGTGATCTTAAACACCAGCAAGTAAAATATGAAGTAGTGATCTTACACACCAGTAAGTAGAAGATGAAGTAGTGATCTTATAACCAGCAAGTAAAATATGAAGTAGTGATCTTACACACCAGCAAGTAAAATATGAAGTAGTGATCTTACACACCAGGAAGTAAAAGATGAAGGAATTATCTTAAACACCAGTCAAGCAAAAACTGAGCAATAACTTTATTTTTTCAAAGTATGACGTCATTGTGGTTAAGGGTCAGGGGAAGTTCGAAAAATATGTCGTCATGATTTTCACAAGAATGACAGAAATCTGCTACTGATTTAGCATTGAATAATTACAACAAGGAATCAAATAAAACATTAGATGAAAGTTTTAAAATTTTAATTTTCATCAGCTTTATGAGACCTTTAGTCAGCATCGATGATAAGATGGACACTGTCCATTGGACAGTTTTATGATCCAATATGATAGGGACATTAAATCGAACTTTTTAGTAGATATACTTAATATCCATGTAAGAATGTATTTTTTCATGGAAAAATGTAATGGTATAATAAATATTTTTGTTGGATTTTTTTTAGATTGAATATTAATACATAACTTAAAGACTAATTGGTATATATTACTGTGTTATCTTATTTGTCTATTGAACTATATATAGATATGAATGTAGCTTAAACACTAATAGATAGATAGATAGATAGATAGATAGATAGATAGATAGATAGATAGATAGATAGATAGATAGATAGATAGATAGATAGATAGATAGATAGATAGATAGATAGATAGATAGATAGATAGATAGATAGATAGATAGATAGATAGATAGATAGATAGATAGATAGATAGATAGATAGATAGACTCACCTCCTGACTGAACGCCTTCTGAAATGCCAGCCGACGTTTAGCTGTCTCAGTCACATCCGGTTCTGCGCTCATGATTGATACAATTTTGATGAATGTATCCTAAAACAACGTCCAGTTCTTCAACCTGTCTTCTCAAAAGTTATACACTTCTAAAATTCATTTTACTCTAAAATTTCATTGTGATAAGAAAAAAATAGAATTATATTATTGGTAAAAGCTTTCACAATAATCATCGTTAAATTCGTTTATTTTTTTATACATATCGCAGACATAATTTTTTAGGACCAATATATTACAATCTAAATTCATTGATCAAATTAGCGAGCTTAATCTTGACATGTATTGATACGGCATTTTAAATGGCAGTCAATAAAACCAAAAGTAGTTAAAGCAAAAAATTGGTCAAAGTAAGAATAGATTATCATTACGTTGAATAAGATTCAATAAGTAGCTTTGACGCGCGCTCAATAAAAACTCTGTCACAATAATTATTAAATATTTAAATTATAAAGACTTCATTCGGCAACTCAATCGCCGAACATTATAAATACCCAACTATTTATAATCGTGCGCTAATTGAAACCGATTAAACCACATGGCAGTCAGTGACGACTGACCCGGCCTGTGAGTTATTCAAATGGAGGAGGTGGGGGAAGAGCCTGTCTGCGTGGCGCTGGTTGCAGCAGTCACTGAAACAGGCCGGGTTCAGGTCAATCAGCGCCCGAGTCGTATTGAACAGTCGAAAGAATAACCAAATATTTGAACTGCTAGAAATGTTGATAGATTAATTTATCCTCTTATAGATATCAACGATAGCATTTCCCAGAGTAGAACCAAAATTAGATTTGATTTAATAATCTATATCATCATCTCACAGATATAGAAACATTTCAGAACTATGATTAATCGGATGGACAAGTCCATTAATTCTCTTTCAAAATTTGAACTAAAACCACAGCTCGACTTGTAGCTGACATTATCTTCAGAGATCAGCTCCGGGTCAAGTATATCTAACTACAGGTTAAAATCTCCATCTAATAAATAAGTATACTTTGAGTACATTTTAAAAAGGTATTTGTATTTCGCGTTATATATATATATATATATATATACATAAATTCAGTGCTTTTTCTGTGCCGGTACGGCGTACCGGCACCTTTTTCAATATGGGGAAAAATTATTACTTTTCATGTATTTTGGGTTAATTATAAAATAAAATTGTTTTAGACATTTAGTATCTTTGCAGTTGTGATTTAGCTTGCAATCGAGGTAGTTAAAATTAGACAATCCATCACTGAGTACCGGCTGTATAAATGTATTAATTTAATTTATTTCACTGGACGTCAAGCTGGATGTATACCATTTCTCTAATCCCCCCCCCTCTACCGAACTTGCATACTGCTCTTTAAATCATCGGGGACGGATGGTCCAAAAATGTTCATTTGAGGGTCCATGGCTCAATCTCCGGTGAGAGCCTGGGAAATATCGCAGGTCATGGTGAAAGTTGCCTTCATGTGTACCGTGGTGCCTCAATGCCATTGCACCATCAGCTTTGATGATGATGATGATGAAAAAATGGCACTACTAAACCGTCACTTATTTGTTTATAGAAACTTAGAGATAAACATGTCAACCTGTCAGGGACTTCGCAGATTTAAAGTCACAGTCATAACAACTATTGACTATGTGGCCTCTCCATTTTTGGTAGGAGGAATGGGTGGGGCACATACTGTTATAAAATGTCATTTCGTCTCGATCGAGAATAAAATAAATCAACAATGATGTCAATTTAAAAAAATACACAACTTCAGTAATACTGATAAATATGACTCAAGTAATGGCACAAGCCAGGTGGCCACGGATCTAACCTTCATCTATTAGAGAGGCGTACCTAGGGTGCGGAGGATGGCGGGGGGTTCAAATTCGAAAGTCCCCTCTCCGGCCTCAGCTTCAGGGGGGGGGGCGGGCGGGGTCGAATTTTTTTTCACATTAAATATTAAGTGCATAATCTCATGTCATTGTGTCGAATATCATTGTGTCGAATGTCATTGTGTCGAATGTCATTGTGTCGAATGTCATTGTGTCGAATGTCAAAATGTAGTGACCCCCCCCATAGAGGCCAAGCCCCCACCCCCCCCCCCGGCCCCCATATCCCTAGGTTCGGCACCGATCAGATATCTATCGAGATTTGATTTGATCTTAAATCAAATATTTGAAAATCCTACTGATTCGGTCATAAATCGAGATCATGTATCGAGACATTTAAGCTAGATCTACAAAAGTCGCGTGCCACGTCATACAAAAGGTTGAAAAATAAAATTTAAAAATTATCGCGGGGGCCGTGGGGGTGGAAAACATTTTACTGTAAAACTTCAATTACACCGACCCGAAAAAATTGGAACGTGTCCGAACCATTGTCACTACTGAGGTACCTGTGGATCGCTCGGATACCGGCTAAAAATGAGATATATTGACCATTCATCATGGGGATAGCAATACTCTTGTTTACTTCTGGTCACGTGTCCGAATGGGCCCCCGTGTTTAGAAATGACCTGGAAGGAGTGGGTCAACTGCAGATGGCTAAAATGTTTTTAAGTAGAAATATGTAATGCAGGCGATGAACCTGGTGATGCGCGGGTGTTAAGGAAGGCGTGTGGCAGAACGCTACAGATGGGAAAGGGCTTGTTGCGGAACGCTACGGGTTATAAGGAAGGTTTGTTATGACACGGGTTGGGAACAGGGGTGGGGGGAGGGGGCAGCACTTCACGGGTGGGAAAGGGCACCTGTTGCAGCACGCTACGCGAGGAGGCTTGTTGTCAAAGGGCGCAAGAACTTAATCGTTAGATTGTCATTTTTTAGCGAAGAGTATATTTAGAATAAATTGGCTACATTGTAACAAAATACACTTACTAGTAATACAGTTATTTTTTGGCTCAACTTCTTTCCTTACTATATTGTAATTAACGCACAACATTACTTGGTGACCGTGTTCAATTCAATACATCACTGTCCATTTGAAGGTGTCGTGGCCATCTGAATGACCATTTGAATGACCATCTGAATGACCATTTGAATGACCATCTGAATGACCATTTGAATGATCATCTGAATGACCACCAGAGTTTTGCAAAGAGTACCGTGGTCAATACCCCCTTGAAATTCCCACGTGTAATATCAGATGAGTGGATTTTCAATATCTGTATCTGTTTGATGTGTTTATGTGGGTAAATAGTTGATTTTAAATTGCGGTGCTAAAAAATATGGCTTTACTTGAGGTTACCTGGCATTTCTTACCACTGCTCTTCGAAGGCTTGAGTGTGCCAACATGACCCTGGGCCCGTATGGGGCTTCGGCAGTATGCGCAACTACAATAGGCCTTCGGCAGGTGTCATTTGCCGGCCGAGGGCTATAAGAGTAAGCTAGTGGTTCTCAAACGACCAACTAAGACAACTTTTGTTGTTACGATTCACCGGTAAAGAAAAACTACGAATAGAGAAAGACAGTTCAAGCGTCGATAATTTTAAATCTAGATTTTTACTTCTTTTAAGTCTTCCCAACTAACTTCTTGCTCTACATGTGACCCAGTTTCTACTCATTCAAATGTTCAGCCACCTGATACTCACGATACACCTTTCACCACACACCTGTCACCACACACCTTTAACCACATACATGTCACCACAAACACTTTTCACCACACTCTAGTGCCTACCACCCTATATCAGCACACAGTGCACTCAGTGCACACACATGTCACCACACACCTGTCACCACACACCCTTAACTACAAATTTGTTAGAACACACAGCCTAGTCCAGCGGTTCTCAGACTTCTTTGGCCTTTCCTTCCGTTCTATGAGAACATCCTACCTTTATGCCCCGGCAACCAACTTCCCTGAGCGAAGCAAGCCACGCCATTAACGACATATCAAGAGTGGGGTGGGGGCAGGCCAAAGCCTTTAAATTTAATACATAATCGTCTAGTCTGGCGTACGTACGGGCGCGTGCGAGCGTGCGTATAACTTCTGCGACTAAAAATGGACTGGGGAATTCCAAAATGTATGTCTCACTCAAGGGGAGTGAACTCTTGCTTGGCTAAAAATAGTCTTGGGAATTCCAAGTAGGGCGCAAATTATGTAAAGTTGTAAAGATGGTCAAAGGAATACAACACTCGCCGCTCCGGGTGCCGGGCCTTTGATCTAGTAATTAAATAAAAGGTCAGCAAATCTGGATCACGATTCACCAATTAGCACACACAACACAGCACACAGAAACACAGACACATAAACACAGACACATAAACACAGACACATAAACGCAGCACACATAAACACAGCAAACATAAACACAGCAAACATAAACACAGACACATAAACACAGACACATAAACACGGTACACATAAACACAGCACACATAAACACAGCAAACATAAACACGGACACATAAACACAGACACATAAACACAGACACATAAACAAACACAGCACACATAAACACACACATTAAACAGCACACAAAACAAAGCAAACATAAACACAGCACACATAAACACAAACACATAAACACAGACACATAAACACAGACACATAAACACAGCAAACATAAACACAGCACACATAAACACAGACATATAAACAAACACAGCACACATAAACACAGACACATAAACAAACACAGACACATAAACACAGACACATAAACACAGCACACATAAACACAGCAACCATAAACACAGACACATAAACACAGACACATAAACACGGCACACATAAACACGGCACACATAAACACAGCACACATAAACACAGCACACTTAAACGCAGACACATAAACACAGACACATAAACACAGACACATGTTAACAAACTGAGTGTCGCCCATTGAACTAAGATTGTCGCCGAGTAAGCTCGAAGTTCATTTAATTTTAAATCTCTTTTTCTAAAAAAGTTATGTAGCCAATTTTCTTTTGAATGTCACCCAGTCGAAACTCCTTTAAGTAAGTTTACGACATAACGATGTACAAGAAATAAATGTATTAATCTTTAATATATCACAAGGTTGTGACGATAAAAAAATTCATTATGGTAATGTTGAAATAAATTTTAAAAATGTAATTAATTTAATGCATATCAGAATTACATAAAAAGAAACGAATGATAATATCCCATTAATAACTTGGGTGATTGGTCATTCAAATCTATGAGTCCAACATTAATCAGAATGTGTACAACTGACCGACTCAAAGTTCTACTCAAACGGACACAAGTAAAAAAAATATTAAAGTAAATCTTAAAACAGGTGTACAATCCACTCGACTCTGTTAAATAGAATGTGTACTACCATCTGGTATTCCAACTAATCGATAAACAAAATCATTTTTTTTGTAAATTAGTTACTGATCCTTTGATATTACAGGTGTCCTGTATATTGTCCTATTTTTTGTCCAGTATTTTGTCCTGTATTTTTATTTTGTTATCTAAAAATTAAAAACGAACCTTTCAATTATTTGAAAATTATTTTTAAGGAGCATCAGGATGACAGTCAAGGTTTAAACCACACGACCATCCTCGTAACAGATAGCCCAGGGCAGTTCGTATTGAGGACAGTTCATATTGAGGACAGTTCATATTGAGGGCAGTTCATATTGAGGGCAGTTCATATTTAAGGCAGTTCATATTGATGACAGTTCATATTGAGGGCAGTTCATATTGAGGACAGTTCCTTATTGAGGGCAGTTCATATTGAGGGCAGTTCATATTGAGGACAGTTCATATTGAGGGCAGTTCATATTGAGGGCAGTTCATATTGAGGGAGCAGTTCATATTGAAAGGTTCCAGAGATACCTCATGCGAGGCTAAGTAGAGCGAATCATACGTGAGTGTAAATGCAGGTCCTAATAAAGTAATTTTGCATCTATATCGTATCGAAACGCTCCTAATCAATATGCACCCCTTAACACAAGGAGTCTGAGACTTTCTGCCCAGTTACCACCCTCAAAGGCCCAGCTATCACCCCTCAAAGATCCAGTCACCACCTCCAAAGGTCCAGTTACCTACCCTAAAAGATCCAGTCACCACCTCAAAGATCCAGTTATCACCCTCAAAGATCCAGTCACCACCCTCAAAGATCCAGTTACCCAATGATAGATCCAACACCACCTCAAAGATCCAGTTACCACCCTCGAAAATCCAGTTATCACCCTCAAAGATCCAGTCACCACCCCAAAGATCCAGTTACCACCCTCAAAAAATCCAGTTATCACCCTCAAAGATCCAGTCACCACCTCAAAGATCCAGTTACCACCCTCAAAGATCCAGTTATCACCCTCAAAGATCCAGTCAACACCCCAGAGGGGCAAAAGCTATCACACCTCAAAGATCCAGTCACCACCTCAAAGGCCCAGCTATCACCCTCAAAAGATCCAGTCACCACCTCAAAGATCCAGTTACCACCCTCAAAAATCCAGTTATCACCTCATATATCCAGTCACCACCTCAAAGATCCAGTTACCACCCTCAAAGATCCAGTTATCACCCTCAAAGATCCAGTCACCACCTCAAAGGGCCCAGCTATCACCCTCAAAGATCCAGTCACCACCTCAAAGGCCCAGCTATCACCCTCAAAGATCCAGTCACCACCTCAAAGATCCAGTTATCACCCTCAAAGATCCAGTCACCACCTCAAAGATCCAGTTACCACCCTCAAAGATCCAGTCACCACCTCAAAGATCCAGTTACCACCCTCAAAATCCAGTTATCACCCTCAAAGATCCAGTCACCACCTCAAATATCCAGTTACCACCCTCAAAGATCGAGTTATCACCCTCAAAGATCCAGAAATCAACACCTCAAAGGGCCAGCTATCACCCTCAAAGATCCAGTCACCACCTCAAAAGGCCCAGCTATCACCCTCAAAAGATCCAGTCACCACCTCAAAGATCCAGTTACCACCCTCAAAGATCCAGTTATCACCCTCAAAGATCCAGTTACCACCCTCAAAGATCCAGTCACCACCTCAAAGATCCAGTTACCACCCTCAAAGATCCAGTTACCACCTCTAAGATCCAGTCACCACCCTCAAAGGTCAGTTACCACCTCAAAAAGAACCAGTCACCACCTCAAAGATCCAGTTACCACCCTCAAAGGTCCAGTCACCACCTCAAAGATTCAGTTACCACCCTCAAAGGTCCAGTCACCACCTCAAAGATCCAGTCACCACCCTCAAAGGTCCAGTCACCACCTCAAAGATCCAGTCACCACCTCAAAGATCCCTAATAGGCCGCTACTTTATATATTTAAATAGGTGCTATGACGGCGGTGTACCTATGAGAAGGTACGAACATTTTGTATTCTGAAGTTTGAAAGTTCATTTAATTTGGATCATCGATAATAAGCGAATTCCAGGGAGCTGAGAAATCGAAGATGCACTAGGAGCGTTACGTGTGTCCTACAATCAAAATTACCCGTAATCAGCCGTTCCGTGATTACACTCCTCCTCCGCCCTCCTCCCCTCCTTTAAGTAATTGGATTAAATCTGATGCTAATCGACATGATCTTTTTTAATCAAAAGAGCAATGGGGTGGGGTGGTGAGGGGGAAACGCTCTATAGCATACAGCCCTTGACTAGAAAAAACTACCATGGCACATCCATCAATAAATCACTAGACCAGATGTTAAATAATACAACTGGAGTAGCTGCTACTACAAGCTAGTCACATGATACAGCTGTAATTGCTGAAACTACAAGTTAGTCACTTTGAACTAGCGATCACTGATCACTCTTTCCCCTGGGAAAAAAAAAGCCACATTTAAGTTTTGTTTTGTTTGTTTTTATAATTCTCAGTTGGTCCATGTTTATGTTTAGTATCAACTACTCAGAATTTTTGTTCCAAAATTTTTCAGTACAAAAAAAAATGTTTGGCTGTTAAAGGCAAATTATATGATAATAAAACTTTTGTCTGAAAAATAATTCAGTTGGGACACGTTTACAATTACCTTTTTAGTCATTTTTGTATGACGAGTGTTGAGTTTTTAGATAAGTCATAATTTAATTCAATGTTTTGTGTCTGTATGACGGGTGCAAGGAACGGAAAACTTGGGGAGGTGGTGGTAGGGGAGGGGGGGGTACTCGTTTTACAAAGTTTGTCACAAGTATGATGCTACATAATCTGTTGCAAGTGTTTGGGTAATAGCCCTCCTTGTGTTGCACTGCGATAAGCTTGTTGCAGTCATTGCAAATATTTATAAGCTTATATTGATATTTGGATTTCTCTCTCTTTATATTAGGCATACATTTTAAGGGCGAATGCTCAGTTTTTGAAATTCAAAAAGTTATAAATCATACTCTGAGTTGGCACAGGCCCAACTGTAATCATTTCGCGCTACTTTCAACAGAAAATACGTTAATACTGAGATGGCGTTAGGAGAAAACATTTGTAAGGCTAATATCATTTATTTTTATTTAATTATTTTTTTGATATCATAAATATTATACAATGGATAATTGTTTAAATTCGGGCGCACCAAAAGGTTTAAGGACCCTGAGCACAGTACCTACTGTCTATAGAATAAGACGACCATTTGCTAAAGTAGACCCATACCGGCCACTTTTGCATATAAGCCCTTTATATATCTGAAAGTCTCTGCCTATGGCGCCATATATGTCTGAAAGTCTATACACCAGGGGCCCCACATATTTCTGGAAGTCTCTACCATGGGCCCCACATATTTCTTGAAAGTCTCTGCCATGGGCCCCACATATTTCTGGAAGTCTCTGCCATGGGCCCCACATATTTCTGGAAGTCTCTGCCATGGGCCCCACATATTTCTGGAAGTCTCTGCCATGGGCCGCACATATTTTGGAATGCCTCTACCTGGGGGCCCCCACAGACCGAAGAACGACTGTGAGTGAGTGTTGTCGATGTGTGCATAAGTTTGTGTTTGTATATTCGGGCTGAATAGATAGATAGATAGATAGATAGATAGATAGATAGATAGATAGATAGATAGATAGATAGATAGATAGATAGATAGATAGATAGATAGATAGATAGATAGATAGATAGATAGATAGATAGATAGATAGATAGATAGATAGATAGATAGATAGATAGATAGATAGATAGATAGATAGATAGATAGATAGATAGATAGATAGATAGATAGATAGATAGGCTATTATTCAGACAGTAAAGTCCACAGTTCTGACCAGAGTTTGATATCCAAGAATCTATCCAAATTACAGAATGATTCAATAAAGTCTTGTGGTTGTGGCTGGATACAATGGCCAGAAATGGAAGAAAGATTCTATCAACTGTATTGATCAGGTTGGAACACAACAATGTATGTTCCATTATGGTGATCAGTAAGTGTACTGTATGAATCAGCAAACTGTGTGAGGTTTTAAATATTATAACATTAGGGCCAATGTTCCCTGTAATTTTCTGAAAGCTGCGTGGATCAGGAAGATAATTACCTGTATTTGGTAAATGTATAGCTGTGTACGTCAGAAGATATTAGCTATATTTTATAAATGCAGCCCCGTAGCGTGAAAATTCTACAGCAGGGGCCAGGCATTCTACAGCAGGGGCCAGGCAATAGCGGGGGGGGGGGCAGGTAATAAATTTTACTAAGTAGAGCAAATAAGCAGAGGGGTTTATTCAATAAACTTTATAAAATCTAAAAGTTGTAGTTACTATAACTTAAAGTATTACAGTTATTCTGAATCTATTTGTTTTAAAATAAGTCGGCACTGCGACAGCGACAGTGACAGTGGTCTGGTCTTCTTGCATCTTCACTAATCTTCAGTGCAGATTTTTAATTAAGCATTCGTACAGCAACCAATAAAACGCTACTGGAACTGTAAAGCGTTCAGTTCCATATAGATTTTGATTTTTTTTTTCCTTTAACCGCATGATGGCTACTGACATAAAGAAATAAAGGACGTTTTATATTGAATGTTATCGATAATATCGAATGAAAATAGGGAAGTGCTGCGATTTCCACAGTGCTTATACGCGTGCCTCCACTACATACGTCAGTCACTTGAAAATAACTTTTGTAGATTTGAAAAAAAAAAAACCGGAAAAGAAATAAATAAAATCAACAAAATTAATTTAAAGCAATTTTAACATTTCCTTAAAAGAATGAAATATTTTCAGACGATTAACTAAACAAATTATCTGGAATTAGCCGCGCTCGGATTACATCCATGAACAATTTAATGCAGATAATTGAAGGATTTACCGTAATTTGTGTTCTAAAACTGGGCAATGACAGAATTAAAAAAAAAAGATGATTGGTAGGATTGTGTTATGACGTCATTCAACTAAAAGCTAAACGTCTCCGCCAGTCAACTGAACTGAATCCGCCCGCGCATCCCCCCATCCACTCACCCCACCCCTTTTATTTGCACTTTCCCCCCCCCCCCCGTTCACAGAAATTCAATTTTTCTGTCCAATCCTGGACCCTGGTGAATAATTCCTGTCACCGCTTCGTCAATAGGGCCATTAGGCGAGCATGCGCATTTGCTATTCATCTTACTTCCGGCTTCCGGTTGCGATGGAGGGGGTGTCGGCTGCCTTTAATTTAGGCAGGCCCAAAAATATAAAAATAAAACTACCCAAGTTATTGACTCGCGATGTTATTGGTGACGGTCATTTCTGAGTAAGTTACAGTGACCTCACTTACAGCCCATGGAAGTGTTTCAATAGATAATCAATAACGATTTTCTTGTTAAGTTACAACAAAGTGCCCCAACTTTAATTTTAGCCATGACTTTCGAATCCGGATATTGAAATACTGACGATGTTAAGAAATGCCAAAATATAACCTTTTTTTATTGTTTTTTTTTTTAAATGAAATGCAAGATCTATCATTGAAATTTTCTTTTAACATTACTAACACTTTCGTAATTATGTATCAAATAACGATGCAATGTATTCAAATGAGGCTCATGTTATCACAGACGGGGTGTAAAGCTAAACCGGGCTGCTGCTTATGTCAGTAACAAGGGAGATGCGCCAGAATAATTCATACTTCCATTTTTGCTCCTATTATATTTTTCCGACCAATGACAGCTCTACTTTGCCGCAAACGCCGTACGTTGGCCATCTATGGTATCACGTGATTCCGCGATGGAAACGAGCTTATAAGTAGAATGGCTTGGCCAGTAAACACGTGAATCTGTAGGCGGTGGATATGGAAGAACAAGGGAGGCTATAAATAAAGGGTTTATGGGGATCTGACCCCCAGACTCTCACCACCACCGAGTGACAACAGCCTTTGTGTGGGGGGGGGGGGGGGGGTAATTAAACTATGCGATCGACAAAGGGCCTCTTCAATTATAAATCTCATGCAAAGAGGGCGCTGACCTGTATTTTTTTGGGTCACCAAATGTCTCTGTAAGTTTACATAGAGCCACCAAATGTCTCTGTAGATCTACATAGAGCCACCAAATATCTCTGTAGGTCTACATAGAGCCACCGAATGTCTGTAAAAGGTTGTTTGTTTTTTTTTCTGAAAGTCTGCATAGGGCCAGCAAAGACTTAGAGAACGGCTGTGCAAGTGTGTGAGAAATGTCTGATACAGTGTCCTTACATTACCTAAGTGACGAATGATTACATACAGATATCAGTAATTGTTATACAACTACCTCATACAGATATCAGTACTGACAACACCGAACCAGTTACTCGCATTTGTGTTGGGTCGAGTGGGGGTGTGGTTACCGGAAAGAAGATGATATAGACGAACGTCTGATTTTGTTCTATCACAGACCAGTCTCAAATAAAAAAAAAACAGAATACATTTTTTTTCCGAACGTCAGCCTAACCAATGCAGTACTTTGGTGTCGCCAAGTTAACAAAACGTGTCACATAGTAAAGTTCAAAATACAGACATTGGGTGACAACAAACTCAGTTCAATTAGTTTGATGTAACTACACTTTGGCCTTTTTTATTACAGGCGCCTTGTTAAAACTCCTTAAGTGTGTAATCTTCGATCTAATAATCACATAATCAAAACATTTACATCAACTTGGAACAAACTCAATGTTTGATTTTATAATTAAGACTAAACTAATTCGTTAAACACACATTTTAGATCTAATAATTTTTTATTGAATTACCGTCTAGTTTGGCAGTTTTCAAAAATGTACATTATAAGTACATTAAGTAATAAGTCAAAAAGAGAAGAGTAAGTTAAGTTCCCTTAAGCCCCTAAGGGCTCATCGAGACGTCTGTTTCAGGTATTGCGTGGTTAGCACAAACCCCCACCGCCCTAACTTCCCCTTTAAAGCTGGGTGGACTTTGGAGACTTTCACCAGAACCTGAAAAAATCCCCAACGTTCTCTCTGAGGTTCGAACCCGGAACACCTCCGGTCGACAGTGGAGCACTCTATACCCACCCCCTCAAAAATTAGAAAAGCAGTGAAAATCTTGATATACTGATTTTGATGGTGGTCTATCAGATGATTGGTTGAATAATAAACTGTTTAGTTTAGAAATAAAAAGAGTGGAAATGATTAGCTTCAAGACATGACGTTGTCATCGGAACTGTTCTTACGTTTTTGGGGCCCTAGTCCAAAGGTAAGTTTGGGGGGCTCCTTAAAAGTGGAGGGACTATATCGTCTACCTATAAGATTGGCCCTTCTTGTCACTATAAATATCGACCTATCGTTTGAAGACTTACAATTATAAAATGATGAAGCTTTAAATCTTTCATTGTGAGTTTGTGACCCATTAATGGGGATAACAAAATTAATAGACAAATGACATGATGTCATAAAGATATAATGGCATAATGATATAATAACATAATGATCTAATAGCATAATGATATAATAGCATAATGATATAATGACAAAATGATATGATGGCATAATGATATAATGGCATAATGATATGACATAACAGTTCAATAACATAATGAAATAATGACATTATGAAATAATGACATAATAACGTAATGATATATAGTAATATAAGAACATATTGCTATAGTGATATTTATTCATTCCCGTTATGGCCTCAGAGCCCTCAAACAGCTGGAGAAAATCTCTGTTTACCACTGCGACATCTACAACGTCAAATACTTTATTGTTGCTGAGACTTTTTAGACTTATAAACACACAGCTGCATTTAATCTAAAAATATCTCTAGTTCCGTGAAAACATGACACCTGATTCAACAACCTCAACATAGTTGCCGTATGGTACAAATTCAATTTACTAAGCCCCCATGAAGCTCTTGTTTGTTTACAGCAGTGGTTCCCAAAGTGGTCCCTACGGACCCCCCAGGGGTCCCCGGTATCATTCAGGGGGTCCGTGGAAAATTAAAATTCATTTGGGGGTAACTCCCTGGGGAACAACTTTAGGGGATCAGCGCAAGGTTTAATGTAAAAATAGTAAAATTATGATTCCATGTCTATTATGGAAATTAAAATAAACAAAACAATAAATAAACTAGTAGTGCCAGCTAATTAATTTAATAACAAGCTTGGCACGGTGTAGGATAGATGGTCAAAAAACACGTTTATACAGGAATGGAATAACGCCTCTGCATGCACTACAATATAAATTTAAACTACAAAAGATGTGTACATCGTGCATGAGTTTGGGTTCTATGTAATGCTAATTAAAAGTGTATACACAAAATGTCGTAGTCTTAGACAAAAAGGGAAGGATTTAATGGTTTTTCAAACAAAGAAAATATTTGAAAACACCGCCACCGTAACAACTCATTGTGAGATGATGATGATGGACTGCGTGCATTTTATAACATTTCTTTACTGTTTGCTAAGTCCGGAAAGAACTTTTTTTAATAGCTGTAAGTGAGATAATACACACAGATTTGCAGTAAAACAAGCTTTCGACATTATAAGAAAATTTCCATTGAGTAATAAATAATACAGTACATATTCGAAAATTGACGAAATGACTCAATCCGTGGAAAATTCTTATTTTTTAAAAACAGCTGAATTTTCTATCCAGCTAGACAAGTCCACAATACCAGGAAACGAAGTTTTACTTGTAGCATATGTAAGATTTGTAAAAGAAAATATATGTTGCTAAATGTCTGGAAACCGGTACAAAACGTTATTTACTGGATTTAAAAGATTTTTCGATGTAAAAGCTATATCATTGACTAATACCATATCTGTTGTAACTGACTGTACTCCGCCTACTATCAACACTTAACGGCTCTTCACGCAGACCTGAACCGAAGATTTAAAAACATTATTCACTTGGATATTCCCAACTGGGTGTTGAACCCTGTCAGAAGCGTGGCCAAACTGAGATCCCAAACACAGATAAATCCTTACTAATACACGAGCAGCTAATTGAAATGTCCACGAATGATAAACTTAAACCAATCTTTAAAAACAAGGATACTAAAATTCTGGTCACAAAAAGAGAGTCCAATTTGTATATAACGGATTATGGGTTATTGTGCAGAAGTTGTTGTCTGTTCTTCGGTCTTTCTATTTGGTAGAACGTTGATTCAGTGCCATTGATTCAGTGACGTTGATTCAGCGACGTTGATTCAGCGACGTTGATTCAGCGACGTTGATTCGGTGACGTTGATTCAGCGACGTTGATTCAGCGACGTTGATTCAGCGACGTTGATTCAGCGATGTTGATTCAGCGACGTTGATTCAGCGGAGTTGCATCCGACGTTGATTCAAAGCGACGTTGATTCAGCGACGTTGATTCAGCGACGTTGATTCAGTGACGTTATGAACCTCATCACAAAAAAGAAACCAACTAGAAATAAGTGCTCGTGAGATTAGCGGCCTACAACTAACAAACATTGAGTTTGACATATATACACTCATAACAAATCATCTAATTCATCCAAGTTATTATTTTTTTCTTTCTCATTTTTATAATTTAATTTTAAACAAAAATTATTATTTCAATAAATAAATCTTCAACAAATGTTTTTTTTTTTAATTTGTAATTTATATATTATTCATTTATGTACCTCTTTCACTTGGGGTCCATGGACACGTTTTGACTATGATAAAGGGTCCATGGGTCAAAAAAAGTTTGGTAACCACTGGTTTACAGTATACATGCACGGTCTACAATACATTATCAGCAATGAAGTAAAATGTGCACATATTCAAAGCAGCCTTTGATTGTAATGCCACATGTTGGGGATTCCGCAATCTGACCAAACATATATCATCAAGGGGACGCTGGTTTAATCAAGTGTCAAACTTTCGTTACCTTCCCTCCTCCCCCCAGTAAAGTATGCCAAATATTGCCCCCACCATTCAAACTTACGTAACGTTCACATATTAAATAAAGCAATAAGTAAATGTATATTTAACACTCCTGTATAACAAACTTCACTGTAAGTGATAAATGCACAACTTAAAAATGTGTGTTATAGAATTACGCTTAAATCACATCGCCGCAGGGCTCCAAACAGGGAATTATTTCACTTGTGAGCCCCCCCTTCCTGCAAAAACATTTTGTAGTATGGTCCCAATTTGTTAAATACGCCATTTTACTTTTATGCCTTTTAATAGTTTCTTTTCAATGATAATTTGTTCCATTTAATTGAATGAATCAAATTTATTTTGCATCGCTATGTAGCTCTTTAATTATAAAGTAAGTGGATTCTTTAAAATGTACTTCATTAGACTTAATTCTTTACAAAAAAACTATCCATCATTATCTTTATATAGTAGAATCAACGACGCATGCCACCACCACCCCTCCCCCAACCAACCTGCCGTTTCCCCCTCACCCCTCCAACCCGCTCTGGATAAATGGTTCTAACAAAACACCTGTATCATCCTGCCACCCTCAAATGGTGTGTAATATATAAATAATAAATGATTAATATTATAAATAAAGTAAAAGAAAAAAAATAAATAAATGAGCTTTAGAAAAGTATAACTAGATTTCAAAAAAATGTTTTACTCACAAAACACATTTCAAACTTACTTGTGACTATAGCAGAAGGCTATTTGCTGCCACCAATGAGCCAGATTTTTTATTTTTTTTTTATTTATTTATTTAGTTTTTAAACAAATTTTGTTTTCTAGATTTTGATCAATTCACAATGACGCTGCTCTCCAAAGTTTTTTTTTTTACTATATTTCAATATCGAAGTGCAGCTCTTATAAACCACTAACTCACCACTAAATAACCACTAACTGATCACTAACTGACCATTAACTGGCAACTAACTGACCACTAAATGGATACTAACTGGTCACTAACTGACCACTAACTGAACACTAACTGGTCACTAACTGACCATTAACTGGCAACTAACTGGCCACTAACTGACCACTAAATGGGAACCCCTGAATAGATGGCCTGCCCCATAACTGCTAACATTGATCATTTTTATAAATATAACTTTTTTTTAACTATCTATATCTATAATACAAATTTTACATCATGTGTTCCGGTTTCCGTCTGTCATCGCGACTTCCGTCTGTCATCCAACATGGCGGCATAAACAATTCAAAGATGGCAGAAACATTTACTGTTTTCTTCTTAACATGCATGATACTGGCCAGCCAAGAATTGTCTCCTACATGGCTGCCAGAAATGACATTGGACCAGCAATATGTTTAGTGCCGAGGTGAAAAAAACACCGTACACGGCAGGTTAGATCATGAATGCCAAATGGCAATCACAACGTAATACTGTTTTCGAACGCCTCATTTACCAAATGGCAATAAAGCGATCTTAGGAGAGTTATCACAAAATCATGCCAAAATATTTAGTGATACTCTCCGATACATATAATGTAATATTTATATTGTTTAAATTGTTTTTATTTCTAAAATATGTCTATTTCTAATGTACAATTATTTCCCTTTATTACTAACCTAAAATACGTCACATTTTTTTACTATTACGTCACATGAATGAATTGAATAAGGGTTGAGATTGAGTAGCGCTGTACACAACTTTTACAATGCAAACTAACCCATTTATGATGGGGGCTTCACACAGAGGGTGTATAGAGGGGCCCAGTTTGAGGAGGGCCCCCAAAATATTTTTTAAACTAAATATTAAGTACATTATCTCATGTCGAAATGTAATGGCTCCCGAAGATGCCTAAAATCCCTTGGTTCGGCATTGGGTTCACAGAACTATAATGTTGAAAGCTTTGATATGTCTTTCTTTTTTATGAGGCCTAATGTTTTCTGCGTCTGCGGCCTCAACTGCATTGATGGAATACTATGTTTTTAATTGAAGGTCAGCTAAAAGCTACACAACGATTCTTTCTTCTCGGGACCAAGCTTGAGAAGCGTCAAAAAATTATCTCATGTCAAAATGCAGGGACAGCTCCAAAAGAGGCCAAGCCCACCGGGCCCCTAAATCCCTAGGTTCTGCACTGCCGGGTCGGCAATTTTTCTTAGTTAATTGTACTATGCTACAATGTGTATAACAGTAAATAAACCACCTGCTAAACATGTAGCGTTTTGCTTAACACAAGCACTCACTCACGGTTCTCTTTTATTTATAAAATACGCCATGTTGAACATCATAAAACATTAAATGAATAACTGTTTGGAAAGGAGTCCATTAAAATATTATGAAGGAATATGATTTTTAGAGTTGTTGTTTATGTTTACCCATATTTTCTTTGGTAGGAACTATTTAACATATGAACTTTATTTGATGTATTATTAGGTGTCCCTATTCTCAAATGTATTTTGGCTACAATAATCTGTTCATGTCCTTGGGGCCACTGCAAGTATATAGACTGATTGTTAACGCGCTGAAATATATATCACCATTTTCAACTCCAACTGTGTGCCTACTCGCCGGTCCGGGTACCGGGCCTTTGATAACTAGTATATAACAAATGACATTTAAAATCTACATAACAGACTTCTAAATTTTCGATTTTGTTAGTAAAAATAATATTTATATATGGGTTTCATAGCTACTAAAGGTATTGTGTGTGGGTCTATATACAAAATTATTCACACAAATGCATGATAAGTATTAGCTTCTAGTAGTGATACAGTGTATTGATGCATTAAGATAGTACATCTGGGTTTAATAGATGATACAGGCAAGTACTACAATCTTCGAAACTAAATATCACAATGTAGATAGTTTGAACCATCAGTTATGAAAAAAAATGATGCTTAGGTAATAGAGAACTTTCTAGAAAAATCTTTGTCAGTTAGATGTTATTTCAATATTTCTTTGTTACTTCAATTTTGTTAGGCGAGAATATGAGACACCTTCCCCCATAACTATACTGTGTGGGTGTAAGCGGTGTATGTGTGTGGGTGTAAGTGGTGTATGTGTGTGAGTGTAAGTGGTGTATGTGTGTGGGTGTAAGCGGTGTATGTGTGTGGGTGTAAGTTGTGTATGTGTGTGGGTGTAAGTGGTGTATGTGTGTGGGTGTAAGTGGTGTATGTGTATTGGTGTAAGCGGTGTATGTGTGTGGGTGTAAGCGGTGTATGTGTGTGGGTGTAAGTGATGTATGTGTGTGGGTGTAAGTGGTGTATGTGTGTGGGTGTAAGCGGTGCATGTGTGTGGCTTAAGTGGCGTGTATGTGTGTTGGTGTTTGTTGTGTATGTGTGTGGGTGTAAGTGGTGTATGTGTGGGTGGCAGGTGTATTGTGTGGATGTAAGTGATGTATGTGTGTAGGTGTAGTGGTGTATGTGTGTGGGTGTAAGTGGTGTATGTGTGTGGGTGTAAGGGGTGGATGTAAGTGGTGTTTGTGTGCGGGTGTAAGTGGTGTATGTGTGTGGATGTAAGTGGTGTATGTGTGTAGGTGTAAGTGCTGTATGTGAGTAGGTGTAAGTGGTGTATGTGTGTGGGTGTAAGTGGTGTATGTGTGTGTGTAAGTGCTGTATGTGTGTGGATGTAAGTGGTGTATGTGTGTGGGTGTAAGAGGTGAATGTATGTGGGCAAAGTGGTGTATGTGTGTGGTGTAAGGGCGTATGCGTGGAGACGCTTGGCGTATGTGCTGAGGCGTAAATGGCGCATGCGTGTGACGTGCGGCGCATGCGGTGGGGTGTAAGAGGTGCATGCATGTGGCGTGAGCGGTGCGCGTGTGGCTACGGGCGCATGTGTGGGGGTGTGTGCGGCGCATGTGTGGCGTATGGCTTATTGTGTGACGGGCACGCATGCGTTGAGGCTGAGTTGCGTATGTGCGTTTGCGTACTGGCGTATGTGTGGCTGTAAGGGGCGGATGGGCAGGTTTGTGCGCGGGCGTAAGTGGTGCATGTGTGACGGGGGCATGTGCATGTGCGTAGGTGCAAGTGCTGCATGGGAGCAGGCGTATGGTGCATGCGTGATTGCGTAAGTGGTGTATGTGCGTGTAGATGTGCTGCATGTGTGTGGACGTATGTGGGGTATGTGTGTGGGCGTAAGAGGTGAATGTGGCTGTATGTGGGCGGCGGCCGTGCGTGGTGCAAGGGGTGCATGCGTAGACGCGGCGTATGCGTGCAGGTGTAACGGTGCATGTGTGACGTGCGGTGTATGTGTGTGCGTAAGAGGTGCATGTATGTGGGTGCAAGTGGCGTATGTGTGTGGGTTTATGCAGTATGTGTGTGGTGCATTTGGTGTGCATGTGTGTGGGTGGGTGGTGCATTTGTGTGGATGTAAGCCACGCATGTGTGTAGGTGTATTTTTGTGGTATGTGGTGTATTTTTTTTGGTGCATGTGTGGGTGTAAGAGGGGGTGGGGGGATGTAAGTGGCGTTTCAGGGTGGCGGTGTACAGTTTTTATGCGTGTGGATGTACTGGTGTATGTGTGCAGGTGTATGCTGTGCCGTGAGCAGGTGCAAGTGGCGTATGTGCGTGGGTGTATGGTTTATGTGTGTGTGTAAGGGCTGTATGTGTGTGGATGTAAGTGCTGTATGTGTGTGGGTGTTAAGAGGTGAATGTATGTGGGTGTACTGGTGTATGTGTGTGGGTGTATGGTTAATGTGTGTGGGTGTAAGTTTTATATGTGTGTAGGTGTATTGGTGTATGTGTGTGGGTGTACTGGTGTATGTGTGTAGGTGTATTGGTTAATGTGTGTGGGTGTACTGGTGTATGTGTGTGGGGTGTATGAGGTGTATGGGCATGTGGGTGTATGGTGTATGTGCATTGTGTACTGGTGTATGTGTGTGGGTGTACTGGTGTATGTGTGTTGGTGTTGTTATGTATGTGTGTGGGTGTAAGTGGTTAATGTGTGTGGGTTTAAGGGTGTATTGTGTGGATGTACTGATGGGCGTATGTGTTAAGGTTGAGTCTGTATGTGTGGGTGTGTTGGTGTATGTGTGTGGGTGTATATTTGTGGATGTAAGTGGTGTTTGTGTGCGGCTTTAAGTGGTTTATGTGTGTGGACGTATTGGTGTATGTGTGTAGGTGCAAGTGCCAGGCTGTGAGTGAGGGTGTATGGTGTATGTGTGTGGGTGGGCGGTGTGGGCTGTGTGTGTAAGGCTGTATGTGTGTGGACGTACTGGTGTATGTGTGTGGTGTAAGAGGTGAACGTATGTGGGTGTACTGGTGTATGTGTGTGCGTTTAAGGGGTGTATGTGTGTAGATGTAAGTGGTGTTGCGTGTAGGTGTAAATGGTGTGTGTGTGTGTGATGTAAGTGGTTATGTGTGTACTGCAAGAGGTGGTTGTATGTGGGTGTAAGTGGTGTATGTGTGTGGGAGCTTTACTGGTGTATGTGTGTGGGTGTAAGGGTGTATGTGTGTGGGTGGGCGGTGTATCAGTGGATGGGTGCAATGTGGCGTGTAGTATAGTTGTTTATGTGTGTGGTGTATATAGTGTATGTGTATGGTATTTGGGTGGATGTAAGTGGTGTTTGTGTGCGGTTATGGTTAATGTGTGGTGATTGTAAGTGGTGTATGTGTGTAGGTGTAAGTGGTCTATATGAGCAGGGTGTATGGTTAATGTGTGGGCAAAGTGGTTTATGTGTGTGTGTATGCTGTATGTGTGTGATGTATTGGTGTATGTGTGTGGGTGTAAGAGGTGAATGGATGTGGGTGTAAGTGGTGTATGTGTGTGGAGTGTACGTAAGTGGTGTATGTGTGTAGGTGTAAGTGGTGTATGTGTGTGAAATATGGTGTATGTGTGTGGAAGGTGTAAAGGGTGGTGTATGTGTGGGTGGGTGTAGTGTGTAATAAGTGGTGTATGTGTGTGGGTAAGTAGGAGTGGATGTATGTGTGTAGGTGTAGTGGTGTATGTGTGTGGGGGGTAAGTGATGTATGTGTGTGGGTGTATGGGTGGATGTAAGTGGTGTTTGTGTGAGTGGTGGTGTATGTGTGTGGATGTAAGGGGTGGGGCCATGTGAGTAGGGTGTATGGTGTATGTGTGTGGGTGTAAGTGGTGTATGTGTGCGTGTGTAGTGATGTATGTGTGTGGAAAAGGGCATGTGTGGGGTTAAATATGTAAAGTGGTGTATGTGTGTGGGAGTGTGAGTGGTGTAAGTTTTATGTGTGTAGGTGTAAGTGGTGTATGTGTGTGGGTGTAAGTGGTTATGTGTGTAGGTGTAGTGGTGTATGTGTGTGGGTGTAGTGGTGTATGTGTGTAGGTGTAGTGGTGTTGCGTGTGGGTGTTGTTGGTGTATGTGTGTGGGTGTACTGGTGCATGTGTGTGGTGTATGTGGATCTATGGCATGTGTGCGGGCAGTAAGTGGTGCATGTGTGTGGATGTAAGTGGCGTGCGTGTGTGGCTTAAAGTGGTGTATGTGTGTGGGTGCAAGTGGCATATGTGTGCAAGTGGTGCATGTGTGCGTATGGTGTATGTGCAGGTGTATGGTGTATGTGTGTGGGTGTATGGGTGCATGTGTGTAGACGTAAGTGTAGTATGTGTAGGGTAAATGGTGTATGTGTGTTGACGTAAGTGGTGTATGTGTGTGGGCTTAAGTAAGAGGTATGTATGTGGGTGTAAGTGGTGTATGTGTGGTGGTTTATTGGTGTATGTGTGTGGGTGTGGGCGGTGCATGTGTGTGGCATGGTGTTGGGTGTATCAGTGGTGATACGTAAGTGATGTATGTGTGTAGGTGTAGTGGTGCATGTGTGTACTGTAAGCAGGCATGTGTGGTAAGGTGGATGTAAGTGGTGTTTGTGTGCGGCGTATTGGGGCATGTGTGTGGACGTAAGTGGTTTATGTGTGTAGGTGTATGTCTTTATGTGATTGAGGGTGTAAGGGGAATGTGGGTGGGTGTATGTAGGGTATGTGGGTGTAATGTATTGTATGTTGTGTGTGGATGTATGCTGTATGTGTGTGGGTGTAAGAGGCAGAATGTATGTGGGTGTATTTAGGTATGTGTGTGTGGGTGTAAGTGGCATATGTGGTGGGTGTGAACTTTTGAGGCGTGTAGGTGTACTGGTGTATGTGTGTGGGCGTACTGGTGTATGTGTGTAGGTGTATGTGTGGGTGTAAGTGGTGTATGTGTGTGGGTGTAAGTGGTGTGTGGGTGTAAGTGGTGTATGTGTGTGGGTGTAAGTGGTGTATGTGTGTGGGTGTAAGTGGTGTATGTGTGTGGGTGTAAGTGGTGTATGTGTGTGGATGTAAGTGGTGTATGTGTGGTGTGCATGTAAGTGGTGTATGTGTGTGTGTGGATGTAAGTGGTGTATGGTGTGTGGATGTAGGTGGTGTATGTGTGTAAGTGTGTAGGTGTATGGTGTATGTGTGTGGGTGTATGTAAGTGATGTATGTGTGTAGGTGTAAGTGGTGTATGTGTGTGGGTATAAGGGGTGGATGTAAGTGGTGTATGTGTGTGGGTGTAAGTGGTGTATGTGTGTGGGTGTAAGTGGTGTATGTGTGTGGGTGTAAGTGGTGTATGTGTGTGGATGTAAGTGGTGTATGTGTGTAGGTGTAAGTGGTGTATGTGTGTGGATGTAAGTGGTGTATGTGTGTGGGTGTAAGTGGTGTATGTGTGTGGATGTAAGTGGTGTATGTGTGTGGATGTAAGTGGTGTATGTGTGTGGATGTAAGTGGTGTATGTGTGTGGATGTAGGTGGTGTATGTGTGGGTGTGTGTGTTGGTGGAGGGAGGTGTGGGGGGATCCTTGATCAATTCTACGTGAGTGTATATTATTTGTTTATAAATTACTACGTGAGTGTATATTATTTGTGTATAAATTATTATTATTAGTGCCATACATTTAGATAGCTAGGCCAATGTCTTAATACAAATGAAAATACAAGTAGAATTGACTAAGCAGTATAATGAGCCAGCAAGCAAACTAAATAATCTAAAAAATAATGGAGAAAAAAATATCACATATCATGATGTCCGTATAATCTTTCCCTCCCCCCCCCCCCGCTCCACATCTTAGTCAAGTTCTGTAACCAGGTTTTATTGACTCAAGGGAGACACTGTTGACATATTTGAGAGCCATTGTCAAAAGTACATGAAATTCTCTACTCCCGACCCGGAAAAAGTACTGTTCCACACTGTAAGACGGTCCTGGATGCAAGCATAATTGCGGAGCTAAGGGGCAACACCCGATGTTCCAAAATATTCTGTAGGGGAAACAATAAAGACTTAAATACGATAAAGAACACACTTCGGATACACATAAAGAGATAAATAATGAAGTCTCTGTGCAGTCTTGGTTTGTTTTGTTTGTTTTATCATTATCTATTAGGTCGTCGCTTTCTGTTTTTTTTGACGCTCCCAATACACGTTATAGTAATAAAGTTGATTTCGTTTCATAGTATTGTTTATGTTTCATTTGTTTAAATATTTTGATCCATTGTGTTTTGTTGAGGAGCCATTTTCTAAGTCAATGCGTCCTTTTAAAATGAATATGTTTGTGTTATACCATCACGACTTATAACACAAGTAACAACAACAAGGTATTGGTTAAAGGAAATATAATATGATTTATGTTGAATAAAACTCTTTTATTCCATTGAGATAAAATTTAGATAATTTGCTGTAACTTTTAGATAGTCCACAAAATTTTTCGTCTATTTCTGGATATTTTTTTTTCTGAAAAAAAAAAAAGAGTTGGCAGATCCTCACTATGATAAAATATTAAGTTGGAAAGTTAACAGTATGAGATAACTGTGAAAATGCAATGTGTGTTAACATATGTTGAATTATTTCCCCTGATCCATTTTCACTGTCCCGACATGTTTTTTTAGTACCGGGTATATCATTTTTCAAGAGAGATGAGTTAAAATAAAAGTAAACAATTTCTTTATATGGGAATGGTTGCTACATGATTATTTTAAGTTTTTTTTTATTAAGAAGCCCAACAGAATGTAGCCACTTATTTGTGCAGCGTAATTTCTTTTTAAATAGTGGAATTTCAAATGGTTTTAATGGTGACAAGGAAATTAGATATTCAAGAATGATTCAGTGAAAACTTCAGGTAGATAGCAATACAGAATATGAACCGCTCAACTGATACGGGCAGTAAATTGAGAAAATAATACCTTTGAAATAAGTACTTGTTTAGCCTTTTACAGAGTGAAAACCACCTACCAAATTATGTGAAGATGGAGGCATAAAAAATAAACTTCACATGTCGAACTTTGCCGACAGTTTTGATCGCTACCGGTAGAACTTCAATTCAATAATTTAAAATCTGACACAATAAGTAGATATACTGGCATGTAAAAGCCACCTTTACCATTTATGGTGGAAGCGAGGGCTCAGCAATAATATGGCAGACTCGATCGTAGAATTGATCGAATCCCCCACACCTCCCTCCACCAACACACAATTACCCACACATACACCACCTACATCCACACACATACACCACTTACATCCACACACATACACCACTTACATCCACACACATACACACTACATCCACACACATACACCACTTACACCCACACACATACACCACTTACATCCACACACATACACCACTTAACCTACACACATACACCACTACATCAACACACATACACCCCTTACACCCACACACATATACCACTTACACCCACACACATAACATCCACACACATAACTGACAAACACATTTCACTTAGAAAGTTCTCACCCACACACATATTACACTAAGCATCATTTTGTTTTTTATCGCCTAACAAAATGATAACAAAGTCATCTAACTGACAAAGATTTTTCTAGAAAGTTCTCTATTACTATCATTTGTTTTTTATAACTGATGGTCCAAACATTGTGATATTAAGTTTCGAAGATTGTAGTACTTGCCTGTATCATCTATTAAAGCCAGATGAACTATCTTAATACATCAATATACTTTATCACTACTAGAAACTAATAATATTCATGCATTTGTGTGAATAATGTTGTATATAGACCCACACACAATATCTTTAGTAGCTATGAAACGCATATATAAATATTATTTTTACTAACAAAGTCGAAAATTTAGAAGTATCTAGAAAAACATGTACACACAAAAATCGTCTGTTATGTAGAATCTAGATGTCATTTGTTACATATATAGATAGTTAAAAAAAAGTTATATTAATAAAAATGATCAATGTTAGCATTTATGGGGGAGGCCATCTATACCGTGGTTCCCATTCAGTGGTCAGTTAGTTGCCAGTTAATGGTCAGTTAGTGATCACTTAGTGATCACTTAGTGGTCAGTTAGTGTCCAGTTAGTGGCCATTTAGTGGTCAGTTAGTGGTTTATAAGAGCTGCACTTCGATATTGAAATATAGTAAAAAAAAAACAACAACTTTGGAGAGCAGCGTCATGGTGAATTGATCAAAATCTAGTAAACAAAATTTGTTTAAAAACTAAATTAATAAATTAAAAAAAAATAAAATCTGGCTCATTGGTGGCAGCAAAGAGCCTTCTGCTACAGTCACAAGTAAGTTTGAAATGTGTTTTGTGAGTAAAACATTTTTTGAAATCTAGTTATACTTTTCTAAAGCTCATTTATTTATTTTTTTTCTTTTACTTTATTTATAATATTAATCATTTATTATTTATATATTACACACCATTTGAGGGTGGCAGGATGATACAGGTGTTTTGTTAGAACCATTTATCCAGAGCGGGTTGGAGGGGTGAGGGGGAAACGGCAGGTTGGTTGGGGGAGGGGTGGTGGTGGCATGCGTCGTTGATTCTACTATATAAAGATAATGATGGATAGTTTTTTTGTAAAGAATTAAGTCTAATGAAGTACATTTTAAAGAATCCACTTACTTTATAATTAAAGAGCTACATAGCGATGCAAAATAAATTTGATTCATTCAATTAAATGGAACAAATTATCATTGAAAAGAAACTATTAAAAGGCATAAAAGTAAAATGGCGTATTTAACAAATTGGGACCATACTACAAAATGTTTTACAGGAGGGGAGGGGGGTTCACAAATGAAATAATTCCCTGTTTGGGGCCCTGTGGCGATGTGATTTAAGCGTAATTTTATAACACACATTTTTAAGTTGTGCATTTATCACTTACAGTGAAGTTTGTTATACAGGAGTGTTAAATATATATTTACTTATTGCTTTATTTAATATGTGAACGTTGCGTAAGTTTAAATGGCGGGTGGGGGCAATATTTGGCATACTTTTACTGGGGGGTGGGGGAAGGAGGGTAACGAAAGTTCGACACTTGATGGGTGGGAGGGTATAAAATGTGCTTAAAATTGTTGCCCCCGCATTAAACAAGCTTCCCCTTGATGATATATGTTTCGTCAGATTGCGGAATCCCCAACATGTGGCATTACAATCAAAGGCTGCTTTGAATTTGTGTACATTTTACTTCATGGCGATAATGTATGCCAGCTAGAGCGTACATGGAAACTGTAAACCAGTGGTTACCAAACTTTTTTGACCCATGGACCCCTTAACATAGTCTGAACATGTCCACGGACCCCAAGTGAAAGAGGTACATAAATAAATAGTATATAAATTACAAATTAAAAAAAAACAAAACATTTTGTTGAAGAATCGTTTATTGAAATAATAATTTTTGTGTAAAATTAAATTATAAAAATGATAAAGAAAAAAAATAATATAATGACTTGGATGAATTTGATGATATGTTATGAGTGTGTTTATGTCCAGCTCAATGTTTGTTAGTTGTAGCCGCTAATACGAGCACTCATTTCTAGTTGGTTCCTTTTTTTTTTTGTGATGAGGTTCATAACGTCACTGAATCAACGTCGCTAAATCAACGTCGCTGAATCAACGTCGCTGAATCAACGTCGCCGAATCAACGTCGCTAAATCAACGGCGCTGAATCAACGTCGCTGAATCAACGTTCTACCAATCAGGAAGACCGAAAACAGACAATAGCTTCTGCACAATAACCCATAATCCATTATATAACATTGGGCTCTTTTTTTTGTGACCAGAATTTGTGGTATCCTGGTTTAAAGATTGGTTTAAGTTTATCATTCGTGGATATTTCAATTAGCTGCTCGTGTATTAGTAAGGATTCATCTGTGTTCGGGATCTCAGTTTGACTACGCCTGACAGGGTTCAACACCCAGTCGGGAATATCCAAGTGAATAATGTTTTTAAAATCTTCGGTTCAGGTCTGCGTGAAGAGCCGTTAAGTGTTGATAGTAGGCGGAGTACAGTCAGTTACAACAGATATTGTATTAGTCAATGATACAGCTTTTACATCGACAAATCTTTTAAATCCAGTAAATAACGTTTTGTACCGGTTTCCAGACATTTAGTAACATTTATTTTCTTTTACAAATCTTACATAAGCTACTCCTGGTATTGTGGACTTGTCTAGCTGTATAGAAAATTCATCTGTTTTTTAAAAAAAAAAAGAATTTTCCACGGATTGAGCCATTTCGTCAATTTGTATAAGTACTGTATTATTTATTACTCAGTGGATTTCTTTTTATGTCGAAAGCTTGTTTATGCAAATCTGTGTGTATCATCTCACTTACAGCTATTAAAATAAGTTCTTCATCTACAGTATGCGGCTTTCCGGACTTAGCAATCAATAAAGAAATGTTATAAAAAGCAAGCAGTCCATCATCATCATCATCATCATCACCATCATCATCATCATCATCATCATCATCATCTCGCTTAGATGTTGTCACAATGAGTTGTTACGGTGGCGGTGTTTTCAAATATTTTCTTTGTTTGAACAACCATTAAATCCTTTTCCTTTTGTCTAAGTCTACGACATTTTGTGTATACACTTTTAATTAGCATTAAATAGAACCCAAATTCATGTACGATGTACAAATCTTTTGTAGTTTATATTGTAGTGCATGCAGAAGCGTTATTCCATTCCTGTATAAACGTGTTTTTTGACCATCTATCCCACACCGTGCCATGCTTGTTATTAAATTAATTAGCTGGCACTACTAGTTTATTTATTGTTTCTTTTATTTTTAATTTCCATAATAATAGACATGAATCATAATTTTACTATTTTACATTAAACCTTGCGCGGACCCCCTAAAGTTGTTCAGGGACCCCCAAATGAATTTTAATTTTCCACGGACACCCCTGAATGATACCGGGGACCACTTGTGGTCCGTAGGGACCACTTTGGGAACCACTGCTGTAAACAAACAACAGCTTCATGGTGGCTTAGTAAATTGAATTTGTACCATACGGCAACTATGTTGAGGTTGTTGAATCAGGTGTCATGTTTTCACGGTACTAGAGATATTTTTAGATTAAATGCAGCTGTGTGTTTATAAGTCTAAAAAGTCTCAGCAACAATAAAGTATTTGTCGTTGTAGGTGTCGCAGTGGTCAACACAATAAAGTATTTGACGTTGTAGGTGTCGCAGTGGTCAACACAATAAAGTATTTGACGTTGTAGATGTCGCAATGGTCAACAGAGATTTTCTCCAGCTATTTTAGGGCTCTGAGGCCATAACGGGAATGAATAAATATCACTATAGCAATATGTTCTTATATTAATATATATCATTACGTTATTATGTCATTATTTCATAATGTCATTATTTCATTATGTTATTGAACTGTTATGTCATATCATTATGCCATTATATCATTAAGCCATCATATCATTTTGTCATTATATCATTATGCTATTATATCATTATGCTATTAGATCATTATGTTATTATATCATTATGTTAATATATCATTATGCCATTATATCTTTATGACATCATGTCATTTGTCTATTAATTTTGTTATCCCCATTCATGGGTCACAAACTCACAATGAAAGATTTAAAGCTTCATCATTTTATAATTGTAAGTCTTCAAACGATTGGTCGATATTTATAGTGACAAGAAGGGCCAATCTTATAGGTAGACGATATAGTCCCTCCACTTCTAAGGGGCCCCCCAAACTTACCTTTGGACTAGGGCCCCAAAAACGTAAGAACAGTTCCGATGACAACGTCATGTCGTGAAGCTAATCATTTCCACTCTTTTTATTTCTAAACTAAACAGTTTATTATTCAACCAATCATCTGATAGACCACCATCAAAATCAGTATATCAAGATTTTCACTGCTTTTCTTCTCATTTTTGAGGGGGCGGGTATAGAGTGCTCCACTGTCGACCGGAGGTGTTCCGGGTTCGAACCTCAGTGAGAACGTTGGGGATTTTTTCAGGTTCTGGTGAAAGTCTCCAAAGTCCACCCAGCTTTAAAGGGGAAGTTAGGGCGGTGGGCGTTTGTGCTAACCACACAGTACCTGAAACAGACGCCCCGATGAGCCCTTGGGGGCTTAAGGGAACTTAACTTACTCTTCTCTTTTTGACTTTATTACTTAATGTACTTATAATGTACATTTTTTGAAAACTGCCAAACTAGACGGTAATTCAAAAAAAAAAAAAAATAGTTCTAAAATGTGTGTTTAACAAATTAGTTTAGTCTTAATTATAAAAATCAAACATTGAGTTTGTTCCAAGTTGATGTAAATGTTTTGATTATGTGATTATTAGATCGAAGATTACACACTTCAAGGAGTTTTAACAAGGCGCCTATAATAAAAAAATGGCTAATGTGTAGTTACATCAAACTAATTGAACTTAGGTTGTTGTCACCCAATGTCTGTATTTTGAACTTTAACTATGTGACACGTTTTGTTAACTTGGCGACACCAAAGTACTGCATTGGTTTAGGCTGACGTTCGAAAATAAAACGTATTCTGTTTTTTTTATTTGATAAAACAAAATCAGACGTTCGTCTATATCATCCTCTTTCCGGTAACCACACCCCCACCTCACTCTACCCCCCCCCCCCCAATCTCACCCCACTCGACCCAGCACAAATGCGAGTAACTGGTTCGGAGTTGTCAGTACTGATATCTGTATGAGGTAGTTGTATAACAATTACTGATATCTGTATGTTGTATAACACTCCATAGGATTATCTACTGTAATCATTCGTCACTTTGGTAATGTAAGGACACTGTATCAGACAGTTCTCACACACTTGCACCGCCGGTCACTAAGTCTTTGCTGGCCCTATGTAGACCTACAGAGACATTCGGTGGCTCTATGTAGACCTACAGAGACATTTGGTGGCTCTATGTAGACCTACAGAGACATTTGGTGGCTCTATGTAGACCTACAGAGACATTTGGTGGCTCTATGTAGACCTACAGAGACATTTGGTGGCTCTATGTAGACCTACAGAGACATTTGGTGGCTCTATGTAGACCTACAGAGACATTTGGTGGCTCTATGTAGACCTACAGAGAAATTTGGTGGCTCTATGTAGACCTACAGAGACATTTGGTGGCTCTATGTAAACTTACAGAGACATTTGGTGACCCAAAAAAAATACAGGTCAGCGCCCTCTTAGCATGAGATTTATAATTGAAGAGGCCCTTTGTCGATCGCACAGTTTAATTACCCCCTCCCCCCCCCCACACATAAAGGCTGTTGTCACTCGGTGGTGGTGATAGTCTGGGGGTCAGATCCCCATAAACCCGTTATTTATAGCCTCCCTTGTTCTTCCATATCCACCGCCTACAGATTCACGTGTTTACTGGCCAAGCCATTCTACTTATAAGCTCGTTTCCATCGCGTAATCACGTGATACCATAGATGGCCAACGTACGGCGTTTGCGGTAAAGTAGAGATGTCATTGGTCGGAAAAATATAATAGGAGCAAAAATGGAAGTATGAATTATTCTGGCGCATCTCCCCTGTTACTGACATAAGCAGCAGCCCGGTTTAGCTTTACACCCCGTCTGTGATAACATGGGCCTCATTTAAATACATTGTATCAGTTATTTGGTACGTAATTACGAAAGTGTTAATAATGTTAAAGGAAAATTTCAATGATAGATCTTGCATTTCATTAAAAAAAAAAACAATAAGAAAAAAGGTTACATTTTGGCATTTTTTAATATCGTCAACATTTCAATATCCAGCTTCGGAAGTCATGACTAAAATTAAAATGGGGCACTTTGTTGTAACTTAACAAGAAAATTGTTATTGATTACCTATAGAAACACTTCCATGGGCTGTAAGTGAGGTCACTGTAACTTACTCAGAAATGACCGTCACCAATAACATCGCGAGTCAATAACTTGGGTAGTTTTATTTTTATATTTTTGGGCCTGCCTAAATTAAAGGCAGCCGACACCCCCTCCATCGCAACCGGAAGCCGGAAGTAAGATGAATAGCAAATGCGCATGCTCGCCTAATGGCCCTATTGACGAAGCGGTGACAGGAATTATTCACCAGGGTCCAGGATTGGACAGAAAAATTGAATTTCTGTGAACGGGGGGGGGGGGGGAGTGCAAATAAAAGGGGTGGGGTGAGTGGATGGGGGGATGCGCGGGCGGATTCAGTTCAGTTGACTGGCGGAGACGTTTAGCTTTTAGTTGAATGACGTCATAACACAATCCTACCAATCATCTTTTTTTTTTAATTCTGTCATTGCCCAGTTTTAGAACACAAATTACGGTAAATCCTTCAATTATCTCATTAATTTGTTCATGGATGTAATCCGAGCGAGGCTAATTCCAGATAATTTGTTTAGTTATTCGTCTGAAAATGTTTCATTCTTTTAAGGAAATGTTAAAATTGCTTTAAATTAATTTTGTTGATTTTATTTATTTCTTTTCCGGTTTTTTTTTTCAAATCTACAAAAGTTATTTTCAAGTGACTGACGTATGTAGTGGAGGCACGCGTATAAGCACTGTGGAAATTGCAGCACTTCCCTATTTTAATTCGATATTATCGGTAACTTTCAATATAAAACGTCTTTTATTTCTTTATGTCAGTAGCCATCATGCAGTTAAAGGAAAAAAAAAAATCAAAATCTATATGGAACTGAACGCTTCACAGTTCCTGCAGCGTTTTGTTGGTTGCTGTACGAATGCTTAATTAAAAATCTGCACTGCAGATGCAAGAAGACCAGACCACTGTCACTGTCGCTGTCGCAGTGCCGACTTATTTTAAAACAAATAGATTCAGAATAACTGTAACACTTTGGGTTATAGTGACTACAACTTTTAGATTTTATAAAGTTTATTGAATACAAATTTCTTTTTTATACATGTTTTATTTCTTATACATAATTGTAACATTTTCTGGGGCAGCAGATAACAGGTATGTCTGAATAGATAACATTCTGAGTAGATAACATTCTGAATAGATAACATTCTGAATAGATAACATTCTGAATAGATAACAGTCTGAATAGATAACATTCTGAATGATAACATTCTGAATAGATAACACTCTGAATAGATAACATTCTGAATAGATAACATTCTGAATAGATAACACTCTGAATAGATAACACTCTGAATAGATAACATTCTGAATAGATAACATTCTGAATAGATAACAAGTTATATATACATAACAAGTAAATCTAGATATCAATGTTCTCTCTAGCTGCCATACATTTATATGCAGGCCCGTAGCGTGCGGGAAGGGGGGGCAGGGGGGCGTTCCCCCTTGCGTTTAGTCTGGCCCCCTCTGCTTATTTGCTCTACTTAGTAAAATTAATTACCTGCCCGCCCCCCCCCCTGCTATTGCCTGGCCCCTGCTGTAGAATTTTCACGCTACGGGGCTGCATTTATAAAATATAGCTAATATCTTCTGACGTACGCAGCTTTCAGAAAATTACAGGGAACATTGGCCCTAATGTTATAATATTTAAAACCTCACACAGTTTGCTGATTCATACAGTACACTTACTGATCACCATAATGAAACATACATTGTTGTGTTCCAACCTGATCAATAAAGTTGATAGAATCTTTCTTCCATTTCTGGCCATTCTATCAGCCACAACCACAAGACTCTATTGAATCATTCTGTAATTTGATAGATTCTTGGATATCAAACTCTGGTCAGAACTGTAGACTTACTGGCTGAATAGTAGCCTATCTATCTATCTATCTATCTATCTATCTATCTATCTATCTATCTATCTATCTATCTATCTATCTATCTATCTATCTATCTATCTATCTATCTATCTATCTATCTATCTATCTATCTATCTATCTATCTATCTACCTACCTACCTACCTACCTACCTACCTACCTACCTACCCACCCACCCATCTATCTATCTATCTATCTATCTATCTATCTATCTATCTATCTATCTATCTATCTATCTATCTATCTATCTATCTATCTATCTATCTATCTATCTATCTATCTATCTATCTATCTATCTATCTATCTATCTATCTATCTATCTATCTATCTATCTATCTATCTATCTATCTATCTATCTATCTATCTATTCAGCCCGAATATACAAACACAAACTTATATACACATTGACAACACACAATCACAGTCGTTCTTCGGTCTGTGGGGGCCCCCAGGTAGAGGCTTTCCGAAATATGTGGGGCCCATGGCAGAGACTTCCAGAAATATGTGGGGGCCCCTGGATATAGACTTTCAGACATATATGGCGCCATAGGCAGAGACTTTCAGATATATAAAGGGCTTATATGCAAAAGTGGCCGGCACAGGTCTACTCAGCAGGGCCGTCTTATTCTATAGACAGCAGGTACTGTGTTCAGGGTCCTTGAACCTTTTGGTGCGCCCGAATTCAAACTATTATCCATTGTATAATATTTATGATATCAATACATAATTGAATAAAAATAAATGATATTAGCTTTACAAATGTTTTCTCCTCACGCCATCTCAGTATTAACGTGTTTTCTGTTGAAAGTAGCGCGAAAAGATTACAGTTGGGCCTGTGCCAACTCAGAGTATGATTTATAAGTTTTTGAATTTCAAAAACAAGCATTCGCCCTTAAAATGTATGCCTATTATAAAGAGAGAAATCCAAATAGCAATATAAGCTTATAAATATTTGCAATGACTGCAACAAGCTTATCGCAGTGCAACACAAAGGGCTATTACCCAAACACTTGCAACAGTTTATGTAGCATCTTACTAGTGACAAACTTTGTAAAACTAGTACCCCCGCCACCTCCAAAGTTTTCCGTTCCTTGCACCCGTCATACAGACATTAAAACATTGAATTAAATTAGGACTTATCTCAAAACTCAACACTTGTCATACAAAAATGACTAAAAGGTAATTCTAAACGTGTCCCAACTGAATTATTTAACGTCGTATTATCTTTCAGACAAAAGTTTTATTATCATATAATTTGCCTTTAACAGCCAAACATTTTATTTTGTACTGAAAAATTTGGACCATATTTCTGAGTAGTTGATACTAAACATAAACATGGACCAACTGAGAATTTAAAAAAAAGAACAAAACAAAACTTAAATGTGCCTTTTTTTTCCCAGGGGAAAGAGTGATCAGTGATCGCTAGTTCAAAGTGACTAACTTGTAGTCGCAGCAATTACAGCTGTATCATGTGACTAGCTTGTAGTAGCAGCTACTGCAGTTGTATTATTTAACATCTGGTCTAGTGATTTATTCTTGGATGTGCCATGTGTAGTTGTCTAGTCGAGGGCACATTGCTATAGAGCGTTTCCCCCTCACCCCCCCCCCCCACCCCATTGCTCTTTTAATTAAAAAGGATCCTGTCGATTAGCACGAGATTTAATACAATTACTTAAAGGAGGGGGGGGAGGAGGGCGGAGTAGGAGGGTCATTATGTAACATTTAACTTGATGGTAGGACACTCGTACGCCCTTAGTGCATCTTCGATTTCACAGTTTCCAGGAATTCCCTTATTATCGATGATCCAAATTAAATGAACTTTTAAACTTCAGAATACAAAATGTACCTCAGAGGTACACCTCCGTCATAGCACCTATTTAAATATATATAAAGGGAGGGGGAGACTCAGTAGCGGCCTATGAGGGTGGTGACTGGATCTTTGAGGGTGGTGACTGGGTCTTGAGGGTGGTGACTGGACCTTTGAGGGTGGTGACTGGACATTTGAGGGTGGTGACTGGACCTTTGATAGTGGTGACTGGACCTTTGAGGGTGGTGACTGGACCTTTGAGGGTGGTGACTGGACCTTTGAGGGTGGTGACTGGACCTTTGAGGGTGGTGACTGGACCTTTGAGGGTGGTGACTGGACCTTTGAGGGTGGTGACTGGACCTTTGAGGGTGGTGACTGGACCTTTGAGGGTGGTGACTGGACCTTTGAGGGTGGTGACTGGACCTTTGAGGGTGGTGACTGGACCTTTGAGGGTGGTGACTGGACCTTTGAGGGTGGTGACTGGATCTTTAAGTGTGGTGACTGTGGCGGTCTGAGGTGTGGTGACTGGATCTTTGAGGGTGGTGATTGGACCTTTGAGGGTGGTGACTGGACCTTTGAGGGTGGTGACTGGACCTTTGAGGGTGGTGACTGGACCTTTGAGGGTGGTAACTGAGCCAAATGTCTCAGACTCCTTGTGTTCAGGGGGTGCATATTGATTGGAGCGTTACGATACGATATATAGATGCACATTACTTTATTAGGACCTGCATTTACACTCACCGTATGATTCGCTCTCTTAGCCTCGCGTGAGGTATCTCTGGAACTTTTCAATACGAACTGCCCTCAATATGAACTGCCCTCAATATGAACTGCCCTCAAATATGAACTGCCCTCAATATGAACTGCCCTGGGCTATCTGTCACGAGGATGGTCGTGTGGTTTAAAGCTCGACTGTCATCCTGATGCTCCTTAAAAATAATTTTACAAATAATTGAAAGGTTCGTTTTTAATTTTTAGATAACAAAATAAAATACAGGACAAACAAGCAATTAAGCCTGTTCCATTCTGGACACAGGATGTGTTAGCGCATTTTCGTGTTATGTATCAGTACGTTTGTTAGCTTTCAGTAAATATTTGTAAATTTTGGAAATGTTTATAAATTCAATTGTGTAATGCATATATCTGTAAAAAAAAATTATAAAGACGTTTCTTTATATTTGAAAAAAAATTATTGTCTCTTAAATCTAACTACAAGTGGTTTGTGGTTACTGAAATAGGACTCATAATTGAAAACATTCTAAATTATAGTCATTTAATCGCCCGAAACTACGTGCTGCAGTATTTCGCACCAAATGAATGGGTTATTGAACATACAAGGTGTATATATAATATATAAGCCCCTTAGGAGCCCTGAAGCCCGGCCCTCAGAGGTCCTATCGCGAAATGAACTTTTGATGTACACATGGCAGGCCAAGACCTACAAAATGATATATACATCATGGGTCTAGGACTTATAGTTGCTGAGATATAGGCGCTCCTTTATTAATATAGCTTATATAATAAAAAACGGTACTAAGCCCCCGTTTACGGCCCTCAGAGGTCAGATCGCGAAATGGAAAAAAGTCATTTCTTGGCAGGCCAAGACCTACAAAATGATATATACATCATGGGTCTAGGACTTATGGTTGTTGAGATCTATGGTGATGACAGACAGACAAAACGGGGACAATAGAGCAATTTTTTTTAGAAAATGCTCTAAAAATAGGACAAAATACAAGACACCTGTAATACCAAAGGATCAGTAAATAATTTACAAAAAATGATTTTGTTCATCGATTAGTTGGCATACCAGATGGTAGTACACATTCTATTTAACAGAGTCGAGTGGATTTACACCTGTTTTAAGAAAAAGAAAAAAAAAAGATTTTATAACTGCAAGTTCTGACCGATGTACTTTTTTAATATTTTTTTTTTACTTGCGTCCGTTTGATTAGAACTTTGAGTCGGTCAGTTGTACACATTCTGATTAATGTTGGACTCATAGATTTGAATGACCAATCACCCAAGTTATTAATGCAATATTATCATTCATTTGTTTCTTTTTATGTACTTGATATGCATTAAATTAATTACATTTTTAAAATTTTATTTCAACATTACCATAATGGATTTTTTTTTCGTCACAATCTTGTGATACATTAAAGGTAAATACATTTATTTCTTGTACATCGTTATGTCATAAACTTACTTCAAGAAGTTTCGACTATCTTACTTCGATGGGCGACACTCAGTTTGTTAACATGTGCTGTGTTTATGTGTGCCGTGTTTATGTGTGCTGTGTGCCGTGTTTATGTGTGCTGTGTGCCGTGTTTATGTGTGCCGTGTTTATGTGTGCTGTGTGCTGTGTGCCGTGTTTATGTGTGCTGTGTGCCGTGTTTATGTGTGCTGTGTGCCGTGTTTATGTGTGCCGTGTTTATGTGTGCTGTGTGCCGTGTGCCGTGTTTATGTGTGCTGTGTGCCGTGTTTATGTGTGCTGTGTGCCGTGTTTATGTGTGCTGTGTGCCGTGTTTATGTGTGCTGTGTTTATGTGTGCTGTGTGCCGTGTTTATGTGTGCTGTATGCCGTGTTTATGTGTGCCGTGTTTATGTGTGCTGTGTGCCGTGTTTATGTGTGCTGTGTGCCGTGTTTATGTGTGCTGTGTTTATGTGTGCTGTGTGCCGTGTTTATGTGTGCTGTGTGCCGTGTTTATGTGTGCTGTGTTTATGTGTGCTGTGTGCCGTGTTTATGTGTTCTGTGTGCCGTGTTTATGTGTGCTGTGTTTATGTGTGCTGTGTGCCGTGTTTATGTGTGCTGTGTGCCGTGTTTATGTGTGCTGTGTTTATGTGTGCTGTGTGCCGTGTTTATGTGTGCTGTGTGCCGTGTTTATGTGTGCTGTGTGCCGTGTTTATGTGTGCTGTGTTTATGTGTGCTGTGTGCCGTGTTTATGTGTGCTGTGTGCCGTGTTTATGTGTGCTGTGTTTATGTGTGCTGTGTGCCGTGTTTATGTGTGCTGTGTGCCGAGTTTATGTGTGCTGTGTTTATGTGTGCTGTGTGCCGTGTTTATGTGTGCTGTGTGCCGTGTTTATGTGTGCTGTGTGCCGTGTTTATGTGTGCTGTGTTTATGTGTGCTGTATGCCGTGTTTATGTGTGCTGTGTGCCGTGTTTATGTGTGCTGTGTTTATGTGTGCTGTGTGCCGTGTTTATGTGTGCTGTGTGCCGTGTTTATGTGTGCTGTGTTTATGTGTGCTGTGTGCCGTGTTTATGTGTACTGTGTGCCGTGTTTATGTGTGCTGTGTTTATGTGTGCTGTGTGCCGTGTTTATGTGTGCTGTGTGCCGTGTTTATGTGTGCTGTGTGCCGTGTTTATGTGTGCTGTGTGCCGTGTTTATGTGTGCTATGTTTGTTTATGTGTGCTGTGTGCCGTGTTTATGTGTGCTATGTTTGTTTATATGTGCTGTGTTTGTTTATGTGTGCTGTGTTTATTTATGTGTGCTGTGTTTGTTTATGTGTGCTGTGTTTGTTTATGTGTGCTGTGTTTGTTTATGTGTCTGTGTTTAAGTGTGCTGTGTTTGTTTATGTGTGCTGTGTTTGTTTATGTGTGCTGTGTTTGTTTATGTGTCTGTGTTTAAGTGTGCTGTGTTTGTTAATGCGTGCTGTGTTTGTTTATGTGTCTGCGTTTAATTGTGCTGTGTTTATGTGTGCTGTGTTTATGTGTGATGTGTTTATGTGTGATATGTTTATGTGTGATTTGTTTATGTGTGCATTTATGTGTGCTGTGTTTATGTTTGCTGTGTTTATGTTTGCTGTCTTTATGTGTGTTGTGTTTATGTGTCTGTGTTTATGTGTCTGTGTTTATGTTTGCTGTGTTTATGTTTGCTGTGTTTATTTTTGCTGTGTTTGTTTATACGTCTGTATTTATGTGTGCTGTGTTTGTTTATGTGTCTGTGTTTATATGTGCTGCGTTTAAGTGTGCTGTGTTTATGTGTGCTGTAATTATGTGTGCATTTATGTGTGCTGTGTTTATGTGTGCTGTGTTTGTTTATGTGTCTGTGTTTATGTGTCCGTGTTTATGTGTGCTGTGTTTATGTGTGCTGTGTTTATATGTGCCGTGTTTATGTGTCTGTATTTTTGTGTCTGTGTTTATGTGTGCTGTGTTTATGTTTGCTGTGTTTATGTGTGCTGTGTTTATGTGTGTTGTGTTTATGTGTCTGTGTTTATGTGTCTGTGTTTTTGTGTCTGTGTTTATGTGTGCTGTGTTTATGTTTGCTGTGTTTATGTGTCTGTGTTTATGTGTGCTGTGTTTATGTGTCTGTGTTTATGTGTCTGTGTTTATGTGTGCTGTGTTTGTGTGTGCTGATTGGTGAATCGTGATCCAGATTTGCTGACTTTTATTTAATTACTAGATCAAAGGCCGGTACCCGGACCGGAGAGTGACTCCTTATAATTGAGTTGTATCCCTTTGACCATCTTTACAACTTTACATAATTTGCGCACTACTTGGAATTCCGAAGACTATTTTTAGCCAAGCAAGAGTTCACTCCCCTTGAGTGAGACACAAATTTTGGAATTCCCCAGTCTATCTTTATCCGCGGAAGTTATACACACGCTCGCACGCGCCCGTACGTACGCCAGACTAGACGATTATGTATTAGATTTAAAGGCTTTGCCCTGCCCCCACCCCACTCTTGATATGTCGTTAATGGCGTCGTTATAGTGACAGCGTGGCTTGCTTCGCTCAGGGAAGTTGGTTGCCGGGGCATAAAGGTAAGGTGTTCTCATAAAACGGAAGGAAAGGCCAAAGAAGTCTGAGAACCGCTGGACTAGGCTGTGTGTTCCAATAAATTTGTAGTTAAGGGTGTGTGGTGACATGTGTGTGGTGACATGTGTGTGGTGACATGTGTGTGGTGACATGTGTGTGGTGGCATGTGTGTGGTGACAGGTGTGTGGTGACATGTGTGTGGTGACAGGTGTGTGGTGGCATGTGTGTGATGACAGGTGTGTGGTGACAGGTGTGTGGTGACAGGTGTGTGGTGACAGGTGTGTGGTGACAGGTGTGTGGTGACATGTGTGTGGTGACATGTGTGTGGTGACAGGTGTGTGGTGGCGTGGGTATGGTGACATGTTGTGGTGACAGGTGTGTGGTGACATGTGTGTGGTGGCATGTGTGTGATGACAGGTGTGTGGTGACAGGTGTGTGATGACATGTGTGTGATGACAGGTGTGTGGTGACATGTGTGTGCACTGGAAAAGTGTTTGTGGTGACAGGTGTGTGGTGACATGTGTGTGGTGGCATGTGTGTGATGACAGGTGTGTGGTGACATGTGTGTGGTGACATGTGTGTGGTGACAGGTGTGTGGTGGCGTGGGTATGGTGACATGTTGTGGTGACAGGTGTGTGGTGACATGTGTGTGGTGGCATGTGTGTGATGACAGGTGTGTGGTGACATGTGTGTGGTGACATGTGTGTGGTGACAGGTGTGTGGTGGCGTGGGTATGGTGACATGTTGTGGTGACAGGTGTGTGGTGACATGTGTGTGGTGGCATGTGTGTGATGACAGGTGTGTGGTGACAGGTGTGTGGTGACATGTGTGTGGTGACATGTGTGTGGTGACAGGTGTGTGGTGACATGTGTGTGGTGACAGGTGTGTGGTGACATGTGTGTGGTGGCATGTGTGTGATGACAGGTGTGTGGTGACATGTGTGTGGTGACATGTGTGTGGTGACAGGTGTGTGGTGGCGTGGGTATGGTGACATGTTGTGGTGACAGGTGTGTGGTGACATGTGTGTGGTGGCATGTGTGTGATGACAGGTGTGTGGTGACAGGTGTGTGGTGACATGTGTGTGATGACAGGTGTGTGGTGACATGTGTATGCACTGGAAAAGTGTTTGTAGTGACAGGTGTGTGGTGACATGTGTGTGATGAAAGGTGTGTGGTGACAGGTGTGTGGTGAAAGGTGTATCATGAGTATCAGGTTTGCTGGACATTTAAATGAGTAGAAACTGGGTCACATGTAGAGCAAGAAGTTAGTTGGGAAGACCTGGTCTGTAGGTACAAGGCGCCCATCAAATGTTTGTTAGTCTGAAAACTTAAAAGAAGTAAAAAAAAATTAGATTTAAAATTATCGACGCTTGAACTGTCTTTCTCTATTCGTAGTTTTTCTTTACCGGTGAATCGTAACAACAAAAGTTGTCTTATTTGATCGTTTGAGAACCACCAGCTTACTCTTACAGCCCTCGGTCCGGCAAATGACACCTGCCCAAGGCCTATTGTAGTTGCGCATACTGCCGAAGCCCCATATGGGCCCAGGGTCATGTTGGCACACTCAGGCCTTCGAAGAGCGGTGGTAAGAAATGCCAGGTAACCTCAAGTATAGCCAGATTTTTTTAGCACCCTGATTTAAAAGTCAATTATTTACCCACATGAATACATCAAACATATACAAATATTGAAAATCCACACATCTGTTATTACACATGAGAATTTCGAGGGGGTATTGACCACGGTACTCTTTGCAAAACTCTGTTGGTCATTCAGATGGTCATTCAAATGGTCATTCAGATGGTCATTCAGATGGTCATTCAAATGGTCATTCAGATGGCCATTCAAATGGTCATTCTGCTGGTAATTCAAATGGTCATTCAGATGGCCATTCAAATGGTCATTCAGATGGTCATTCAATTGGTCATTCAGATGTACATTCAAATGGTCATTCAGATGGCCATTCAAATGGTCAGTAATGTATTGAATTGAACACGGTCACCAAGTAATGTTGGGCGTTAAGTACAATATAGTCAGGAAAGAAGTATAACTGTATTACTAGTAAGTGTATTTTTGGTACAATGTAGCTAATTTATTCTAAGTATACTCTTCGCTAAAAAATGACACAATCTAACGATTAAGTTCTTGCGCCCTTTGGCAACAAGCCTCCTCGCGTAGCGTGCTGCAACAGGTCCTCTTTCCCACCCGTGAAGAGCTGCCCCCCCCCTGCTCCCAACCCGTGTCATAACAAACCTTCCTTATAGCCCGTAGCGTTACGCAACAAGCCCCGTCCCATCTGCAGCGTTCTGCAACACGCCCTTCATTACCAACCCGTGCATCACCAGGTTCATCGTCTGCATTACATATTTCTAAAAAAAAACAACATTTTAGCCATCTACAGTTGACCTATTTCTTCCAGGGCATTTGTAAACTCGGACAAGTGACCAGAAGTAACAAAAGTGTTGCTATCCCCATGATGAATGGTCAATATATCTCATTTTTAGCCAATATCCGAGCGATCGACAGGTACCTCAGCAGTGACGATGGTTCGGACACGTTCCAATTTTTTTGGCCGGTATAAGTGAAGTTTTACAGTAAAAGGTTTTCACATCGCCCCCCTCCCCCACCCCCAGCGATAATTTTTTAAATTGTATTTTTCAACCTTTTGTATGACGTGGCACGCAACTATTGTAGATCTAGCTTAATTGTCTCGATGCATGATCTCGATTTATGACTGAATCAGTTGAATTTTCAAATATTTGATTTAAGATCAAAAGAAAACTCGATATCTGATCGGTGCCGAACCTACGGTTATGGAGGCCGGGGGAGGGGGGGGCTTAGCCTCTTTTGGGAGGGGGGTGTCCCTGCATTTTGA
>JAGDYQ010000001.1:9317194-9329992 GCA_021962125.1 Bulinus truncatus | reverse complement strand
GAAACCTGAACAAATACATGTATTATAACCAGTGCTTTTTTTCTAGCGAAAAATGTTTGGGAACTCATTTCACATCTGTTTTTTAACTTATGTCAGAAAATACTATAATAGTCTATAAAAAAAAAAAGGTATGGGAACTCAGCTTCCATGAGTTCCCACTGAAAAAAAGCACTGATTATAACTGGGAGACATCTACGACGCATACTTAAGTGCGTTCATTTTATATATATATACACACTCACATTGTTTACAATAGTTGTTTTTTTATTTGCCTTTTCTTTACAAAGGAGAAAAAACAATTACCAGTTAGTACTATCTCAATTAGTATCAAAAGAACCACACATTTCAACTGTTCTGCTGGCTACTTTTTTTTTGTAAATGTTATAATAATTTACATCCATTTTAAAATGTTGGGTTGCCGTGTACTTTTACCTGTTATAATTTACATTCATTTTAAAATATTCGGTTGTCGATTACTTCTCTACGTTCACATACATTTTCTCAAACTGCATAGTGACAGACGAGCAAGCATTTCGCTTAATGTTTATTCAAATTTGACATGGGAACGTACAATCAGTCCGCATTACTTGAAATGAAATCATTCAAATTGTATTGACGTGTCTTCACTAGTTGTTGAGTCTTAATGAATTGAAGTTGCGTAGGTTCATGAAAAAAACAAATAAAAGAAGAGAGTGAACGCCACAGAGTGAACGTCACAGAGTGAACGTCAGAGTGAACGTCACAGAGTGAACGTCACAGAGTGAACGTCAGAGTGAACGTCACAGAGTGAACGTCAGAGTGAACGTCACAGAGTGAACGCCACAGAGTGAACGTCACAGAGTGAACGTCACAGAGTGAACGTCACAGAGTGAACGTCAGAGTGAACGTCACAGAGTGAACATCATAGAGTGAACGTCAGAGTGAACGTCAGAGTGAACGCCACAGAGTGAACGTCACAGAGTGAACGCCACAGAGTGAACGACACAGATTGAACGCCACAGAGTGAACGTCAGAGTGAACGTCACAGAGTGAACGACACAGAGTGAACGCCACAGAGTGAACGCCACAGAGTGAACGTCACAGAGTGAACGCCACAGAGTGAACGCCACAGAGTGAACGCCACAGAGTGAACGCCACAGAGTGAACGTCAGAGTGAACGTCAGAGTGAACGTCAGAGTGAACGCCACACAGTGAACGACACAGAGTGAACGCCACAGAGTGAACGCCACAGAGTGAACGCCACAGAGTGAACGCCACAGAGTGAACGTCAGAGTGAACGTCACAGAGTGAACGCCACAGAGTGAACGACACAGAGTGAACGACACAGAGTGAACGCCACAGAGTGAACGTCAGAGTGAACGTCAGAGTGAACGTCAGAGTGAACGCCACAGAGTGAACGCCACAGAGTGAACGCCACAGAGTGAACGTCAGAGTGAACGCCACACAGTGAACGCCACACAACATATATCATACATAAAGAGCATCTCTATTTCAACAGTCCTCTAACAATGAATTAAAAATATGCCGCCATTTGTGTTATTTTCCTTTCTAATAGTGCAGCATCTAGCCATTAGTACAAAATAGAATAATAAATAAAAATGGCAACTTTCGGAAAAACCAATTTGAATTAAAATTGCGTATTCAGTATACGGTAATTTATATTCTGTGGTAAAGGCTAAAATCTTGATAAAGATACATCTAATAGTAAAACAAACTAAAAGTGTTAGATTTTTTTTAAACGTTACAACAAACTCTTTTTTTCTTGTTAGTATTGTTTGTAAATTAGTTAAAAAATAAAAAAAAAATTTTCCCCCGGATATTTTTTTATTGTACACATACCATCTTGTAGTCTGGATATTTTAAGTTTTTTACAATTTACCTTTGATATTCTAAATTAAAAAAAAAAAATAACAAGTCTATCATGTTAAAGTGTCCGATACCAAATTATAGATTTTTACTTTTTTTTTTATTAGGCAGAGTTCGATTTACAATGTTGAATACATATTCTGTGGATTAACCAACCAAGTGTTTATTTAAATGAGATAAAACCCATGAAGAAGAATATCTGCACTGACTATATTGTAAATTAAACTGTGTTATACTTTGTTGTGGGTTCTAGTTAAAGAGAAAACAATGTCCAAACACCCTTGTGACCTTTTGACTCCGTAATAATCTGGGACTCAGGTGACCCCCTTCAACACTTAGGTCATTTTATCTCGGGGCCCAGACAAGTGGCTGCCAGTGGAGAGGGCCTGGCAGAATGTAAAACTGGTCTGTAGCCATTTTGTTTTAATAATGCATAAAAACTTCTCACATAGCAATAATTTTTCAGAAAAATCAGATTCAATTTTGTACTATTTTAGGGTGTGGCAAAAAAAAGGTTACTCGGGGAGAGGGGTGGGGGAATGGACAACAATTCAGTAGGGGCTTTAGGCAGCTGGCCTGTTATAGCCCACAGAGATGGGGTGGACAACAATTCTGGGGGGGGTAGGCAGCTGGCCTGTTATAGCCCACAGAGATGGGGTGGACAACAATTCAGGGGGGGGTAGGCAACTGGCCTGTTATAGCACACAGAGATGGGGGTGGACAACAATTCAGGGGGGGGGGGGTAGGCAGCTGGCCTGTTATAGCACACAGAGATGGGGTAGACAACAATTCAGGGGGTAGGCAGCTGGCCTGTTATAGCACACAGAGATGGGGTGGACAACAATTCAGGGGGGGTAGGCAGCTGGCCTGTTATAGCACACAGAGATGGGGTGGACAACAATTCAGGGTGGGGGTAGGCAGCTGGCCTGTTATACCACACAGAGATGGGGTGGACAACAATTCAGGGGGGGGGTAGGCAGCTGGCCTGTTATAGCACACAGAGATGGGGTGGACAACAATTCAGGGGGGTAGGCAGCTGGCCTGTTATAGCACACAGAGATGGGGTGGACAACAATTCAGGGGGGTAGGCAGCTGGCCTGTTATAGCACACAGAGATGGGGTGGACAACAATTCAGGGGGGGGGGTAGGCAACTGGCCTGTTATAGCACACAGAGATGGGGTGGACAACAATTCAGGGGGGTAGGCAGCTGGCCTGTTATAGCACACAGAGATGGGGTGGACAACAATTCCAGGAGGGGGGTAGGCAGCTGGCCTGTTATAGCACACAGAGATGGGGTGGACAACAATTCAGGGGGGGTAGGCAGCTGGCCTGTTATAGCACACAGAGATGGGGTGGACAACAATTCAGGGGGGTGTAGGCAGCTGGCCTGTTATAGCACACAGAGATGGGGTGGACAACAATTCAGGGGGGGGTAGGCAACTGGCCTGTTATAGCACACAGAGATGGGGTGGACAACAATTCAGGGGGGGGGTAGGCAGCTGGCCTGTTATAGCACACAGAGATGGGGTGGACAACAATTCAGGGGGGGGTAGGCAGCTGGCCTGTTATAGCACACAGAGATGGGGTGGACAACAATTCAGGGGGGGTAGGCAGCTGGCCTGTTATAGCACACAGAGATGGGGTGGACAACAATTCAGGAGGGGGGGTAGGCAGCTGGCCTGTTATAGCACACAGAGATGGGGTGGGCAACAAATAATAAATAAAAAATAACCATGACGTCTTACAAAGGTTCCCAAACAAAGTCAAAACTGTACACAAATATGTTCAAGGGAACCATTTTACTTTTAATGCAACAAACACATTGAATGTGCACGGCCGTACAAAGGGAACTTCTTGCAAAGTTAAATAAAATTAACTTTAACCCTTAGACTACTTACAAAAAAAAAAAAAAGCTAATTTGCAAATAAAATTATATCAAGATGTTCAATGACGATCTTTGTTTTTAAAAGAAAAATATTTTGCTGAAGATGTCTGTAAACAAACTTTACTGATAACAAAAACAACAACAAAACAAATAAACAAAAAAAAACAAAACAAATGTATAGATTGAAATTTTTTTTTATGTGAAAGAAATCTAGTAAAGTAAATGTTAAATCTAGATATAGATTTTAATTATTTTTTTGTAAACTTTTCTAATTTCGAACAGATTTTCGACCAACAAAATGAACCCTTAGTATTGTCGGAAGTGAATTTAGTATATAAGAAAAAAAATTGACCTTTATGTACAGATAATGTCAAAATGTTACGATTCATCGAAAACTCTGGACTGGATTAAATTATTTGCTGATGTAACTGTCGGTCAGCTCATAATTAAAAAAAAAATTTCTTTTGGTTGTTAACACAAATAGAAAGTGGTTGGATATAGGGCGGTGGTAGAAGGGCCGGTCTTACGTGATGGGCGGGGGCGGTCGGCAAAGGTACATTTGGGTGGGGCTCTCGGCCGATTATTTTGTAAGGCCGCTTAATGCAAATCAAAGGCCCCACCTCAGAGCCCAAACTCTTCTGTCATTTTTGTAAAGGGCCACTGACAAAGGCTCAGATCGTCCTTTCCGACTGTTTGCAATGTAGGTCAAAATTTGTCCACATCATTTTCGTAGAAATAATACACACTTAGAAGGTCAGAAGATGGTTGAGGAAACCGACACTTGTAGGTAATCACAGATACATATTTAAATTTATGTAGGATTGCGGAAAAATAAAATTCTTGACTCGGGTGGGTGGGTTACGGTGTTTAAAGCCACGAGGGAGAGAAAATTATTAAATTCGTAAAAAGTACTTGAGTGTCAAATTCGAGCCTTCTCACTAATTTTGTACATGTCAAAAAGTGAGTGAAAATTTTGAAAACACCCACCCAGCCACACACCCAGCCACACACCCAGCCACAACCCAGACAGTCACAACCCAGACAGCCACACACCCAGCCTGCCACAAGCCCAGCCAGCCAATACCTCATCCAGCCACACACCCAGCCCGCCACAGCCAGCCACACACCCAGCCAGCCACACACTCAGCTAGCCACACACCCAGCCTGCCACACACTCATCCAGCCACACACTCATCGAGCCACACATCCAGGCACACCCAGCAACAACCCAGGCACACCCACTCACACACCCAGCCAGCCACACACTCATCCAGCCACACACCCAGCCAGCCACACACCCAGCCACACCCAGCCATTCACCCAGCACACAGTCTTCCACACAGCCAGCCACACACCCAGCCAGTCACACACTCAGCCAGCCACACACCCAGCCTGCCACACATTCAGCCTACACCCAGGCACACCCAGCCTACACCCTGGGACACCCAGCCACACACCCAGCACACAGCCAGCCACACACCCAGCCAGCCACACACTCAGCCAGCCACACACACAGGCACACCCAGCCTGCCACACACCCAGGCACACCCAGCACACAGCCAGCCAGCCACACATCCAGCCGAACACCCAGCCACACACACAGACTGCCACACACAGAAAGTGTAAGTATAAGCTTAAAAAAAAAACACAAAATGAACACAGTTTAATGAAAAAAATATTTTAGAACCGTTTCAATTTGAAACAGAATATGTCATTGTAGGTCACAAAAAATTGATCTGAAATTTTGATATGAATTTCACAACGACCCAGTAATTAGGACGAGTTACAGTATAAATTACTGGGCATCCAAATAAATTACTCAAGTTTGTGGTTTGGTATTTACTTTACTAACTCAATTACACATTAAAACAATACATTGTTCACTAACACTTTCTTTATTATGTTATAGTGTTTGTGACTACATATATTTCTAACATTTTACGAACTTTTCGCAGTGATTTTTTTCGTTGTTTTCTGTCTCATATTAGCATATTTCTATTTGTATATTTTTCAGAATGAAGTGAAAATCGCTGCGAATTCTACCGAGACTATGTATTCATACACTATGTTTGTACAATGGTTGGCGATTACCTTGATTGCTCTAACAGCTGTGCTAGGGTTCCCAAGCTATAGATCACGGATCCCCAATGGAGACAAAGTGCCCAGCCCGTGCCCATCAGGAGGCATCTGGGCCGGTGTCGGCCATTACAACTCATCTGGCGGTGGACCTTTGAACCCGTTTGGCGTTGTAAGTTGACACATTCATGTTATTGACATTTTGTTTAACCATTATTTTACATTTAATGTCAATAAAATATTGGTTTGTCACTCTACTGTCACAGATAAACGTATTAAATTTAAAAATATGGATATTAGGGTGATTCAAAACAATATGGTAAAAAATTAAATTTTGAATTTAACTTTGGGCACCCCCCAAAAATGTTCCAATATATGAAAAAAAAATTCAGTACAAATTTTAAATTTTTTGGACAATATTAAGAGGGTGCTACCGCCATGTTTAGTTTTAACAAATAATAATAATGAAAAAATCAGTATATTTATTACCAGTTAAACAAATCTAAAGTTTTTTTACTTGTTTAATAAAAAGTATACAAACAATTAAATTAATAGTTAAATTTTGGTTCAACTGCACCAATGTTGACTTGTTCCTGTCTGGGCAGTTCTATCTATACTGTTTCACACCCTCAGCAGGTACTGTTTCTGTTCTTCATTGTTTGTGTGAAGTTTATTGTAATCTTACATAACAGCTACTCCAAGTTCTGCTATGTCATTCACAACTCTGAGAGAGGATAGTTCAGCATTTGCTTTTTTGAAGGTTTCATTGGTCTCCCAACTATCTGGATCACTGCTCAAAATTCAGATGACAGTCCAAAAATGGCAAAAATACGAAAGGTGTTATTTGAAACAAAATCATCAAGTTCTTTGAATTCTATCAGAGATTGATCAATTGTTGTTTTTTTCAAAGAGCCAGGTAAACCATTTGTTTTCAAACATCTCACCATTTTCTGTTTTATGTCAAGTGGTACTTCATCCTCAAAAAAAGCCAATGCAACAAGTTCTTCTGATAAATACCAGAGGTGTCTTAGAAATTTTTTCAAAGCCACCGCTGAAATCTGTGAATCAGGATAGCTGCAAGCAAATACTTAAATGATACAATAAGTTTTATAATATTAACAATTTCACTATTCACTTGGTACATTAAATTAATTAGTCCAACTAATATTAACCCTCACCCTAACCTTTGTAGGCTTTTGATAAGCCAAAGATCATTTCGAGGAGCTGAAATGGCTGATGGTGCTGTAAACCAGGCTGTAGTGTAAATTCTTGTGGCAAAAATGCATATGTTTCTGAGACCCCGTTCTTCTTTTGCTGTGAGTCGAAATTGGGCCCCAAATAGTCATATTTTGATGGCATATATGGCTTTGGCCATCCAAATAGCACGATGAAGTCCAGCTGGGTGTTTAAATGATATACATTTTGCTGGAATTCCTCCAAGATAAAAAATGACTAAGTCAAGTAGCTTTCGGTAATCGTCACGAGGTTGAAAAGTTGTGAGCTGTTTTTGTGCAAATTTGATAATTTCTTCAGCAATGTCAACAACGACTGATGTACTAGACTCCTCTGTTAAAACAGTCTGAGATGTTGATTTATCAATTAGTGGCAAGTGTTCTTTAAATCGCTTAAAGATTGCTATGTCTGAACTTGTAGAAGGACCAAATGAATGCTTCACACCTGCTTCCAACATAATTTCAAGCATATGATGACGACAGGCCAGCCACAACATTTCCTTCTGCATCTTTCGCTCCAGTAGGACACATGCTCCAGTGAATTTTGCTCTACTACTGGACATCTTTATTAAACTAGTTGAAACGATTTTAAGAGATAAAATACACAAATCTGAGTGATATTATAATATTGATTTTGTGTAAACGTGGCCAAAGAAATTAGACAAAAAAATTTAACAAAGAATAATCAACAGCAAAGATTAAAATTAACTGAAATAAATAAGAGTGACATTGTATCTTCATCATTTCACACAATTAATAATATGTTTTGGGCATAGTCAGTCAGGCAGTCACGTTATTACCAACAAGGAGTAACATAATTGAAATTCGTAAAATTCACAATGTGGTAGCAACCATTAAACATGTGTCAAAATCAATAAAAATTTTACTGATTTATTTTTTCATATATTGGAACATTTTTAGATGGTGCCCCATGAAAAATTCAAAACTTCATTTTTTTGAATCACCCTAATGGATATTTTAAATAAAGTATAATTATAATTTTAGAAATATTACTCTTTTTAAATTTAATTAACTTCACAAATCTAGTTCTTTTTTCTTTCATTATGCGTTTTAAACACAAGTCATATTTTGTTTACACAAAGTGTTTTGACATAATTGGTGAGTGTGATGTCAGAAAAAGGATGAGATAACATCTCTTAGATCCTATGAACCATTAATAGGACAATTTTTGCAATGCCCTTCTTTCATCTCCACCATAGCCCGTGGCATGGGCGTATTCATAGGGGGGCCAAGGGGGGGCATTTAGCCCCCCCTACATTTGGAAAAAAATGTCCATATAAGAGGGGGCATTTGCTCCCCCCCTTACATTTAAAAAAAATGTCATAAAGTTGTTATTTGCCCACCCCCCAGGAAAATTTTTGCCCCCCCCCCTGGAAAAATTCCTAGCGACGCCCATGGCTCGTGGTGCAATAGACTCGGAGGCACCAAGGCGTAAAAGGACCTCACACAAACAGCTCATATGACAAAACGACACAGTGGAGTAAATACTGACAGATACACATTAGTCACATATTTTTATCCATACATAGTTTGTACAGAATCTATACATTTGAGCCATACATATATCATATGGATATATTCCAAATTACTTTATTAAACTAAAAAACAGAACAAAATAATATCATGGAGAGGAGGAGATGACGCCATCAAGTCTACAAGTCCACAGAAAGGACATTTGAAAGCACAACCGATATTTTTCTGTTGATGTGTCCTTTCATTTTCAAACGACCATATAGGTTAAGGGTATATAAAAAGCATACATTGACCAATCATTAAATTGAATTTCATGACGACATCATCTCTAGGACAGAAGCAAATGGATCAATCAATTCTTTGCAGTCTACGCCCAATATATTTGAGACAAAGAGATTTACATTTGTCCACATTGAAAGAAAAAATACTTTATCTTTTTCCTACAGGACTTCGAAGCAGCCCTATTTCAATGGACGGTGGCCCTTTGCCAACTGGACTCAGACAAAGACGGCAAGACTAACGGTGAGGAACTGGGAGACCCAAAATGTGAATTTGGTTTTGTGAATGGAACTGTTCTAGGCAATCCAACTGGACATCCAGGTGAGCTCATAATGGCTTTCATTGACCCCACGTTGATTATATAACAGTTAGTTATTCAAAATGGAAATGCAAAAATATATAATAACATTACATTAACCATTAATAAAAACAACAACAATAGTTAAGCTTTTTTTAAAAAAAACAAAAATAACTTGTCACCTGTACTCAGTATTTCAAGTTAAATTGTTTTATCTTACTAGACCTCACGGTAAATTAAATATGTTTATTTAGCAACAAAAACTTCTTTAAGAATAATGTTTATTTATGCCATAAACTTTAACGAAATAGATCAAAATTAAAATGATGAAGAATGTAAATAATGGGAGTGAAATCAATCAATAGTTAAATCTTTAAATAAGATGCAAAGCATGCAGGAGTTAAAAACATATTCGTTACAATGAACACATATCATCATAAAATAAACTAACACACTAAACAATAAACTTTCAGTTGGATAACCCGTTCAGCCACAAAATTTATTTTCGCTTAGATTCAAATAAATTTCTTCATCGCCAATGGGAATTTCAATTTTATAAAATCCGTTATTATTATTGGGCTACTTTTTAGCTTTGTGGACACTGATAATCGAAACACTTAAAAAGGATTTTGCGTTTTACGTATCTATTGATGTTTGGCGGCCAATAAATCAAATACAAAATGATGTTCCTTCATATTTTTATGTATATTCTAAAGGTATCTGTTAGACGCATTTGAACGCTGCAGCATGCAAGTCTCAACCTGTTGTATGCCAGTAAAATAAACTTTGTTTCTTGTTATTTTGTTAGAATGTTTATCAATCCTTGTTTTTAAATACACCTTTAATTGTATTATAATGAAATAAAATACCATGTACGATAATACGTACATCTATTTTACGACAAAGTGATGCGTCGTTTAATTTATTTTCTTCATTATGGATTAAACAAACATAAAATTTCTAGTGCCGAATAATATAATATAATAATGAGCGATCTGGGCTCTGCGTTCAAATCGAAAGTAAATTTAATGCAACAGTATTCAATTTTAAAAATAATCAACTGAAAAAATCGGATCTGCCCGAAACCAAAAAATAACCTAGCCTACCAAGTCAGCCTTAAGGAATAATATAACTGTGCCCAAAAATTTTGCAGTAGTACAGCTAGTTTGCTTTGATTGCAGAATTATTGCTACGTTGTTAAATAACGTCTTAGCAGACACATTGATACAGAAGTAAGAAGGTGTGGAGAGGGAAGGGCTTCAATTTAGCGTCATACTTTTTGGCATAAAGGAATGGGGCGAATTGCTCATTTCGTGATCTAAGCGTCCATTTACAACAGTGGACATGGAGGCACCATGGGAGATATATCTGGGAACTTGAGCCAAGACCTGAAAAATGTCCTTGATCCTCCACCGGAGATCAAGCTAGGCACCTTCAGGTTGACGGTCCGAGCACTTTACCATACGACCATCCGTGATGGCTGGCTGTGGTGGTAGGAACAGCTTTATTATACTAACCTAATGATCCCGTAACTGAGTCCCAGTGATTTATGTTAACTACTTCACTTTCTGATTTATGTAAGATTTCTCCTTACTTTACCTTACCTATAGGTCACCAACGGAACAAATAAAATATCAACCACATACATATACATACATACACATACATACATATACACACGTATACATATGCAAGCTTTATTCGTCATAACAAAGTCATGAGAAAATGATGTGACTCTATCAAGTTTCTCATAGCTAAGCTTAAATGACCATATTACCAAATTTATGTGGCCAATATTATGATAGATACATTTTGACACTGTTGCTTAAAATAGATCATTAAAAAAGCCATTCTAATATAACAACATATGTTCATTATGAACTTAAACTAAAACATTAATTATTACACGAATTTGAATTACATAATTTTGAACTATTGTGAATATTTCGAACAGATGAGTTTACATATCAGTGTTGTTTCATTAAATTATTACAAAAAATATACTTCAAGCATACATGACAAAATATAGGCTTAAGCATTTTCCTTTTCCTGAAAGAGTTGACAGAAGGTAAGTAGATACATTTCCAGTTCATAATACAAGATGTTACTTTTTTATATCGTATCTGACCCAGCTACTGAAAAATTGAGTGGTATATGCATGGCCTCTACTCACGGTAGCTCCCAGGCATATGTTCATGATTGTAATTCTAATCAGGAATGAAGACTTTCCATTACTTCATGTACTGAGCTAGCTATCTGGGATTTGCAACGGATTACCCCAGTCACCATCTTAGTGTAGTCTGCAATGACCTTTGAACCTAACACGAAAATTACAAGTAACCAGATTCAATAAGCCCTATAGCTTGCATTAAACTGACCGCTCTTATATCTTTCACACAATTGTTGAGACCAAAAAATAATGACGTGATGCTAATAGGCGGATAAAGTAAATCTAAAAAGGAAATAGACAGAACGCAGTGTACTTGCAATTAGAGTGTGAAACTGAGTTTACTACTGATTTAATCTAAAATTAATAACCACAAGTAGGATCGAGTTATCTCAGCTTCGAATCTCACTTTTTAATTTAGTCTTCATACTGAGATTTTTTTGACAGTTTGATTTGAACATTTCCAAATTTATTGGATTAGTTAATATGTATGAATTGGAGAGTTTCTACAAACGCAGTGGCTACAGTGCCATCAAGCGGGACTCCGTATTTTTTCCGGATACCAACCAAAAGATATTGCTCCACACCTAACCCTAACCCTATCCTACTTATCCCTATCCCTAACACTAACCTAACCCTAACCCTAACCCTAATCCTAGCCCTATTCCTAACCCGAATCCTATCCCTAACCCTAATCCTAACCCTATTCCTAACCCTAACCCGATCCCTAATCCTAACCCTAACCCTAATCCTAACCCTAACCCTAACCCTAACCATATCCTAACCCTATACCTTCCCTATACCCTAACCCTAATCTAACCCTATTCCTAACCCTTTTCCTAATCCCTAACCTAAACACCTAACCCTATCCCCTAGCCCTAATTCTAACACTATTCCTATTTCTAATATAATTTGCTGGTTACCCGAAAAAAAATATGGGCACCAGCCATATTCTAACCTAATAAGCTGAAGCTGGATATAGTACCGTAGCCACTACATAGTTCTACAGAATTAAAAAAAAAGCTAATTTACATCCTAAAATACATAATCGTCGATGCCGTATGCCGTGTATCTCTCAGGCTATTGGATCTATGTACCATAAAAATATATGTATTGTGTTCATGGCAATAAAAGATAAATGTTCTTTTCTATTGCAGTATTTAGTATATTTCTTTTGTTATCCCTTCTGTGGGATTTCGGTCAGCCAGCTCCAGCAGGCTTTTCCGCTCGTCTAATACATAATCGGCTTGCCTGACGTACGTACGTACGTGAGTATAACTTCCGCAGCTAAAAATAGACTGGGGAATTTGTAAAGATGGTCAAAGGGATACAACTCAATTATAAAGAGTCACTAGCCGGTACGGGTACTGGGCCTTTGATCTAGTTTTCTTACTCAAACGTCTTCAATTACTATCATTAGGTAACAAGTTTTAAGCGGTATTTATAAAAAATATTTGAAAACAAAATAATTTTTAGTTTTTATCAACCAATACGTAACTT